>CM068367.1:252320236-252802663 GCA_034769895.1 Magicicada septendecula
TTTTGGCACAGCCCTCACACTACACATACATTTACGCGCACGCGCACATTTAGCAATTCAATAATAGAAAAATATTTACCTTTAAAGGCCATGGTTTTGGTCTTTCTTACTCGTCGATCGATTGACGAAGGCGGGACTGAACTATAAAGCCATTGGTAGAAGAGACGTGGGTCGTCCGAGGATGAGATGGGTGCCGGAACAGGTTTATATAACCTAACCCTTAAAGAGGAGAAGAAGAAGAAGAATAATAGAAAAAGTGCAGAAAACGTCATATAATGTTGAAACGTCACTTCGTCTCGTATACATAATTTTTTTACTGCCAAATAGGATCAAATACTGCCAAAACAAATAAAAACATTTTGTTTGTTTTGGCTAAATGTTTAGAAAACAGAGGACATTAAATTTAAAATACATAAGTTTGAAATTAAATTATGATGGAAGAAGTAAAGGAGACCGAATTGGATATACGACTTTCAGAAATTCGTTTTAGCAGGAATCTGTTGTAGAGGTAGTAGAGACAAGAGCACTGCAGTGGTTATCTCTTGCAGTGGACGGAATAAGCTTGTACAAAAAAGATCACGAAAGCGCGACAGGATAGAGGCAGAGGAAGCGGAAGACCAGGAAAGGGGTTGATTATATGGAGAAGCTGGATACTAGAAGTGGGAAGAGCTTTTTTGCCTCGTCCATGATAAAAGTGAATTTATGAAGTGGCTGAAGTACGCCGACGAGTGACTCATAAGCGGATGAAAAGAAAAGAAAATTATCCAAATATTCTCAATTGTCACATATAGGAAGGTATTAGCAACAGGGCTTGTCTTTAGTATAATTCAGATTTTGTAACTGTAATTTACACCAGTAAGGTGAGCATATAAAATGTGATCTTGTAGGGAAACAAATACGGTTGGTTGAGGCTCAGTGCTTTGTTATAACTGAAGTATGTTCACACAGTGAGTTTAACAGGCTATTTGCTTTCTAGCCCTAAAGTTTTTCCATAAACCAGGCCGCAAGCGTAACCAATTGCGTTAAATGGAGTAGAAACAGTTTTATACTTTCCGTTCTGACTGCAACGATTTAAGACTGCTGAAATACACGCTGTGTTTCTATCTGTGTGTTTGTGTGTGTCTTAATATATATATATATATATATATATATATATATATATATATTACGTATAGGCTATAGGCCTACAATTGAGTTTGTATGTAATAAAATAAACATAAGAATTTGCGGGTACCTAAAAGCTCCTGTTACATAAAACATTTTAAGGCAACTTCTTAAGAATTTATATTGTATAAATTTGTAAGTAATTACAACTGAAGAGTTTCCTCATTATTTACATACGTACAAACTAGTCCTACAACTTCTGGCCAATTTAGTGGTATCAAACTCACGTTTCCTACACTATTTCTCTAATCTGAAAAATATTACCAACATTACGACATATTAATAAACTACAAAATCGTAGTAAACAATGCTCTGTTATAATTAGAATGTATACGTATTAATTATATAAACATATCTGACAGAAATATAACTCTGCGTAAATTAATTATAATACACAACCAAATGTTTAATTTACTTATAACTAATAGAAACTATAAGAAGATTGTCTTACATAGAGAATAAAAACTGTGAACATGGTCAGAAAAATAAGAAATGCGACATACCCCAACTATTCTAACGTACAACACCTACTTCAAAACATGTAGTTGAAAAGTTAATGATAAGGAATTTTAATGCGTTAAAATATAAAATTTTAAGCATTTGTGTAGTATGTCTTACACAAGATTGCCAATTTTTTTGACATATTCACTAGATTTGTGATAGTTAAAAAAGTAGTACAAGAGTTTAGCAACATTAACTTAGACCTGAGTTAACCTTAGATCTGAGTCTGTAGTATTAGGGCTAGTTTATGCGACGTGGACAAGGTTACTAATTAGGATAATCACTGGAATGGCAACTAACTGCCAAATGATGAATTAAAATGTAGAGTTTATCAAGTATGCTGTTTTTTATTATTTTGTATTCTTTTGTAATATTGTTAATTCATATAATTTTAAATGTTATAGTTATAAATTTTATAGAATTATGGGGGCATAAATATTTGTTCAGGTATTAAAAATAAAAGTCAGTAAGCAGTGAACAAGGAAATCACTCAAATCCACTTAGAGGGAAGTAGCGATTGATTAGCCTGGAACTAGTGGCAAAGTTGTCTGGTGAGTGAACGGTAATCCACTTACAGCGGTCAGTATTTCTGTGTTGCTGTGGTTAATTCTGTTACTGTTAGTTCCATTTATATAATTTATTTCACTTAAAAAATACACATAATAAAATTGCATTAACGTTAAAACCAATTTTGTAGTTACACTGTTACAGATATAGATAGACAAAGAAATATTTTATTTGATTTTTAAGATACTAAATTGTAAAACAATTGAGTTAATCCTCTGGCCATCATGGGTTGTTAAAAAACCGTACATAAGGATAAGGAAATTTGTATGACTGTTCTTATCAGTTTCATTTTACTTCACCACTGATTATCTATTATTTATATTAATTTATTGTATTACTGTAACTTTGTAAAACATGGCACCAGATGATCAATATAAGTTTGTTGGAAGCTCTTCGATAAATTTTTTTGGCTCTTTGGTTTGATAAAATTTTATAAATTTTGGTTTATCATAAGGTAAAAGTTGGGATGAAGCCTATCCACATAAATTATTTGCTTCTAGATACATAAGGTAATTTTACGGATTATTTGGATCATAGTCTAAGATATTTATCATTCTACGAATAAAATCAGTCAAATCACCTTTAATTCCTCTTTTAATCATAAATAAGATTTTTATATCAGCTATGTTTTTAAGTTTGATTTTAGTCAATTTTAACATTGCATCCCAACCTAATCATTTAGTTGTATTTAGGCTTATTATTATTATCTATTTCATTATTTATTTACTACATTAGACCTACTAACATGGATCTAATTCAGATGTTTTTAAACATATATCATAGGAATTTTCAAATACTTTTGCAAGTAATAAAAAATCTTGTTTTAAATCTAAATCTAAATATTCACCTAGTGTTTTGCAGTATTTCTTAAAAAACACGTAATTCTCGTCCATATTCGTTATCACTTATCTTTTTCCAGTACTTTTACTTGTAAATTTAAGTTTATCTGAAATTCAGTTTCTTCATATCTGTCGAAAGAATCTATTTGGATAAACACCTTTTTGTAAAAGTAAATAAGTATATTTATTAGCATGTCTCATTTAAGTTTTTGTTCATGAAAGTCAAGCTGTCCAGAAACCTAAGTTCAATGTTATTTCTTTTATCAATTTTAAGTATCTTATATAAGAAGACGTATATTTTTGTTTGTCCGGAATGAGATTAAGACTAGATTTATCATAACGTGAAGTCTTTACTAGTAAATGACAATCACAGCTCAATAAATTATGAAAATACGTTGGAAAAAACTTGATGCATTGCAATTTAGATTACAAGCGTTGTATGCAGGTCCTTTATAAAGTCCTGTCTAATGATCATGGTCGAACACTTTCAGATTCTAGATTGTAAATTCATTTAAGCAAATATATCATTTGTTGCTTGTTTATGTTGAAATTTTTCATCTGTGGATATAATCATTTCTTTGTTTAATGAGAGTAGCTTATGAATCTCTTTTACACTTCTTGAAATCTTTTCACAAAAGAATTGTGCAGTGTCTTTACCTGTATACGCATAAAGTGACGTTTCATGTTATACACACTTATAACATAAATTTCAAAGCTCGATGGAATATGTCTTGTTATCGTGTTGATCCTGCCCTTTCTTCAAATGATTTTAAAAAAGATTCGAAAAGTTTATAAATAACGTTCGGAAGTCTTAATTTTCTTATATATTTTTTAAACTCCATGTATCCAGAATCTGGTAAAACTATTCTACCGACTCCATTGTTTTTACAGATTTCTTTATGACGTTAGATTTTTTTTATACATTGTGTAAAAAAACATCTTTCACAAAGAAGTACACCTCAGTTATGTTTTTAGTTCATGGAAGAGTAAAATCTACTTAGTAAAAGATAGTAAGATCTTTTATCCAACAATCCAACAATAGTGAGATTTTTCTCCGTCAGAATAACCAAGTAAATCAACAGTTTTTTTTTTTAAATTCAACAGCTCAAAATATATACATTACATATGTCAAATCCCTTAAAGATAAAGTTGTAGGTAACATGTATAAGTGAAGTGTAAAATGTATCGAAATTCTCCCGTCTTATTTACAACGCAGTCAAACAGTGTGTTGCACAAATGCTACAACACGACAACGTTCGCAATATCAGCTAACAAAGTACTGTTTACTAAGATTGTAAGCCTACCGTATTGCACTTCCTGCTAAACTATTCTGTCATTCTCTTTCCTCTATCACTAACCCTATCTCTTTTCTTTCTGTCTGTCTCTCTCTCCCTCTCTCTCTCTCTCTCTTTCTTGATATATCAGAATGTCACAACTATATGAGCAACTATATGAGCTTAAATACTTATGTCGCGCGCGCACGCAGCTCATCGGTGAGCTCTTTTTCTCACTCAAGCTTCTTAACACAGACTCTTCAACAGCCTCTTTTAAGTCTTACCCCAGTTTTGAATTTTATAGGTTTCTGGTAATTAATTTAATAGATTAATAATTTCTTCTTTCAATGATAGAAGGTCTCACTAGGATTGGTGATAGGGTATCACCACATGCTGATGGTGTAAGCTTTGAGGTGCGTCATCAATTGCAAACAGGAGGTCACAAGGCGGATTGAAAAGGTTAGTTTATCTATTAAATAAGTGAACTGGATGCCACTGAAAACATGTATGCTAAATTGCCTTTCATTACATAAATAAGTTTATTGTATTTCACAGACAATAACATAACAACACTTAAAATCAAAAGGTACGTATTATCCAATACAGAAGGGGGTAAGACAGGGAACGACCTAACATATTTCCAATATTACTGGAGATTAACAGACATTAGAATATTAGAATGAGAAAGAATGGGCGTAGAATAGCTAGAGTATAACTCTCAAATTGGAAACTTACAGATTTGGAGTTCAATCTTTGAACCTAACTTTCAGTTGTACGTAAAAATTATCAGCAGGGTTAGGTCGGACAAGTACCATCGTTAGAATTTACCACACATAAGTCCAACCTACATACCGCTACTTACCCTCCAAGCTCCCTTAGACCCGAGAAGCACCACCATTGACGCAAGGTTGTTCGTTGTGTAAACTTGCGTCCGTGTGGTGGTGCATCCCGGTTCTGTCCGGCGGACTGTAACGCTTCTTTTTATAGGCCTATAGTTTTTCTGTAGTTGTATTTAACTTTGTAGAAGATGGTGGTTTTTTTCTTTTTTTGCGGTCCACGCTTGTTAGTGAATAAATATTGAGTGGGCTTAAGTTAGTATTTAATGTACTAGTTTACCTTACACTTGAAGACAATTACAGATTGTTTAGTAGTCGAAATGTTGTGTAATAAGTTCTAACGATAGTAGTTGTTTGACGTACGCCTTCTGGTAAGATTTGAGTTGTTTAGTAAAAATTCAGTCGAGGTGGATAGCACGTTTGACGAACTCATTCTGGAAGGCATAAAGGTTTCTTCAGAATAAATGTGGAAGAAGTTGTTAATAAGGCTCCACCAAGTGCCAGTCGGTATAAGGATGCGAACGAAATTAAATGTTTTGTTAAAATAGTCATCATCATCATCATCATCTTCACGGATTAAACCAAGGATTGTTTGTTCCGGTCTCAAATAGGCAAAGATTAGTGCTGGTCACTCCAGTGCTTCCTCGGACGTCCCACATATCTCCGTCCCCTTGGCTTATAGTTCCAGAGTTGTTTGGGGATGCGGCAGTTATCCCTTTGGCAAAGATGTTTCTACCAATTTAGCCGATCCTGGGAGATTCTGTCGAGTATACTCATAATATTCAGTTCATGCCGTATATCTGTGTTTCTTCTATGATCTTGGAGAGTATACCCTGCCACGTGCCTGAGAAATCTCATTTCAGCCGCTTGGATGCGAGTGGTCTGGCCTTTCGTTAAAGACCAATTTTCAGACCCGTAAAGAAGTGTGCGAAGAGCCATCACCTTGTAGAATGTTAGGCGTGTTCCTTTACTTGCTGACTTAAGGGTTCGCCTAATGGTCCCGCAGATAAGGTTGAACTTATGCAAATTATTCACAAAAACTTCAAGATGATCCCTCTAATTGATATGATACAAAGTTCACAGTTGAGACGGTTTAGCCTCGTCTGTAGAATAGAAAATCGAAGATACTCTAGAAGAGCGTGGGAAGGAAAACCAGAAAGTAAAAGGAGAAGAGGCAGCCCCAGGCTGAAGTAGGAAGGCAGTATTAAAGTAAGTACAGAAAAGAGACATCTATGCATCCATGTGCTTATAAAACTAAAAAAAATCATCTTGATTGCATCAACTGTGGAAAGGAAAAGTTGGATAAGCACCTGATATGCCATTGAAACTGGTTCGCCGCCCCGATCGAGGTGTAGTGGGAGGGGAAGGCCCAGGTCCAGGTAGGACTACACGGTTCTGGTAAGAAAAGGAAGAAGGTATGTGATGATCAAGAGGCGGGTACGTAAAAGAAGAAATTGCAAGCCCACTAACCTGTGGGTTGAGGAGAAGAAGAAGAAGAAGAAGAAGAAGAAAACTAAAAATATGTATGTTAAATTTAATGTAAAGTTAACTTTCAAGTGTAAAGTTAAGCCTTTTACAAAATACAACCTACAGTGTAAACCACCTTGTACGATAGGAGCAACACCAACAACAGAAAATAAAACAAATATATTAAAGAATTTTTTACAAATTTATTAAAGAATATGGAAATTATTAATTACAGAAATACATTAAATGAAGTAACATGAAAACTCAAATTTGTAGTTTTTGTTAATACATTTATTACAAGTCCAACATAGCGTAAGCCTACGTGGTCATCCGCCAGAAATGTATATATTTATTTTGTCGAATCGTAGTCCAGAACATGTAACGTGTTTTATATGTTGTCTCTACAATAAATTCAACCCTGGCTGAATTTGCCCATTGCGAACATACTCCATTTGCGAAATTTTACTACTATGATTGCCACGATTAAAACAAGGAAGCATGTGTGTGCACCGCGAGCGCACATGTGTGCGACGTACCATAGTGCGTGCTGGAGTCAATGCAAGGCGCGCACTTGCACTGACCCCCAACACGCAGACTGGATCGCAGGACATGTGTCGGCTCAGCGATGCGGTGTGAGTCTGTACGCGCGGGCAACACATGCGCGCGCTTACCAGAGTGCGTGTTGAAGTCAATGCAATGCGTGCGCTTGCGCTGACTCCCAACACGCAGACTGCAACCCAGGACATGTGTCCGCCAAACGGGTGTGTGAGTGTGATGCCCGTATCCTAATCCTGACAATCAGATTAGCGAAAATTCCATTACCTGGAGTATTTCACAGTGGGTAAAGGAGCCAAAAGCTGAATTTATCTGCAGAGACATCGACAGGACACATCTGTTATCATTGCCGGATTGAATTAAACTAAATAATTTCATTTAATTTCTATCACTTGCTTAGAAACGAACAACTTATTGTTATTAATAATTTAATAATATTAATATTAATAAATATAGTTTAGCAGTGTGCAAGCATTTCTCGACGGTTACTTGGCTCTCAATACTGTCAAGATTGTTTATTTACATATCCTCTCAGACGGAAGGGATTCATTACTCATTAGCGTATTGTGAATAACGTCTGCATTGTTATTTATGAGATATGAGAACTGGGGGCAAGAAGTCACGCGGTTTACTGAATCACTGTAACTTAAGGTTTACAATATTTTAATTTTGCATGATTATTTTGAAAATTTCTTTGCCGATATCAAGTAAAGTACGAGTATTTAATTTTGAAGGATAAGATACCTTAGCAATTACATATGATAGAACTATTACTCTATTATCATTAATGGTGGGGATCGGTTGACAATTAGGGATTGCGATTCTGCAAAGTTCAGATTCTTTATAAGAATAAAGTACCTAATTTGTATACGTAAAGTGACTCGAAATAACATTATATTAAACAACTACCCCATAATTACGAAAATATCTATAAACAGTGAAAATAGTTTGAGGGTGGGGAATATTTTTTTAGAAATTATCAAACCGAATTCAAGTAAATGATTTTAACTATAAATCTTAGAACATGGAAGGTATGTATGGTTCTCCATACCGATATTTCTGGATACTGCAAGAGTATGTTAATATTAATGCAACCGTACATTACATTTATGAAAATCATCTGCACTTGGAACAAGCAGATAAAAACGTTGAAATTAGTTTGACTACAAACAAAGAAGAGTTATGGCTCAACGTACTGCAATTATCTGCCGCGGATTTGTATTGCAGTTGCACTTCAAAAGGGAGTTAGTCAACTGGAAAACATACTACAGTGTAATTAAAACGATTACCTAGCTTGTGTTCTAAACTTTTTTCACGTTGTTCAGTCGACTGTACTTTCCAAGCTATTTACCGTGTTATTTGTATTAGTATTGAAAATACCAACGTTTAAAACTAGGTGTATATATTTTATTATACGAAAAAAACAATAAAATTGTTAATATCTCTTCTACGGACTATATTGCTTGTTACATCAAAATCCAATTAACGTTTATTGGCATATTTTGTAAACCAATAATATGGAAGATACGCAAGTATTATTGTGTCCTGTATGAACAGAATTAGCTGAAAAACCTACCCCTAGAGGGTATCAGGAAATGAAGTAGAAAAAAGTAAAAAGAAAAAGGATAAAATTTGCTATTATTACAAGTATATTACAATATTCACTGTTTATAACAGAGTAACGATGTCCAATTACTATCTGGCTCTAAGTGTTCATGTGATTTATAAATATACACTTTCAGCAAGTCCTCAATACTGATTGACTTCTAAAAAATAAAAATAATAACAATGTAATAGTGGCACACATGAAAATTGACATTACAATCTATTAGACGTTTTTCTCACTAATACATAATGAGAACAGTGCTATTCAATTTGTTAAAAATGACACTTTTTAACGTAGGTAACCATTATAAGTTTTATATATTATTCACAAGAAAGATGTTACCAAATTGATGCCATAAAAATACGTTTAATACCAAAGAATTCGGGATGGAAAATTAGTCAGAGAGCAACTTGATGACATCACTGTCCAAACCTGAAGAATCTGTCCGACTGTCCAAACTTTATCAACATCGGTATACAAATATGTGATAAATACAGAAATGAAAAATCAATTGATGTATATAATGTGCCACATTGTCTACTGTTTCACCTTGTCCCGTCCAAAAATTAATATGTCATGAACTCAAAATGTCTTCTGCAAATATAGAAGTGCAGAAGACTTTTACGTTCTCTTACGTCTTCTTTTGCATACAAGGGACACATAAAAGTCTGCAGAGCACACTTTGTAGACGGTATGCCAGAAAATTTATTTATTAAGAAAAACCGCCGAAAGTCACATTTGTATCTTTGACGAAGATAATAAGTTTTATCACATTTCTATCTCAGTCTTCATTATTTCACAGTTAGTATGTTATTGTCAGTAAAATTATTCGTTGAGTGACAGAAAGAGTAAGGTATAGATTTATACAAGAGTCTATAGGATGAACACTCTATGTAAGAACATAGGTATAAGTATGTAAATATGACATAGCGGAGCAATATGTTACAAACCTGTAGAGCTTATACATAACCGATTAGACGATATATGTTGCAACTGGACTTGTGTGGAGGAGTTGCATACAATACAGTTTGCAATACAGTTCCTCATTTAATGTCAGCTGTAATGAGTATACTTGAAGAAAACAACGAGTAGCTCAAAAAACTGTATTATACAATATAAACCGTCATTGTAAATATAAATGTAATTTAATAGGTCTGTATTTAGTTTCATAATTGTACATTTTATTATTAGTGTGTTAAGCGTGTTGTTTACTACATTAATTTTAAAACAATGTTTTAATGATTAAAGTCGTTTCATTCCGCACTGAAGGTTGCAAATATATTCAAAGAATAGAGTATAAGTACTAACACGCGCAACGAATACATTAAAATTTTGTAAAGGGTGGTGTTGTCTTACAGCTTCGGCGAACTGCATCTAAATCAAACATCGCCGTATAATTAGAAAGGTTTCAGACTAAGGTGCTACGTGCCATAACCAACGCACCGCGGTTTGTCAGCAACAAAGAGATCTATAGCAATCTGGACCTGCCCTCAGTTAGTAAAACCATTGTTATGTTCAGCAAAAGGTACGCGAAACGGCTTGAAGAGCACAAAAAGCCTCTAGCCAAAGATCTTCTAGACAACAGCATCCAGACAATACGACTAAAATAACATTTCTGCTGGTGATTTTACCTCTAAATATATTGTATATAATATGTTATATTTAAATACTCATACAAAGAACTAGTCAGTGGACTAGTTATCTTCATACCACGTATCCTGTGAATAATTAAGCTTATTGTTATATAATAACAAAGTGCATAAATAAACGTAAAAAAATTATAATAATAAGAGGTCAAAATCAATACAGTGAAGTATATTTTTTTTGGTTAAGTTATGTAGCAGTTCTGGTGAAATTAATAGAAATTTACTTTTGCACGTTTAAATAATTATATTAAAATATCTTGTGTGTAATTGGCGGTTATATGACGTGGATTTTAATAAAACGTTCCAAAGGCATTCAGTAGAGATGGATACACGAAACATAGCATACATTTGGAATGGTCGACTGAAGTGAAAAGGAATTGTAGAACCGCATGTTTCCTGGAAAGCAATATTCTGTTATTACAGCGTCACGTAATGAAATAAATTCCAGTACGCAGTTCCAGGCATGCTACACGCGGTGCACCGTGTTCGTGTAATAGAACGCCTTTATATGTTTTAATATATTTTTGTATTTATTTATTATGTGTTTGTTTTATGTGGATTTTTTATTTTTTAACGAGCTCCTCTTGGAGTGATGGTCTGAGGATGGGCCACATGGCCTGAAACGCGTAACCAAATACAAATGTTATAATTTACAAAAACGTAAAAATTATACGCTTGACGTCACTGGACGGAAATTAAGGTAAATTATATATAATTATCATACAGTGACCTGGACCGCTTTAAATATGTTTAAATCCAGTATTGGACTCACAGTCAGTTCCCCGCTCAGTTCCAATTAGCACAGGAGTGACGTAGTGTGTTTTATCAGAGTTGACTTACGTATATTAGTGAATTAACAGAATCTCGTTGGCTGAATATAACAGTTCAAGGAGACTACATTTTTTAACTACACATTTTATGAGATTTCATTGTGATCCATTAATATTAGAAATTTTCCGTTTCTCTTATTATGTTTCTATAACAGCTTAGACACTTTGTTTAACGGCTTCAGATGGGTAATGTTTTGTTAATGTATACTATTTGTATTTAATCTTGAAAAAATTTTTCTAAAAAAATAGTTGTCTTATAATAGTAAAATTTCAAGTTTTAAAAATAAAGTTTTGATAATGATTTTCCAGTTTTATGTCTAATGATGCACAAACGTAAAGCATTTATGAAAACATTTTTTAGTGTGGTAACATTGCTAGCTTTTCACGAAATGTAATACAGGGATAACACTATTTCCTTGGACCTAACGCTGACCACTTGGACCTAACATAATCCCCCCCAGCTAAACAAATAAACGGAAAGACAGGTTTATAACATTCCTATACAATTTGTGGTTTCTACCCAAAACGTATAATCTAGCTTTCAAAATACAACTCTCGGTAAGCAGTGATCAGAGGGTAGTATTAACACCTCGCTACTCGATCGTAGGGAGCCGGTATCAATAATTGTGCCAGTCTAGAGAAAACTTGTAGGTCCACTGATAGTTGGAGAGAGCACAAAACCTATCTTCTAATTGTTAGTTGAAGACAAAGGCAAAGATAACAAATGATATCCAGATACTTGTATTTTGTCTCTTTTACAAGCGAAGTGTATTTTAATGTTCTCTGTTTTCCGAAGCCGGTTTGTTATAGTTGATTGTGTTTAAGTTTGGCGGGTATTGTCGTCTGTTGTTTGATCATATGTGTTCAGGTTGACGTTTCAGCTACATCTGCCAAGTCCTTCTACAGAAGTCTTGACCATTGAAACTCTATGAGTTGATAGCTTACTTATTCGCTGGGACTTATGATTGGCAGTTATCTTGGTCAGGTGGTTAATGTTTCGATAAGGTATACTAACTTCAGTTTAATAAGGTAACGTTCTTACCTTTATAATGTACCTTATATCTGTAAGGTTACCTTACCCTACGTTGGCGTAAAGTTACCTTACATCTGTATATTATTTGTATTTAATCTTGAAAAAATTTCTCTAAAAAAATATTTATCTTATAATAATAAAATTTCAAGTTTTAAAAATAAAGTTTTGATAATGATTTTCCAGTTTTATGTGTAAACGATGCACAAACGTAAAAATTACAGACATTAGTTAACAACGTAATGCGTTTAATAATAATTGTTATTATTTTAAAAAGAAGGATAATTATGATAATAATAATTTTTAGTTATAATATCTAAAAGCATAATAATGTCTCCAGGATAGTTTACAAAGCACTTACAAAGAGCTACCGATTAGTAGAGTCTGAATAACCACATCAGGTTGTACATTGAAAGCTGAATAAGTTAACAAAAGTGAGCAAGCACGGATTTTATAAGACAGTCTGATCTTCGTGCACCAAAGGGTGAAAGTCAGTAGACCTGATAACGCGCTGTACGATAAAATAAATAGAAAAACTGTCAAGTTTTGATACTGCAATACCCACAGATAACAAGCGTTAGCATGATCTATCTACACGTGGTTTGTACGTTTGTTTCAAACAGTGTTCTAAACGCACCTTTGAATTTCCAACTGCCCCCGAGGTCACACACCTCCTACCTACACCTCTCCACCAACTAATATAAATTTCAAATCTGTCAATTCAAGTCTAATCTCTAAAGCTGCCGTGTCTGGTGAAACAATTCAAACAATAAAACAACTGGCGAAACAAGTGTCAGGAAAATAAAAAGTATCTGTAGAGCTATGCCAAGTGTTTATTTATTAAATTCATATAATATTATTGTAATAGTTTTACCTTTATATTTAAGTGTAACCTGACCTTGAACTCGCCTCAGGACGTTTGTCGTTTTCTAAATGCAAATATCCACTCGAAATCTCATATATCATTAAAATGGTATACATTGGAGTCCACGTGTAGATTGCATGCGACTTCCGTTTTACTTTAAATTTAATGATTAATGAAATTGAATAAAACCTGTACTATCTATTTTCTAACAAATTCACAAAAGTTTTCGAAGAATTATTATCTCAGTTTTTTCCATAGTTACTGAAAAGTTATATAACGTGGAATTCTATACTTCATGTGTAGAATTCAAGCTGAAGGTTTTTAAGTAGCGTAAGTCCACAAGTGTAAAGACGTTTTTAAGTAGCACTCGTGAAAGTAATGGCAAATCCGGTTATAAAATGTAAATAATGTTACTTGTGTTAAGTAACATAAAGTATGTTTACTCTGCAATGAAATATTTTCTACATTCAACCTCACTGCACTACCCTGTTAGACAAATATATTTAATTTTTAATTTGTTGTATTCTTTTTATATAGCCTAAAGGTACCATATAATGTTATTATTTATATTCTTAAAGTGAATTAAATTGAATTAAATTAAACCTGACGATGGTCTGTGACCGAAATCGATCGCTTTAAGAATATAAATAATAACATTATATGGTACCTTTAGGCTATATAAAAAGAATACAAAAAATAAAAAATTGAATTATAGGTACCATTAATAAAAAACAATAAGTGTAAGTATAAAATACATCACATTATCATTAAATATATTTAATAAAATATTAAAAAGTGTATAATGTATTTTATGAGAGATCAAAACAGTGCCTTGTCCTATAAATACAAAGCGCTCTTTTAACTTTATATAATTTGCAAGGTGAACAATATAATTCGCAGCCTTAATGAAAAATATGTGTATACTCGTATGCGTATGTGCAGTTATGCGTTACGTTAACTGGATTTCACGGTGTTTCAAGGAAAATACTCAATTACATATAATTAAAACCTACGAAAAATATATGTTAATATTAGGTCAGTTAAATTTAATATTAGTTGTGGAATAAATATAAAGAAATATCTTTAATAATCACGGTCATTCATGTGAATTTAATGACGACGACTGTTGTTACTATATAATTATATAAAAAGTTGATTAAATCTGTAAAAATAGGCGACTTAAATTGGAAAGAGTAATAAAATAAAAATTTATTACATTAACTGAAAACTTCTGCATTACATTTTATTCTATTTTATCTATTTTATGCAAATATACTTTAATGCAAAACCAAATTTATCATTACTTCTGTTGAATGTCGAAGACAATATACATTTGTCTAATAGAAACATGTCGCAAAAAAATAAATTTAAACTTTTTTTAGTTGAATTTAAAGTTTAAAATTTAATGGTATAAACTGCAATAATTTTATTATCTTAGACTGTTACGCGTATGTTCTAACTAATACAGACCATTGATTCTATGTAAACGTTTGCATTGTGCTAATCGTAAACTTGATTTTAATGACAGAAATACATTCCTTTACTTATTAAGTAAAAATCACTAAACACTGTTCACAAAAATAGTTTTTAAATTTTATTGGATACGTTACATTTACATAACAAATTAGAATAACATTTAAATAAGTATCTGGAAAAGTTAAATAAGTAATTGTTTACAGTGTTTCAAGTTTGCAGTAATTAAATTGTATAGATTAACAGCCAATAAAATGTTTGTTACAAATATTAAATTTGTTATTGCGTTTGTTTTGTTTTGTTTTCAAAAGGTTTTGTATTGATGCGTTATAAACAGAGAACAGAGTTAGTTAAAACTAGAAACAGACATAAAAATATTGTTTTGTTAAAGATTTTATGTCTAAATTTAGTAGGCCTATATAAACTGTTTTAAAATGTGTATGTAGTCAAAATTTACTTCAGTACTTTTTTGCTAACGCAGTAACGATAACATTATGCCGGAAAAATCCTATAAAATCTATAAGTAGGTAAGATTAATTGTATATACTTTGCCTGTAGAATTCAAGCTAAAAGTGAATAATCAAACTCCACAGACATAACAAAGTTTTCTTGAAGTATTCACAAAAGTAATAAAAAAAAAACTGACATAAAATAGATTGTATTAATTTATGTTATGTAATGTAAGTTACTTTTAGTGTACAATAAAATACAGTGCACTTGATAAGAAGAAACGCATTTTTCATTCGGCCCTGAATAAATTCTTTTAAAAAAGTGATAAAATTAAATAAATTTGGGTGAAAAATTCTAATCACTATACTATGCTAATAAATCGTAAATATACAAATAAAAAAGGTTTAAAGAACACAAACGCTTGTTATTAAATTGTGAAACTGGAAAGCGTTTGTGTTAATTGTGAAACTACCAAGAGTTTGTGTTTTAAACCTTTTAAGTAATATGTTTCACCAAGTGCCCAACTAGTCTTCAATCAATATAGTGATATCTACAAATGCTTACAAACGTATTATTAATGCAGTATTGTATTTTGTGAGGTCAATATGAATTACATTATCGCTGGAGATAATTTCAATAAAACGTTTCCTTTATAAGACGTAATTATTGTGATTACAGTACAGTCTAACACTTTGAAATTCTGTTTTCGTTAATGTTATTACCATAATAACAAGATGAGAAGGTAAACTTTGCTGAGAGCAGCAGCAATGAAACTTCCCTCCCTGTTCTACGTAATTAAACGTGTCAGCTAGATGCGTTGAGAAACACTTTATGATTAAGTATTGTGAACACGCACACTTCATTGTCATAGTTTTACATTAGAAGACTAACTAAAATGTAAGGAGTTGCGACGGGTCTCTATAGAGTCAATTTAAAATTCTGTTTATAAAGATATAAAAGAAATTTATTTCTATGTGTAACATAACAGACTAACACATATACAAGGATGGCGCACGGCCCTACCCCTCCTCTAAGATACGTTCCTGCTACTCAACATTTTCCAGGCAACTCCGGCAACACCATATACCCATCTTACTTTGGTACCGTCTCTTTTCCTTCACCTGCATGGGTGCTCCATCTGTGTTTCGCTATTCTGCTTGCTGACAATATGTCGCTTTTCTTAAAATTCGTTGATTTTATAAAATGGATTGCATGTAGCCATTTCAAATATATTACTTAGTTTATGGTTAAACTCTTCCTTATACAACTCTCAGAATCCTCCTCATGATCGTCCTTTCAAACATGTTCATCTATTTCAAATACTTTTTGGACATTCCAGAGGAACACGTTTATTTATAGTTCTCATTAGGTTGTGTAAATAACAAATTTCGAATTCCTAGAGAAAGTCTACTAATACCTTAATAAACTATATTTTCTACTATAAGTCTTGCTCTAATTTACTCCGGTACATAATTGTCCCAAGTTAGGGGATCCTAATTAAGTAATAGGCCTATTTCTCCTTGTTAAACAAATAGTTGTCGATGCTGATGACAGATGACATATTGGTACCGCCGTATTCTGTACTTGGTTATAAGAAGCCCAATTACCTTAAAACTTCTATAACTAAGAAAAATTCCTCCATGGCCTTCCTACTTCTACCAGTCATGGTTACATCATCAGCATAACTCTATTTCTACTGATTTATACTGTAGAATACTTTATTCTGTGCAGTAACTTTTCCACTGCAATAATTTTCCACTGCACGCCAGAAGTCCCTTGGCGAAAACTATTTTTAATGGACAGTGGCTCTGAGGTTACAGTAAATCTATATGAACTAATTGTTTCTTTATCTTTTAAGTCTCTTCATCATCTTTAGTTCCTTGCTGACCATATAGAGCTAGTTCATGTTAATACTACTACAAGTAGCCGCGAAATCTATGAGGAGGTGATTGTTACAACGTCAAATTCATTGGCTTTTTCTGTATTTGTTTTAGCATATGGTGGGTGAACTTTCTGGATACAAATCCACTTTGATATAGGCCGACTCTAAAATGAAACTAAGCGTTTATGTATATTATTGCAGACTAATGTTACAATGGATTTAGCAGAGTATTACTATGGTAGTTTTCATAGTTCAAATTGTTTCCTCTTTTTTTTATTAATCACGCTTATAGTCCAGATCATCGAATATTCCGGAATATTTTACCATATTTCTAACCGTCTTCATTAGGAAATTAGCCAGTTCTTTACCACCATATTTGTTTCACTCGACTTGCAATTTGTCTGATCCTTGGTATTTATTATATTTTTAATTCCTAAAGTGCTGCTGTAACCTTCCATGTGTGGTGACACTGCTTATCGTGAACCTCTAATAGCACTTTAAAATGGTAATCTCATATTATTTATTTTGTGTTGTTTCAGACGTACATCAAAGTGCCTCTCGAATCGTGCTAATACACGCTGATCTTCATTTAAAATATTACCGATCTCATCTCTGGACATTATTATATTAAAATTAAATGGTTTTAAAGACTCGTGTAAGATTTCTTGATTGGTTCCAATTACTTTTTTATTTTATTTTCCAATTCATTAGTTATCTACTCCCTCCTTTTACTTGTCCTCGTCACTCTACTTTTCTCTTATCATGATGTTCCTTAAGTGCCCACTTTCACCTTCATCCTTGCTTCGTCCTTTTGTATGTCTTGTTTTTCTTTTACGTAATGTACATGTTTAAGTTAACTGTGCTAATATGAAAGGGCAAGGAGAGAAAAAGTATTTCTCCAAGAACAGAACATGGCAAAACCTGCTTACATTATTTTCATCGCCAGTGAAATTTGGCTACATTGGTGTCAGTGAGTAAGAGAAAATAGGCCTATACATCATCCTGTACTGTTGAACACAATTATATATTACGATTAGTGTAAAAACAGTGGAATAAAATATTGAGTTCTAGAAAAATCTGCTGTAGTCTAGTCATTATTTTCATTCCTGTTACAACAGTTCTTTGATTTATATAATTATCTAATTTGCGCTGTACACAAATAATAATAACAGACACCAAATTAAATAATTAAAGGCTTTCAAACATAAATAACAATTAAACACTTATCACTTTCTTCACTAATACCGCTATAATAGTAACAGTGAATGGTTAAGGAACTTTTCCTATTCATAACACTTGTAAAAACACACAGTCTATTTCTCAGAACTCCCATACTCAACTAGTATGCTATCTTAGGCAAAAAGGTGTAACAACATTACCATATAGCTGCATATAATTTGAAGGAATTGTTAAGTATGCTATAGCTTACTTTTATTTTATTTTCACTACAGTATTTTAAAATCTTTTGTTTGTTTTGTACACTTAAAAATGTATTACATTGTATTTTAAAATTCACTTCTGCTCTACATTAATACATACAAGATAAAAAAAGATTTCTAAAATGCTGATTTTTGTAAAAAGAACACCTCGTTTATTTCTAGACTCTAATACTTCTATACAGACGACACGACGGTAGAACATGCTTAAAAAATGAGCTATAATTTGTAGCGCAATACGAATTTAATGACTTGTAAATATTAAAGAATTGAAGAAAAAACAATTGAGTGAAGTTCTGTACTATTGTGTTTGTTTAATGGTTTTAGGTAGCAATTTTCACACACCACATTACAATAACAAGTCTGCGAGAGCTTGTCTCGCTGCGATGGTTATTGATCTGGTGTAGTGCTATGTTTGTGTCTGAGATTCACTGTAACGTTGTGTTCTGCCGAGTCTCGTCAAATTTATTCCACATAAACATTGTTAGGCGGGAGCCATGAGGCCGGAACAAGAGAGGTCCTATTCATGAAGCGATGATGCTGATGATGATGATAAACATTTTTACTTGTAACATTTCCACTAAACAGATGTTCGTATGCTCATACTTCCATTTGGTTTAATCTTATTAAATGTAAAACATTGTTGAAACGTACAGACAATGCGCAGAAAAGTGCTTTGTCTTTATACACTTTGTAATGACAAAGATACATGCTGTAGGTTAAGCACTTTTATATGCTTTTCGGTTAGTACAAACAGACTACATGCTTTTCATTTAAAACAGATTTAAAAATTGCTCGGTAAGTCTTTAATACACCCTTGCAACTCCTTGCCACGTTACAACGGTAGGTCAATTCACACTTTTTGTCCAAATCATACGTAATGTCAACAACCTTCTACAGAAATACAATAATATATTGCGCGCTGTTTATAATAGACAATAAGAATAAAAGTCGTTAAGTAAGGAAAATGTGTAAGTCGTTAAACCAGTAGTTGACAACAAACACATTAATACACTGCGATGTCATTACAACTCAAACTATTGCTTGTAAAAACAACTGTAAACTGGCTAATTCCTTCCCCCGACAACACTTGTATACATCTTAGTAAACATATCAATGGAAAATAATCTGGATGCTCGTAGGAGGCAGCTGTTAAGTCTACGATATTCTGGAATGTACTGGTGAAGTTTACGGTCAACACGTACATCGCATATTGTTGGAATGAGTCAGCACGTTTCAATGTGAAGTCACCAACACCATAACCTGATGTTGTACCTAACTCACCGGTTAAATTGGAGCTGCTAAAAACTACTAACAATTTATTAAGTCTAACTCATTACAAAATGAACCGCTTTTTTTCCTGAGCAAGATTGCCTCTTTATGATAATGAGAATTTTATTATAAAGGAATTAGGCCGTAATTAAAATATTATTAAATTCTTATAGATATATAAATACATGTTAAAAATCTAGGGGTAAGGCTAGATTCAAAATTCTCCTATTGGGAGCAAATTACGTATGCAGCTGATAAGGCTGCTCACATCACAACAAAGCTCAGCAGGCTAGTGGCTAATGTAGGAGCCTCCAATGCAAGCAAGAGAGATATACAGAAAACGTACGCCATCGGTGCATTGAAGAGAAGCCCTCAAAGTAGCATCCTCTTGTCGGACAATGCCAGAGCCAGTAGTCCTGGTGATATCGAGAGTGGTTCCCACAGACCTTTTGGGTCTAGAGCGAAAGCATGTCTTCAGAAGAAGAGATGTAATTGGAACAGATCTTGCAAACCATGAAGCCAAAGATCTCACTCTTACCCATGGAATAGAGAGGACAGAGGTATGTGGACCACAAAGCTTATACCGAACTTGAAGGAATGGATTGACCACCAACACGGTGAGGTTAACTATCATTTGAAACAGTTCTTCAGTGATCACGGCAATTTTAATGCTGCACCTCTGCAGAATGAGAAAGGTGCAAAGCCCAGCATGCCAAAATGGCGACTCTGCTCATTAAGATACCTGGCACACGTTTTTCAAATGCTGGAGATTCACAAGAGAGAGGATGGCACTAGAGAGGAAGCTCGGGGAGCTCACGCCCGAAGGCGTAGTTGAAATTACGCTTTGAGGCAAGGAGGAATGGGATCGCATTTCTGCATTTATTCAGTGGGTCCTACTAGAAAAAAAGGCTAAACTTGCACCCAGCGGGCGTTGGAAGATAAGCGGCAATTAGAAGGTACCCGATAAGGTCTCAGTAGGCTCCATCCTGAATTAATACGCTAAGTGATTCCAGGATGGGTGTGAATGCCTCAGTTAAACGTAGGTTTTTTAGTGGGTGAGAATCCCACCCGCCAGGTAGGCAGTTTCCTCTGACGGTGTATACAACATTTTTCCCACTTAAAAAATATTATATTATTATTATTATTATTATATTATGAAAATGCATTATAATATTAACTCGAGTTATCAGCTTTATGTACAGTCACGTATTAATTTATTGGACTTGCTGTTACTACATCCATAACCCTGTAAACACCATAAGCTTAAGCTTAAACTAAGCGTAATTAGTAAGTTTCTAGCAATTAAAGACAGGTGTAGTGCGAGTTAGTCAAGACGTGTTTGGTCGTAGAGGGAGGTGAGAACATTGCTTTGCTTGAGGTCTGCAACATTTGTAGCATAATTACCTTACCCACTTCTCACAGTGTTTGGAGAACATTGCTTTGCTTGCGGTCTGCAACATTTGTAGCATAATTACCTTAACCTACTTCTCACAGTGTTTGGTCGTAGAGGGAGGTGAGAACATTGCTTTGTTGCGGTCTGCAAAATTTGTAGCATAATTACCTTAACCCACTGCTCACAGTGTTTGGTCGTAGAGGGAGGTGAGGACATTGCTTTGCTTGCGGTCTGCAACATTTGTAGCATAATTACCTTAACCCACTGCTCACAGTGTTTGGTCGTAGAGGAAGGTGAGGACATTGCTTTGCTTGCGGTCTGCAACATTTGTAGCATAATTACCTTAACCCACTGCTCACAGTGTTTGGTCGTAGAGGAAGGTGAGGACATTGCTTTGCTTGCGGTCTGCAACATTTGTAGCATAATTACCTTAACCCACTTCTCACAGTATTTGGAGAACATTGCTTTGATTGCGGTCTGCAAAATTTGTAGCATAATTACCTTAACCCACTGCTCACAGTGTTTGGTCGTAGAGGGAGGTGAGGACATTGCTTTGCTTGCGGTCTGCAACATTTGTAGCATAATTACCTTAACCCACTTCTCACAGTGTTTGGTCGTAGAGGGAGGTGACAACATTGCTTTGCTTGCGGTCTGCAACATTTGTAGCATAATTACCTTAACCCACTTCTCACAGTATTTGGAGAACATTGCTTTGCTTGCGGTCTGCAAAATTTGTAGCATAATTACCTTAACCCACTGCTCACAGTGTTTGGTCGTAGAGGGAGGTGAGGACATTGCTTTGCTTGCGGTCTGCAACATTTGTAGCATAATTACCTTAACCCACTGCTCACAGTGTTTGGTCGTAGAGGGAGGTGAGGACATTGCTTTGCTTGCGGTCTGCAACATTTGTAGCATAATTACCTTAACCCACTTCTCACAGTGTTTGGTCGTAGAGGGAGGTGACAACATTGCTTTGCTTGCGGTCTGCAACATTTGTAGCATAATTACCTTAACCCACTTCTCACAGTATTTGGAGAACATTGCTTTGATTGCGGTCTGCAAAATTTGTAGCATAATTACCTTAACCCACTGCTCACAGTGTTTGGTCGTAGAGGGAGGTGAGAACATTGCTTTGCTTGCGGTCTGCAACATTTGTAGCATAATTACCTTAACCCACTTCTCACAGTGTTTGGAGAACATTGCTTTGATTGCGGTCTGCAAAATTTGTAGCATAATTACCTTAACCCACTGCTCACAGTGTTTGGTCGTAGAGGGAGGTGAGAACATTGCTTTGCTTGCGGTCTGCAACATTTGTAGCATAATTACCTTAACCCACTTCTCACAGTGTTTGGAGAACATTGCTTTGATTGCGGTCTGCAAAATTTGTAGCATAATTACCTTAACCCACTGCTCACAGTGTTTGGTCGTAGAGGGAGGTGAGAACATTGCTTTGCTTGCGGTCTGCAACATTTGTAGCATAATTACCTTAACCCACTTCTCACAGTGTTTGGAGAACATTGCTTTGATTGCGGTCTGCAAAATTTGTAGCATAATTACCTTAGCCCACTTCTCACAGTGTTTAATCTTCATATTAACTTTCCCTTTCTATTAGCCTTGGTGAGAAAAGGCTTTAAATTATTTAACCTACGTAGTTTAAAACCTATATGTGCAGTAAGATATAAACACACACACACACACACACACACACCTCGTTTTGATAATATTCGTTTGTATGAAATTTGTACCGATGTGAAATAATATTGTATCAGCCATGGTGACCAAGCTATCACAGTTTCAGGATATTCAATTAAACAGTCTGACAAAGGAAACACATAGGCCTACTGTTGTTTACTACGTAGCTTTACGTACAAATTAGTATCACAGAGCAAAGCAACTCAGTTGTCTGCGGTCTACGATTGGGAGATGATCAATGGACTGTTGAGTTAGTTCGTGATTGATCAAAGGCTTCGTTTGAGTTCACGTTACAAATCAGCTTAGCTGAAAACGAACGTGACGCTAATATACGTTAACACAACAGTAAACCAACACAAAGCAATTAAACAGGTAGTGCTGGTTAGTTAGAGTTCGGTCACACGTCTAATTACTATTAATTATAGTATAAAATATTTCATCTTGCAGCAAACTTACTGCAAAAGTAACATAAACATAACAAGTCTGTATACGTTCATTAAAAGTTATGAGGTGAATAGTACAGAACTTTATATCATTTCTGCTTGATAACAGTAAAGCAGTCAAGTGATATCACGTATGATAAGACTGCAGAAAGGAGACGTATAACAGAGATGTAGTTTAAATACGTAAATAAATTAAATTAATACACATATTATCCTTTATTATTTAATTATTAAGCGATGCATTTATTGAAATACACTCCTAATCATTGAATCATTTATTGAAAAACACCTTTATCATATGAATTGCAGATATTCGATCAAACACTTGTGTTGCTTGAGACTTTTTATTATATTTCCCTCTACAAGTCGGTTTTTAATTAAACTGTTTTGGAACAGCCAGCCCCAGCTTTTGTGTGTCTCTTAAAGGTTACGGCTAGTCGTTATGAACTCTGGTCTGTGCCATAACCTAGACTATTGTATTTCTGTCCGCAGTAGCAGAGGACAGAATTAGCTTGATTCAGTCGTTTGTCGATTCGACGTCATAGTTACCGTTCCGTGTCAATTAAATTTCATTCAATAGACTCCCCGTTTTAGAATCGCATTAAAAAAAATAATACAGGTAAACTCGTAAATTCCGTCGGCAGCTCTGGGTAACAGAGGACAATAAATAATATAGTGGACATTCAATCAAGTAAACGTATAAACATTCATGCAATAAAAATAAATAAGATTTTGTTTTGGGTAAATAAGAAATTAAAAAAAAATCACGCTTCGGAAACAAGAATGAAAATTAAAAGATCTTCTGCTTTAATCATATGGTAAATTTGATACCTTATTAAACACTATTTTTGCAAAATGCAAAATTCGAACTGGTTAATAAGTGTCCATAAAACAGTGTAATGCCATAAAATGATATTCGGAAATCTGTAAAATAAGATAACGATAATTTGTTACAAGCAGAATTATCACTGTTGCACACCACTATATAAAAATTATTCCGATTAGCGCTTTCAATTTGATTGCTCCTATGCGCGGATGAGCTGGTGTTATGCCAATGACATTCATGTGTCCCTAAACGGAAATACCTGATTAATTAAATTGTAAGCTGATCTGTAGTCTCACACGTGTCTGAATTATAATAAATGTACACAAAGCCTCAATATATAAGTGTATAGTGGAATAAATTGTACCTATGCTAAATTAATTGAAACAAATTTGTAAGTGGAGAAATTAATAAATGATCGTTTCAGTACAAGGCCATTGAATGGACGAAGCGAAGCGACTGGTAAACCACAGGCATGATGCAACTATAGTAATTTGCTAAAGGTGTTAAACGTTTTGTTACATTTTAGTGAACAAAAGTAAATTTTATTAGTCATCTGTAATGATCGCCTAGCTGTTATAGTATATAAGCCCTTACTTTGCATTTGGATGTTTAAGTAACTTTTATGAAAGTAGGGTACAGTATATTCAACTACATCCAACTGGCAATTTGGAATGCACTTTATATTCATGTGATGTAATAATGTCACATCAGGTTTTATATAATTTCATTTACGAACAATGCGTTTGCCGTATAAGTTAACCTCTTATTTTAGCTTGTATTGAAGAAAGAATAAACTAATTTTAACTAGATGTTACACAAACCAACCTACGTCGTAAACGAGACTAATGAACAATTACACTGGTCTATACAATTTTCATAACACTGACCAAACCAACTTTTTCCTTTTTTATTTTACTCCCCATTAACAGTTATGCTATTATATAATTCATAGAACGTCACATTTTTGTTAATATGCAGAGTATATAAATATTATAGTACTATTATGTTGTAAAAATATTGAAAAATCCAATACCTGAACCTCCAATCGATTGTGAAATTTTTGAAATACCTAATATGAGCAGTAGTGAGGAAAATGAACTGAAAACAAACAATTTAGAAGAAATCATTGACCCTACATTTGAATCAGAAACGTCAAGTGAACCACGCTTGATAAAACAGCAGAAACTAAATGATTTAGTCTGAGACTTAACCTTATCCAAACAGCAAGCTGGCCTTTTAGGCTCTAGGCTACAGGAGTGGAATCTTTTGGCTAGGGATATAAATATAACAACATTTAGAAGAAGGAATGAAAAACTGCTACAGTTCTTTAAAATGGAAGGCCCGTTTTGTGTGTGTTTTAATATTGGCGGTCTGATGAGCGAATTGGGAATGGCGTTTATTCATTGGCTTATTCAAATACAGCTTAAAAGCAGTTTTACTACACAGTGGAAAAAAGTGCCATCAATACCACTTGCTCACTCAGTTTCCATGAAAGAAACTTATGACAACATGGCAATCATCTTAAATTCAATAAGATATAAGGTGTTCAACTGGCAATTTTGTAGTGACATGAATGTAATAGCTTCGTTGTTGGGCCTGGAAGGTGGTTTCACTAGGTACTGTTGTTCTCTATGTCTCTGAGGTATCAGGTCTACTAAACATTGTTATGTGAAAAAAGTTTGGGCAAAGAGGGCATCATTCAAACCTGGAACTGGCAAAGTCGAGAACATGCCACTTGTTGATCCACAGAAAGTACTTCTTCCACATCTGAATATCAAGCTAGGCTTGATGAAGAATTTTGTAAAGGCTATGAACAAGAATGGCTTCCAGTTTCTACGTGACCTTTTTCCGGAGCTGAGTGAGCAGGTGTATTTTAGGACCATAAATAAGGAAAGTATGAGAAGTCATGAGTTTGAAGGCAAACTAAAGCCAAAAGAGTTAGGGACTTGGAGGTTGTTTGTAAACGTAGTTCAGGGGTTTCTAGAAAAAAAGAAAAACTATAAGATTCTTGTTAAAATACTGTTAACATCATGTAAAAGGTTAGGCTGTAGTATGTATTCGAAAAGGGATTTTTTGCATTCTCAGATTGACTTTTTCCCACAAAATCTTGGTGCAGTGAATGATAAACAGGGAGAGATTCCATCAGTATATCAAAACACTGGAAACTCGATACCAGGGACGCTGGGATCCTGCTATGATAGGTCACTATTGCTGGTTTTTGGCGACAGAAGATAAAACCGAACACAAGAGAAAAAAATTAAACAATCCACCCAAACTATAGTTACAATGGGCAATTTATTTGACTTTTTCTTTTCTATACATGTTAGACTTCGATTAAGAAATATAATTAAGTATGTTTCCATTGCATTAGTTTGAGAAACGTAAGATTGGCGAATATATGCTTGATCAAAAAATGAGTTTTATTGAATTTCTCCATACCTATAACAACAACACTGTACGTGTTAGAGCTACATTAGCATCATTTTTTAACTCAGGGGTATAAAATAAGGTAAAACCACACACTTTTGTTTCTGTTATCCAAACAAAAATTATTTTTGAAGGGCAGTGTTATTTGCTAAAAGACTCCTTATTTTGTTATAAACTTTTATAATTAACAGTGTAAAAGATATTGATTTAAATAAATGTGTTGAGTTGTTAAATGTGTAATTGGAGCAAAATTTTTAACATGTTCATGTAAATATTTTTCTGTCGACTGTGTTTGCTTGAATCATGAATTATTCAAGTAATAATTACTTAGTATTAATTCAAATAAATAATTAGTAATTATGTAAGTTATTCATTGTCGGGTTATCGTTCGTTTACTAATGCAGTTGTAATACAGTATTTTTTTTAAATCGTATCCTTGACTTTTTCTAGAGGAATTACAAGAGATCATAATACCCGTCACAGAAAAAAAGAAGTGCATTAAACACAAAAGTGAACAATATATTCGACAAAGGACAATATCTAAAAATCGTCCTACATATAAACAGAATAAGTTTAAAAAAGTTTAAGTTTGAGAAAAGTTTGTTCGAGAAAACCAAATCAGTAAAATTAAATGTAATAACACTTTGTCAATTGACTCGTCATGACAGGACACAAACACTGTTACGATTATATGGACAGGAACAGGAACTAACAGTTGTATGGTATTAACAGTGGCGTTGTTTTGTATACAATAACTAATAGTACTTACATATATTGTTGAGTCACAGATACACACATTACACAAAACTATACACTATACTACGATACAAAAACATAATACATATTGTTACATCACAGAACAATTTACGTGTTTATCGAACTTTCCAGAGAGATCCAGAATGTAAGCGTGTGGCGTACGTGCTTGTTGACGCATTTGTTAGACGGTGAGAGAATTCACGCGGCCGCTCTCACTGTGTCAAGGCAAGCAATTACGTCATAGTTTGGAGGTAATACGTAGTATGTGAAATCGTCTAGATTTTCGGCTGGCTATAAATACCAGTACTCAACGACGTTCAATTCAGTATTAGTCGTGATAAATTACAGTGTGGTTCGAGAGTTATTATCGGGCGAAATTACTGTGTGCGTTCAAGTGGTTATTAGATATGTGTTGTGTTTTATAATCGGACGGTATATTGTAATACAGTTGTGTTTTAGTATTAGTTGACATTTATTTGAGAGTAAGTGAAACTTACTGACAATTGCAGTAAGAAATACCAAAACCATGCCATTTGAGGTAAATATCCAGTGAGGACTACGATAGTTATAAACAACAGCACTTTAGAACAAGTGAGCTGTTTCAAATATCTTGGCTATGCAGTAAGCTTATAACCTCTTAACTTGTGTTATAACATAGGGAACCCGCATTAATTGGTTCTGCCAATTATACAGGCTGCCTTCGTTGTGACGAGCTGAAAAATAATCACAACACCAAAACAATTAATATAAAAGGAAACTGGGAAGGGGAGACTGTTGATTTATGCACTCAGTTTAGTTTGTACTAAATGTACTAAAGATGACATCTCTTTATTACATAATGAGATTAATTGCTCTACTTAAAGTTCTCAACATATATGGTACAACAGCTTACAGTTTACAAGATGATTATATATTTTATTCTTTCACAAGGGCCCTCAAAATAAAGATGTACATCAATTTAATTTATTCCACGGATCCGGGATTGAATATAGTATGTTAATAATGGTCACCTCCCCATATACAATCTTGAAAATTGTGCCATTTGAAGAATGGACTTTATTAACCTTTTTAAAACAATAATGCTTTCAGTTTAAACTTTTACTCTTTTACTACAAACAGTTTTATTAGATTACAGACTACATATTACATATAATGTCTGTTTTTTTTAAAGTCTTAAAGTGTTAGTTAAATTGTCTTTTGTTGGTTATAATTTTAGTATCTCATAACCATGGAAGACAAGCCTCCATGTCACCTGTGGTTTCCTGTAGTTGATGCAGATTTGGCTCTTCGGTCCTCGGTGTGTTTCCTGAAGGTCTGTCGTTACCTTAGTATCCGGTGACGGTGAAGTTCCTGACGTATGTTAAATCATTCTGGGTGTGGTACTCTCTTCTTAGATGACTGTAGTAATTCTTGTTGTTAGAATAAATAAAGCGAAAGTTTGTTTCACTGGTATTCACTTCACATGATTATTTATTAGTTGAATTTCACCTCATGGTTCTAGTACTGTATTAATTACATTATTTCTTATTTAAGATTTGATAGAGATGTCATCGACGCACAATTTAGTTATTAAGATATTCTTTAGCGAACTTTCACATATTTATCTCTGCGTCGCGAACCAACGCTGTGCGCAGCTTACATCGTGAGCGCTCCATTGCAAGTGGGTTAATAGTTAAGGGGTGAGAGTAGTAATCTCGAGTCATTTACTATTCAGCATAAAAGTAGTTCCATGTTCCTTCTTTATTTAAAGGATTAAAGTTTGACTATTTAATTAAGCAGAGATATTCTTAATTACAGACGTTATTAAAGTACATTACAGTGGTCTTGTTTAATTATTTAAATAATGTCAAATTTACAAGTATTATTAGTTTGTTTAGGGGTCGGAATTCAAGTTAATTCCGGTTAGCGCATGTCTATTGTAAGCAGACGTGTGTTACAAACGGTTTCTCGGCTTCTTCCTTTTTAATTAATCCCCACTGTTTGGGCTAGCCAATTGTAACAGTCCGTTACAAAATTAAAATAAGAGGTTTGTTCAAAATGAACCTCCACTCTAGTAAGGTTTCGCTCCGCTGTGGTAGTGTAGTAACTCTTTTAAGCCCCACTGTTGCGAGCGCCACTTTGTAATCAGACCCTGTATGCCGGTCTTTACAAAAATAAAATAGTAGAGGAAAAATTTTATAAAAAATAAAATTTTCAATAAAAAAAAATTTTTGTTTATGTTAATCAATGTTTGTAATTAAGAAATAATGCTGTTTTAAATGTTCTGTAAAAATTTTAAGAATCAGGAAGGTATTTATTAACTATTGAGCACTTCTGGAAGATCTGAACCAAGTCTGGAGTTAACTAGATTAACTCCAGTCAGCAATCGATTGATGATTTTCCTTGCTGGTCCAATATCTCACTGGAAAAAAAAATATTTTCTTCTTCTTGAAGTCTCTTTGCCTTAATAAATAACCTTAAATTAGCCTGTGAAATAATAACAGATAAATACAATTGAAATAAATGGATTTATTAAACAATTTAATAAATAATCGATTTTTTATCGATTGAGAACAATTATCGACTCCGTCTCAGGGAATTATCGATTGTGCATACAGTAGAAAAATTATTATAAGTATTATAAAAAGGACAGGTTCTTTGAGCGATTAAATTAATAGTCAGAGAAGGGTAACGAGAAAGTATAACATTAACAATTAAAGTAAATTCAATAATTATTATTTAACAGTATTTAAATAATTCTGATATATAATGTTTAAATAAGTTGAAGTCAAACCATATGTAGACTGACGTCACCACTGGATGAGGTAGGCAGATTCGTATATCAAGATGGCCGCTATTAGATCTGGCTAGGTTATTGCGAAAGTCGTCGGGTCAAAAAATCACAGCAAAATTACCTTCATGAATGTTTGAAATGTTCCCGCACTGGTGTAATCTGTCTATTAGGTTGTTTGGTGTGTTCTGAAGAAGTGTTCCGTGTATACTTGTGTTAATTATGTTATTTAGTATGTGTTCACTTCTGTGGGTTAAATTGCTCAAAAAGTGGTTATGATTTGTAGCGTGAATTAGATCAAATATATTGTTTTACTGTTTTAGATCACTTGTATAATGAAGTTAGGTCTAATTTTCTCTATTGTCGTTAACGTTTTGGTAAATTTAGTTAAAAAAGTGTTTATTTCATCTAACTCTCGATTCACTTATATGAATGGCTAACTGTAATACCATTTTCGACTCGGTTATAAGGAACGTTTTTTCACACAACTATTCAGCTTGATATTCAACAAAAGACTATTTTAACTTGGTCAAAATCTGGCCCAGTTAATCTTTGAAAAAGTATTGTTAACATATTTCGATTACCCATACACATGATACAAAATTACATTATATATGGAATTTATTTATTTTATTCATCACTTTCATGAATTATGAACCTTATCATTGGTTTAATCATCTCATTCCTTTTAAATTGATATATTATAGTCCATATCTGTGGACATTTTGTGGAAATTACCAAAATTCTTTCCTTTTTTGAAAAATAGGCTCAAACATTGATTTCCGCCTTTATACAATTTTTCTTCCATTTTAATTGTTATTAATACTATTATAATAAATTTTAATTAGTCATATTTCTCTTCCTTTCCTTAAATACATATAAATTGAACCTTTGAACTGGTTTTTTGTGTTAATCTCTGAATTTGACATTGCTCTTTAAAATTAATTAATTTATATATTTTGAAAATTTACAATATTTTAAGGTATATTTCCTTATTATCATTTTAACTCATAGGATCATTCCCAGTAGTGGTTAACTGATTTACCTTATCTAAATCTTGCTAGTTTACAGGATTTATAAGTGAATTATACTGGTTTATATGGTTTCTGTGAATTCACCAAATGGCCTAGAGTTTAGAATTTTACATTTCTGTCTTTCTCAAATAAATTTAATCCTACCACTCCTCTGACTTTACATAGTTATTATTACATGAAAATAAAATGGTTTATAACTTATTGTGAGGTGCAGTATTTAATTAACACTACTGTTATAAAAAAATAATTATGAACATGATTTAGCCATCTGTAGAATTGAACTTATTGCTGACATGGTTTGAACATATACATTTAACTCCTTTTGAATTAACACAGCATACCTACTGAAACATTATTAATAGTATGTATGCTGTTATTTAGCAAACATAATTCATTTTAAACACATAATATAAATTTTATTTTCTAATAACTCTTACAAATACATTGATTTTATGGCTGTGAACAGACAGTCTATTTAAACATTTTAAACCTATGAATACTAAATTAATGCCAGTCCTTTCTGGTCTAAACCATTATTATTTATGATCCCCTTCATCAGTAAACATGACCACCCATACTCTAGTTATTAGCATTTTTTACAAATGTCTTGTAAATAAAGAGTTACATTAAAATAACAAAATACTGGAAATCTTCCATTCTATTATTTTATTATGCTGTTTATTATTGGATATTAAAGTTGTTATATAGCATATTGATAAGTCATAGTATCACTAACTTTAAGTTTATCGCATTTCCAAAAAACACTTACACAAATTCACTTTCACTGGTGGTTCTGATATTTTGAGTCTCACTATCTCAGACCAGACCTTTAGTAATCATGGACTGTTAAGACTTGTTCATTTTCTTGATCACACAGTCGCTTTAGTAGGTTCGCTGCTTATAATACTATACAACACTTTAGGTTTCTAAATAATTACATTTTTATAGGATTTTGGTATCTTATACTTACTTATACTTATAAGATATCTTATATACTTATATTATGGAAGCTTTTCTATTATTACATTTTTCAACTTTTCTTATCATATAAAGCTTTTGGTGATAAATTCTTTATTACCTTCTGGTTTTTTTTTTATTATAATCTGCATTGTTTATTGTAGCATATCTTTATGACATTTTTAGACTGTTTCTTTGTTCTTATTATTTCCACTTGTTCTATTGTCTAGAACTTTTTATAACTGTCATTATCACAATTGACATTTAATTCATAAATCATTTTACATTAATTATTTTAATTACATATATCTTTGATATTATTCTCACATTATTCCTGTCATGGTTATTATACTTTCAAATGAATGTTTTTTATTAATTTTATAATGAGGTCATAATTTCTCCTCATACCACTTCAAAGTTTTATTACCTCATAATTCCACATAAGTTTTTGTACTTTATTATATTCAATCACTCAAATCGTATCAACTCAAATCGTATCAAAAAAATTTTTTTTTTTTATTTCCTTTGGCATCATTTTATGGAAAGGTTTTTACTCTTTATATTGAAATTAGACATGATCATACTTTCCAGAATTTTTTGTCTTAATTCTAAAGTCTGTTTCCTTTATTCATCCCATTATGATCCTTTATAAACATGATAAATATATTTTATGCTTACCATAAATATGGTATTAAATCTCTTCTGTTTATCTCACCAAAGTGTTTTATTAATAATTGGTTGGTAAGTTGTACTTACTCTTGGTTTGGAAACTTGATTTATACACAATTCAAAATTCACTCTTCTTATATTATTCCACAAAGTTTTCTCAAATAATCTGTATGTAAGGTGGGCTTGCTTTCTTTTTAAATTTAGTTGTTTTCAATTCAAAATTCTTCTTGTTATATTCTTCTTTCCAAATAGTTTCTTTTAAATAATTAGTTAGTAAGCTGGACTTACTTATTTTTGAATTTAGTCATTAAAATAAATTCTTTTTCTCTAACTTCAAAATTGTCTTCCTAAATACTTGGTTGTAAGATGTGCTTACTATGTTTTTGAATTTCGTTGTATTCTTCTTTCCTAATAGTTTCTCTTAAAATAATTGTATGTAATGTGGTATTACCTTATTTTTGAATTTTGAGGGTTTATTCATAAAATTTCTTCATGGATGCCTGGTTAAAGACACCCTTAATTTTATTTGAATTCATTTCCTTTATTTCGTATGTGTTGTTGTTATTGTTCTTAGATACAATATAGGGACCAGTGTACAGAAGCAATAATTTTTTTGTTATCCCCTCTAAGGAACTGGGTAATTCACTATTCTTCAACAACACCTTCTCTCCAACGGTATAATTAATAACCTTACCTATGCTTTTATCGTACTTATTCCGCCGTTTCTCCTGATCTTCGGCCACCTTATTATGAAATTGAACTCTATTAAATATATATTTATGCTCTCTGGGGAACTCCAAGATATCCTCGATCTCCCTAGGGGGTTGTCTTTCGTACATTGCGGAGTATGGGGTTATTCCTATGGCTGGATGGTATGCCAGGTTGAGGAATTCTTCAGTGGCCTCCAAGTATTCTTGCCACCTCCTCTGCTGATCGTGGCAATACGTTCTTAATAGGCGCCCCACCTCTCGCAAGACTCTTTCGGCCGGGTTACTTCTCGGGTGGTATACTGATGTCTTGTATGTATGAACCCCCATTGACAGCAGTGTATCCCGCCATTTCCTCCCCTTGAATTGTGTTCCGTGGTCGGTTATGATCGATACCGGTTTTCCGACGGTTGGGAAGTACTGGTTGATCAGGATTTCAAGAACTTTATTCGTAGTCGCCCGATTCGCTGGGTATAGCTTAACGAACTTGGTATAATGGTCCATTACGATGACGAGATATTTGTATCGGTGGCGGCCTCCACTGCGGGGAAATAGCCCACAGATATCCAGGAATACCTTCTCAAGTTTCGATTGAGAGGTTATCGGAATCATTTGCCCCTCTCTTTTCTCGTTGTTTGTTTTTACGAGTTGGCAAATGCGACAGTTTCTTATGTACTTTCGTACTTTCCGATTTATGTCTTTGATATGGCAGCTCTCTTCCAGGGCCTTTACCACCTTTAAGGCGCCCATATGCCCATATCGAACATGATAATTGAACACTATCTCCTTCTCGATATGGGTCGGAATAGTAACCTTCCATTCCTCCTTATATAAAGATGGTCTTGAAAATAGGATTCCATTATGGATTTTATAATATTGGGAGATTGTTTCATCCCCTGCTTCCAATCTTGTGGTAATAGAGATTAACTTTGGGTCAGCTTGTTGGTGTGTGCTCAGGTGTTCCAAAATTGACTGTAGACCGGCGCTGCTGCTTAGAATATGGTATACTTTAAGAATACTCTCCTTCTCCCCCTCGAACGTCTGTTTGTCAATGTCTACTCTAGACAAGACGTCCGCGACGACATTCTTCTTTCCGGGGATATACTCCCACTTAAGGTCGTATTCTTGCAGCAATAGTATCCACCGCGTTAACCTTCCATGGCTTAACTTACATCTTTTAAGGAACGAGATAGACTTATGGTCTGTCCGGACGGTAACGGAATAACCAAGGATATAAGTGCGGAACTTTCCGCACGCGAACACGACACTCAATAATTCCTTTTCTGTAACGTGGTAGTTTTTCTCACATTGATTCAATGCTCTGCTGGCAAAGCAGATCACAAGATGTTCGCCCTCCTCATCCTCTTGATATAAGATAGTGCCGAGGCTGATGTCACTGGCATCACAATTAAGAAAGAAAGGCTTGTTAAAATCTGGATGGCGAAGTATAATGGGTTCAAGGAATTTTTGTTTTATTAAAGATAATATATTTTGTTGTTCATTACCCCAGATCCATTTATTTTTGGATGACAGTTGCGGCTGAAATCTGGCAGTCAGTTCTGAGTACTTTTCCTGGAACTTACGGTAGTAATTACAGAGTCCCAGGAACGACTGTAACTGCCTTCGATTCTTAGGTGTAGGAAAGTTCTGAATCGCTTCGACTTTTTCAGCCGACGGTGAGATTCCCTGATCATTCAAGATGAAGCCTAAGAATTGTATTTCCTTAGCAATGAAATGAGATTTTGCTAATTTTAGCGTAATATTATTTGTCGCTAGCTTCTGTAATACGTGTTCCACACGGTAGCAGTGTTCCTCCCAAGTTTCTGAGGACACTAGCAAGTCATCGACATATACGGTGGTGAACTGTAGTGCTTCTTGGCCAAGTATCTGGTCCATGCAGTGCACAAAGACTGCGACTGAGTTTACCAGTCCGAAGGGCAACCTCTTAAACTGGTAGTTCCGCCCTTCGAATATAAAGGCCAGATACTGGCGACTCTGTGGATGTAATTCCACCTGCCAGTACCCGCACACCGTATCCCAGGTACTGAAGTACTTGGTGCCGTGGAACCGTTTTAAAATCTCCTCAATCTCACCGGGCGAAGTCCTGTCATTAATGATCATTTTATTTATTTCGCGCGCATCTAAACACAAACGGACTTGTCTGTTTTTCTTAGGAATAGCCACGATAGGACTTGTATATGGGGAATGGCTACTCTCTATAATGTCACGGTTAATCATTTGCTCTATTTCAGCTCTTACTGCTTGTTTTCGTGATTGCGCAATGGGGTAAGACTTCCGGTTAAAGTCCACTGTGTCTCGGAACTGTAGAGTACACTGGAAGTTTTTCACTTTACCGGGCTCATCAGAAAAGACTGATTTATATTTGTTATATATGCTGATTAATTTGTTCGCTTGGTTTAAAGTTAACTTTTCGCCAGTTATACCGCTCCGGAAATCCCTGATCTCCTGGATTTTTTGTGACCATAAATCTTCATTGGAGGTGTCGTCTATCCTTTGTTCAATTATAGATGTTGGATGGATGTAGTTAATTTTGCGGATTTGCTGGTGGATACTATCGGGAACGACTTGGTCACTACCCACCAAGTTCGCCGTCCAATTATGTCCGTTAGTATACAGCGACAATGTTTCAGTTCTCAGATCAATGATGGCGGAATTCCTCCTGAGCACATCGCACCCGACCAGTATGTTAAATGGCAGACCGCTCGCCACCAAGAATTCCATATCAATTGCTATACCACAGCTCATCACACTGGCGGAGACTTGCCTACGTATTGTTTTATTTTGTCGGCCGGTTGCTCCCAACAAAATAATATTATTCAACGGCAACGTTGGTAAAGTTCGCCCGCACTCTTGCTGTATCCTCTCCAACTCCGTTGTACTTATGATTGACACGTTCGAACCAGTATCGATCATTAACTTGGCTGGGATGCCTTCTACCTCGGCGTTGACATGTATTATTTCATTATTGAAGTTATTGGTGGGATTCCTGTTATCCTCTTCCAATAACTCTTGTCGGATGTCCTTTAGGTAGTTGCATCCTATGACTGTGATACGATTGTTATTATACATATGATTACACTCATTATTATGATTATACCCAGTATTCAGGAGTAGTAACGGGTTCTGGCGATTTATTACTGCCTGTGCCCGTTTAAAGGCTCGGCATCATTGTTCCTTTGAGCCATACTAGTTGATGCCTCATTTGGGATGCTTAGAGTGGTTCCCTGTTGATCTGTCCTATGGTCTTCCGGTCGTTCGTGATTAGACCTCCGTTCAGCATCGTCTAAACTATTACTCCTCCTTGCCGGATAGTACCTTGGTTGGTCCCGTTCTAGACTCCTCCGCCTTTCTTCATATCCGCGGTAGCTGTTTCTTCGATTGTTATTGTATCTTCGCTGTCGTCCATCTGTGGCTCGTATGAAATTCACTCGAGGGCGAGGAAACCTATTATTAACGGGATTACCATTATTTGGACCCGCACGATTATTATTATTATGGTAACGATCATTACCATAATTGGGGCTTCTCTGACTATTTGTGTTATTAGGGTAGGGATTGCGGTTACCCTGATAACCATTAGAGGGTCGACTCGGGTTTGGACGGTTTGGACCCGTATTATTATTATTATTGAAACTAGAGTTGTTAACATTATTATTATTATTAAAACTGTTATTTTGCGGGTATGCCCGGCCTCCTTGGTACCCAGTGTTTATGTTGTTCGTACCCTGGTTGTTGTTCTGATACGTCCTTGGTTCGGGCCCATCACTTCTTCTACGACTGTGTCGGTAGTAGTCTTCATTTTCATAGTTTTCGAGGAGTTCGGTCATTGCCTGGATGGTTTTTATTTGGCTGCCCCTCCTCGCACGAATTACTTCTTCATCATAATGATATGACAACTTATTTATTAGGCACTCCTCAGGTATGGCCGGTTCTAAATGCTTGGCCATACATACCTTGCCGAGGAAATAAGGCGTCATCGAACTACCGACTTGTGGTTTGTAGTGGCCGTGGCATATATTGTCTCTTATCAAATTTTGAGTTGTCTCCGACCAGTACTTGGCCTTGAAAAGGCTTTTAAATTGCTGATAATTGTCGATGTCGCTCCGGTTGGCCATCCACCAATGGTCGTTCACCTCCCGAAACGACTCGTCAAGGATTTCCCTGTTCTGGATCCATCGGTTTCCTCTGTGTTTTTCTAGGTATTCCTCTATGCGTGCCAAGAATTCCATGGGCTTCCGTTTATATTGCCGGAAATTGAGCCATTCTCTGTTTTCTGACAGGGGGAAATTATGATATCCAGATGGTCTGTTCCTTATCAATTCTATCTCCTCCTGGCTCTGACGCACCTGTCCGGTTATGTTTGTCATAGCGGCTTCCACGCCGTCGCATCTTTCTGTTACCTGTGTCCGCACTTTATTCACTTCTTCCAAGGAAAATTTCTTGTTTTCTTCCAGTTTCGTTTCCTGTTGTTCTTTGACCTGTGTAATCTCTTTATGTATTACTTCCCGGACTTCCATCACTTCGTTTTCGGTCTGACGACATCTTTCGTCTACTTCTCTGATCTGCTGGTTAACAACCACGACTTCCTGTTCTAACTTCTTTACGATGGATTTCTTCGTCTCTGTTATCTTTTTATTTATCTCCTCTTTGGGTAACTCAATGCTCTCGTCTAACTTATTCATGTTCTCTTGGTTAACTTCCCTTAGTTCTTCTCTCAGCAGTTGATTATCCTCTCTCAATTCTTCCCTTAATTGTTGGTTATCACTTTCTATTTTCTTACTGGTTTCTTCCATCTTCTCTTCCAAATTCTTATTATTTTCCCTCAATTCTTCCTTTGTATTCTTATTGTTTTCTTCCATTTTCCTTTCCATCTTCCTACTACTTTCTTCAATCCTCCTATTAGTATTTTCTATCTTCCGGCCCAATTCTTCCTTTGTGGATCGGTTGTCTTCCTTCAGATCTTCTTTCAATTCCTGATTCATTGATTTATTATCCTCCTTCGTAGAATCCATTTTCTTCTCCATTCCTTCCATTTGCTGACTCATTTTTAGGAACATTTCCATCATCTTATCCATTTTGCTTTCTTCACTGGTCATAGATTTTTCTACTTCCTTGTCTGGGACGTTGGCTTCCCCTGTTTGCGTTGTTACTTCGGGTTGTTCCTTTGGTGGTGTGGGTTGTTTCGATTCCACCTGGGTTAGTAACACTTCCGGATCCTCCACGGGTGTTGCCTCCTTATCCCCCATGTCAACCTCTTTCTCGGCCTCTGCCGCCCTCTTTTTCGATGTAGCTCGTCTTTGCATCTTTCTCTGTCGCTATTTATTAATCGCTGCCAAGCTTAGATTATTAAGCCCTCTAAGTTGGACGCCACTTTGTAACAGACCTTTATATGCCGGTCGTTGCAAAAGAATAAAATGTAAAAGGAAAATTTTATAAAGAATAGAATTTTCAAATAGTAAAAGATTTTGTTTATGTTTATTAAGAGGTGTGTATAAGAAATAAATCTGTTTTAAAAGGTTCTTGTAAAAATTTTAATAACAGGTAGGTATTTATTGACCGTCGAGCACTTCTTGAAGATTTGAACCAAGTCTGGAGTTAAATAGATTAACTCCAGTTAATAATCGATTGGTGACTTTTCTGACTGGTAACTCTTCCTTCGCCAATTCAATCCTCTCGTCTAATTTATTCATGTTCTCTTGGTTAACTTCCCTTAGTTCTTCTCTCAGCAGTCGATTCTCCTCTCTCAATTCTTCCAATCTTTCCCCCATCGTCTCTTCCATTTTCCTGTTATTTTCCCTTAATTCGTCTTTCAATCGTTGGTTGTCACTTTCTATTTTCTTACTGGTTTCTTCCATCTTCTCTTCCAAATTCTTATTATTTTCTTCCATCTTTCTTTCCATCTTCCTACTGGTTTCTTCGATCCTCTTATTAGTATTTTCTATCTTACGGCCCAATTCTTCCTTTGTGGATCGGTTATCTTCCTTCAGATCCTCTAGTTTTTCATTTAATGAATGGTTGTCGTCATCCATTTTCTTGCCTAAATTCTCCTCCATCTTCTTGTTATCTTCTTTCGTGGATTTGATTTCCTCCTTTAAATCTTGACTCATTTGTAAGATCATTTCCATCACTCTATCCATTTTCGTATCTCCATTGGTATTGGATTTCTCTTTCTCCTTTTCTGGGACACTAACTTCCCCTGTCTGCGTTGTTACTTCAGGCTGTTCCTCTGGTGGTGCTGGTTGTTTCGGTTCCACCTGGGTTAGTAACACTTCCGGATCTTCAACGGGTGTTGCCTCCTTAACCCCCATGTCAACCTCTTTTTCGGCCTCTGCCGCCCTTTTTTTCGAAGTAGCTCGTCTTTGCATCTTTCTCTCTTCTATTAATTAACCGCTGCCAGGCTTAAATTATCAAGCCCTCTAAGTTGGACGCCACTTTGTATGAAGACCCTGTCTTACAAACGGTTTCTCGGCTTCTTCCTTTTTAATTAATCCCCACTGTTTGGGCTAGCCAATTGTAACAGTCCGTTACAAAATTAAAATAAGAGGTTTGTTCAAAATGAACCTCCACTCTAGTAAGGTTTCGCTCCGCTGTGGTAGTGTAGTAACTCTTTTAAGCCCCACTGTTGCGAGCGCCACTTTGTAATCAGACCCTGTATGCCGGTCTTTACAAAAATAAAATAGTAGAGGAAAAATTTTCAATAAAAAAAATTTTTGTTTATGTTAATCAATGTTTGTAATTAAGAAATAATGCTGTTTTAAATGTTCTGTAAAAATTTTAAGAATCAGGAAGGTATTTATTAACTATTGAGCACTTCTGGAAGATCTGAACCAAGTCTGGAGTTAACTAGATTAACTCCAGTCAGCAATCGATTGATGATTTTCCTTGCTGGTCCAATATCTCACTGGAAAAAAAAATATTTTCTTCTTCTTGAAGTCTCTTTGCCTTAATAAATAACCTTAAATTAGCCTGTGAAATAATAACAGATAAATACAATTGAAATAAATGGATTTATTAAACAATTTAATAAATAATCGATTTTTTATCGATTGAGAACAATTATCGACTCCGTCTCAGGGAATTATCGATTGTGCATACAGTAGAAAAATTATTATAAGTATTATAAAAAGGACAGGTTCTTTGAGCGATTAAATTAATAGTCAGAGAAGGGTAACGAGAAAGTATAACATTAACAATTAAAGTAAATTCAATAATTATTATTTAACAGTATTTAAATAATTCTGATATATAATGTTTAAATAAGTTGAAGTCAAACCATATGTAGACTGACGTCACCACTGGATGAGGTAGGCAGATTCGTATATCAAGATGGCCGCTATTAGATCTGGCTAGGTTATTGCGAAAGTCGTCGGGTCAAAAAATCACAGCAAAATTACCTTCATGAATGTTTGAAATGTTCCCGCACTGGTGTAATCTGTCTATTAGGTTGTTTGGTGTGTTCTGAAGAAGTGTTCCGTGTATACTTGTGTTAATTATGTTATTTAGTATGTGTTCACTTCTGTGGGTTAAATTGCTCAAAAAGTGGTTATGATTTGTAGCGTGAATTAGATCAAATATATTGTTTTACTGTTTTAGATCACTTGTATAATGAAGTTAGGTCTAATTTTCTCTATTGTCGTTAACGTTTTGGTAAATTTAGTTAAAAAAGTGTTTATTTCATCTAACTCTCGATTCACTTATATGAATGGCTAACTGTAATACCATTTTCGACTCGGTTATAAGGAACGTTTTTTCACACAACTATTCAGCTTGATATTCAACAAAAGACTATTTTAACTTGGTCAAAATCTGGCCCAGTTAATCTTTGAAAAAGTATTGTTAACATATTTCGATTACCCATACACATGATACAAAATTACATTATATATGGAATTTATTTATTTTATTCATCACTTTCATGAATTATGAACCTTATCATTGGTTTAATCATCTCATTCCTTTTAAATTGATATATTATAGTCCATATCTGTGGACATTTTGTGGAAATTACCAAAATTCTTTCCTTTTTTGAAAAATAGGCTCAAACATTGATTTCCGCCTTTATACAATTTTTCTTCCATTTTAATTGTTATTAATACTATTATAATAAATTTTAATTAGTCATATTTCTCTTCCTTTCCTTAAATACATATAAATTGAACCTTTGAAACTGGTTTTTTGTGTTAATCTCTGAATTTGACATTGCTCTTTAAAATTAATTAATTTATATATTTTGAAAATTTACAATATTTTAAGGTATATTTCCTTATTATCATTTTAACTCATAGGATCATTCCCAGTAGTGGTTAACTGATTTACCTTATCTAAATCTTGCTAGTTTACAGGATTTATAAGTGAATTATACTGGTTTATATGGTTTCTGTGAATTCACCAAATGGCCTAGAGTTTAGAATTTTACATTTCTGTCTTTCTCAAATAAATTTAATCCTACCACTCCTCTGACTTTACATAGTTATTATTACATGAAAATAAAATGGTTTATAACTTATTGTGAGGTGTAGTATTTAATTAACACTACTGTTATAAAAAAATAATTATGAACATGATTTAGCCATCTGTACAATTGAACTTATTGCCGACATGGTTTGAACATATACATTTAACTCCTTTTGAATTAACACAGCATACCTACTGAAACATTATTAATAGTATGTATGCTGTTATTTAGCAAACATAATTCATTTTAAATACATAATATAAATCTTATTTTCTAATAACTCTTACAAATACATTGATTTTATGGCTGTGAACAGACAGTCTATTTAAACATTTTAAACCTATGAATACTAAATTAATGCCAGTCCTTTCTGGTCTAAACCATTATTATTTATGATCCCCTTCATCAGTAAACATGACCACCCATACTCTAGTTATTAGCATTTTTTACAAATGTCTTGTAAATAAAGAGTTACATTAAAATAACAAAATACTGGAAATCTTCCATTCTATTATTTTATTATGCTGTTTATTATTGGATATTAAAGTTGTTATATAGCATATTGATAAGTCATAGTATCACTAACTTTAAGTTTATTGCATTTCCAAAAAACACTTACACAAATTCACTTTCACTGGTGGTTCTGATATTTTGAGTCTCACTATCTCAGACCAGACCTTTAGTAATCATGGACTGTTAAGACTTGTTTATTTTCTTTATCACACAATCGCTTTAGTAGGTTCACTGCTTATAATACTATACAACACTTTAGGTTTCTAAATAATTACATTTTTATAGGATTTTGGTATGTTATACTTTCTTTTAAATCGTTTTGGTGGATTTGGGGTTGATGGTAGTTAATAATAATAATAGGTTTTACAACGGTGTTTCTTTCATACTATTTCTTCCTCTCCTCCTGTTTTCTTTCTTGTCTTTCTTCTTATCTTCTTTCTTGTCCTTCTTTATTCTTGGTTAAACCAAGGTCCATTGTGTTATCTCGACTGATGTTTAGTTTGGAGCATCTAAGTTATTTACTGATACGGACCTTGCTTTTCTCTAAAGGTTTCAGGGTATTGTTTTCTTCCTGATCACAAATTTTATTCTTCCTTCTTCTTGTCTTTGGGGTATTTTGGTGTTCACCACTCTTAAACTGATTCTCTTTCTTCTTGATATGGTGTTATTTAATTTGTTTACTGCTCCTAGCTTCCTGGGTAAATTACTGATCTTATAATATGAGTTGCTTTCAATACTTTCTTTGATATTTAAACAGTGGTTTTTATATAATGTAATGAGGATTTTTATTTTATCGTGGTTCATTCCTTTGATTTCATTAAATCTCATTCAATATTATTTTAACATATGTGGTGTAATTAAATTTTATGATTTTATATGACTTAATAAGTAGTGGATTTTCTGTCACGCTACACTATGCAGGATTAATTAACAAGGTTTACCTTTTCTGTACACTCCTATTCCTTTTTATTTTATTAATACAACTCTTTATTAAATATTATTATTATTTAATGATAGCAATAAGATTTACTTTAAATGTGCGATTTTAATAAAAATTTAAAATTTCTCAGCCTTCACATTACCTATTTATTAATTACCATATTTTTATTAATGAAATCGTCACATACTCCGCCGCTTAAGAACAGACTCCGGCTTATTTGGTCAGCAATGTACCGGGAGTATGCTTGGGGATTACCCTGTGAAATTTCTCTCACCCGTTTTTCTCTGTATGCAATTACGAGCTGCATAAGTCGCTCTCGACTTGCTTATTCTTACTATTCATATATATATATATATATATATATATATATATATATATATAATACTTTACAGACTAATTCTAATACTACATAAAATTCACACATTATAAAACATATTGTAAACATTCTAAATTTTTCTTAACTCTACTACTTATGACTACTACCGGATTTTTCTTTAGTTGTGAGTTATTCTTGTTATAGAATTACTCCTTAAGTAATTTGTTACTTAATTATTACTCATATTCGATGTCAGCTGACTTCTCACTTTGCTCTACTTTCGATGAATAGGATTCAAGGTTGATCAGGCCTCGTACCTATTTATACGATTAGGTAGCCAAATGTTACTCAAGTACTCTTTAGCAGTTGAGTACACAACATATACCTCCTTTTTTTTTACATTTATTTAGCTTGCACTCTACCATTTCCTTCTTTGTGATAACGTTTTATCTGCGAAATATGAGTTCTTCTTACATATTTTTGAGTAGAGGGTTCGTACAGGGCTACAGTTACTGGAGTTAAGTATTTGTGAATTTGATAAGGACCGCACCATCGGTATGATAGCTTGGAAGTTGTCTTATCGATTGCACTACTCGTAGGGTGTGTTTTATACATTACTAAGTCACCGATTTGGTACTTTACTTCATTATTATTATTATTTCGCTCGTGATATTTCCTTGATTTGGCTAAGTTTGCTCGTAAATTAGCGCGCGCTTCATTCCAGATTTTCTTTATATTTTTATCCCTAATTTCAAGGGGTAACAACTCATGTATTTTCCACTTAGTGGATAATGGGTGGTTAGGTTTATATTTGAACAATAATTCGAATGGGGTAGACTTATGTCCTTCATGATATACTGAATTAAAGGCGAATTGTATCCAGGATAGGTTCTGGCCCCAATACGTATGATCGTTTGCATGGTAGGCTATTAAAGCAGATTTTAGGTTTCGCAAATACCTTTCAGCTATATTTCCTTGCGGACGATACTCTGTAGTGGTAATGTGGTCTATTCCTAGTTTGAAACACATGTTCCTGAATTCCTTTGACTTAAACTGTGGTCCGTTATCCGACACTAGATGGACTGGGGTACCGAATTCTTTAAATAATCTATGCTGTAAAATACTTACGGTGGTTGAAGCTAATGCTCGCCGCATGGGGTACATCCGGACGAATTTGATGAAAGAATCTACGCAAATTAGTAACATTTTATTTCCTGATTTAGAACGCGGGTAGGGTCCTGAAAAGTCTAAATAAATTTTGGAGAACGGGGTAGCAGGAATTTCTGAGATTAATTGACTTATTTGACTGTTTCTCGCTGGTTTGCTGAGTGCACATAACTTACACCTTTTCACGAAATTAGCGATCTCACTGTTCATATTTTCCCAGTGATATTCTTTACGAATTCGATGTATGGTTTTATTTATTCCCATATGTGCTCCAATGGTGGAAGAGTGATAGTATTCCATCAGCATAGGTATAATAATATCAGGGGCGATTATTCGTAAATATTTTCCGTTCGCTATTCTACAACATAACACTCTCTTACTTAATATGTATTTTTCTGACTTATTTCTTTTATCGAGTTGTTCAATAATTGGTCTCAAACGTGGGTCTTGTTGTTGATACTGGGCTAAGTCCGTAAATGCAAGAGGAAATTCGGTCATTAAAGTATTGATAATCGGCGTTTCTCTACTCTCCTTGTTTTCGTATGTTTTACTACTCGGCTGGAACATACGTGACAGAGTATCGGCAACTACGTTTTGGGTGCCTCTAATATGTTGTACTTTAAATTTAAAACAATTTAATCTTAATACCCATCTTCCGATACGACCTAACTGTTTTGGGTGATTTAGTAACCAAGATAATGCTTGATTATCTGTTTCTAACAAAAACTCTTTATGTTCTAAAAAGGGTTTGAACTTCTCAAAAGCGAAAACGATAGCTAAACATTCTAATTCGTATGCGGAGTATTTCTTTTCTTGGTCTGTCAGGGTGCGTGAAGCGTAACTAATAGGTAATCTAGAGTTATCTACTTCCTGATATATTACTGCACCTAGGGCTACACTTGAACTGTCTGTCTGCACTACAAACGGTTTTGTAAAATCGGCTAATTGTAGTACTGGGGGTGATATGATGCTTTCTTTTAATTTCTCGAATGCGGTTTGGTGTTGCTCATTCCACTCAAATTTAACTCCCTTCTTTCTTAAGGTATTTAGAGGTGCTGCAATTTCGGCTAGATGTGGGATATACATGTGGAAATAATTTATCATTCCTAAAAATCGGGCTATTCCTTTCGCATCCCGCGGTGGTAAAAATTCTCTGATAGTACGGGTTCGCTCGGGGTCTATGCTTACCTTTCCGTTGGCTTTAACGATGTGACCTAAAAATGAAAATTGTGTGACAGCAAAATTTACTTTACTGGGGTTTACGGTTAATCCAGCTTTCTCCAATCGGGATAGTACTTCACGTAGATGTTTAAGATGTTGCTCAATTGACTCGCTGTAGATAACGATGTCATCTAAGTAGTGGTACACATATTTAAATTTTATATCATGAAATAATTTTTCTAATAATCTGCTACATACAGAACTACCGTGGGATATACCAAAGGGTACCCTCGTAAATTGGTACAGGTTGAAAGGGACGGCAAATGCGGTTAGACGTTTTGATTCTTCCGAAAGGGGTATTTGATGAAATGCCTGATTTAAATCCATAATTGTAAAAATGTTTGCTTTCTTAAAATAATGAAAAGCACTGTGGATGTCGGGAAGCGGTATAGATTCAAATTCTATCCGTTTATTTAGTTGTCTGTAGTCCACAACTAATCTATGTTTTTCGTTACTTTTGGGTACTAAAAACGCGGGTGATGAATAAGATGAAGTAGAGGGTTCGATGACTCCTTGTTCTAACAATTTGTTAATTTGGTTCCTCATTACTTCCATTTTTGGAGGTGATAACTTGTATGGGGCTAAACGTATTACTTTATTGTCGCTCAAATTTATTTTGTACTCTATCAGGTCTGTCAGTCCTAACTTTGGGGTGAGGACATTGGAGAATTGTTTTATTAATGTCTGTATGTTCCGTCTATCTTTACTTTCCAGATGACCTAATTCAGATTCGTGATGTTTTAGATGTGTAGAGGTCGTGCTAGTACTCTCTCGGTTATTTGCATTATCATCCAAGTTATATTTTCTTGAACGATCGAATCCAAAATAAAATTTCTTATCGTGAATATCTAGAATTATTCCTGTTTTACTGATAAAATCAGCTCCCAATATTAACTCGGGTCCTAACTCGTCGCATACCAACATTGGAAAATACCACGTTAGATTCTTAATTTTTACTTTAAACGTGATGATAAGTTTTATCATTAAGTTTTGTTTATAGCTGTAGCGCATCTAATATTTACTGATTGACTGCGTTTAACTAAATTGTGTTTAAATAATTTATTGGCTAGCTCTTGACTAATTAAACTTCGCGTTGATCCGGAATCAATCAATCCGAGGGTGGATGTAACACCAAGGTCAACTTGTATATACGGTAATTGACACTTACTGAAATCACATTTATTAATAGCGTTAGATTTATCGATAAATTTTCTAACATAGGGGTCTAATTTTCTTTTGTTATTATTATTTTGTTTTAATTTGTTGTCTCTCAGGGGTTTACCTGTTTTCACGATGCTGCGGAAGACACAGGGTTTCGGATCTCCCCGCCTTACATGTTTTTTGGATAATGTGTTTTCTGATTGTACTGTTTCCGTTTACAGTTTCTACTGAGGTGTCCAGGTTTCCCGCAGTTATAGCATACATATTCTTTACGTGGGGTCCCACTGGTTTCCTGTCGAGGTTGAGGCTCCTTGGACTTACAATGGCCATGAAAATAGGTTGGTCGCCGAAATGGTCGTCTTTCTCGTAGAGTTCTTGCATCTGTGACTAGGGCTTGCGTTTCCTTTCTATGTGGTGTTGTGGATACCGATGCATGTCTGTGCTGATCTGCGTACCAAACATTTGAAGAGAGAATACTACATTGTTCAAGGTCAGCGAAAGTGTGGGGTCTACTTATTAGTGCTAAACGGGAGCGTTCTTCAGGAGATAAGCCTACTAGAATAGTATCGACCAATTGTTTCTCACTCCAGTCGACTTGCAGTAGTCGTGAAGATTCTCTGATGTCTGCAATATAGTGGGCCAGTCTTTCATGGGCGCCTTGTACTCGAAGTACGGTATTTCTTTTAATCTCCTCGTAAATTCCCGTGGGGATAAAATATTTGATTATGGTAGTATGAAGTTCTTCTACTGGAAGAGTCGAGGTTAATGATTCCAGTACACTATCTCGTAATGGTGGTTTACATTTGGGTAGGATTACTTGCAGTATTTGCCAATCGTTCAATTGTTGTAGATCTTTTATTTGCAGTAGGTATCTGATAAAATTCAACAGTTTCGTTATACTTAAGCCATCGGTGTAAGGAATTTCATTAATTATTTTCTCTACTGGGTGGGTAATCTTTCCGTAGAGGTCTACATTAAAATTTACATTTGGTATAATTTTCGAAGGATTGGTGGCTGCATTAGGAGTTGTAATCGCATATCGACTAGTGCGAGTATGGTGACCATTAGGCTGTACGTGTTCTGATATCGTTAGGGTATTTAATTCTCTACTAGGTAACTGTTCATGAGTTGGTTGTATCTTCGATACGGTGGGTGATTCGTGGTTCGAGGTGGAGGGAGGGTGTTCTAAAGTAGGGGATTGAACCGGGGAAATATATAATTTTTGTAAGGCTTGTTCAATTTCCTCCATTCTAGATGAGTCTGATTTCGTCGTAAGTCGTTGATAATTATGGGTAATTGGTGTAATGCCTCATCCGCAAATTTCTGCACATCGGCAGGGATTACGGTGACGTCGGGCCAGCTTAATAAATTGTTCAACCGGCGGGTTAAATGTTCTATTCGTTGCGTGACGCGCAATATTACAGTAGGTGATTTTTCGTCTTGAAGGTTTTGAGATAATAACGTCAGTTCCCTATACTTCGCATAACAGGTTTCTCGTTCGCTGTCATAATCGAGTTCACGCAATCTATCTAACTGCGAGGGTATATCTGATCTGGTTTCGCGTAATGATTTTCGCAATTCAGACACTGTTACATTCACGTGTTTTAAACCGCGTAAAATTGCTTCGTAGCACAGCTCATCTTTTGTAATAGATCAGGGTTAAATACAGCCATTTTTGAAATGTGAGTGGCTATAAATAATTATTCTACTATTTGCATTAAATTCTATACAACGCTTTCTTTTTTTTTTACACAAGAAAATAAAAATATAAATCAATTGTATTCTTACTCTTTTTGTTTTTACAAATAAACAATTAAAATGTGAACTTTAATCATTTTACATTGGTAGAGAGAGAGAAATCTCACACAGGCTTCAATAGACGTTCAACAAAGGGGGGAATCCTCGGTTACTAAGCACAGGATAATACACGCTTCTTATAACAATAGAACTATCAAAGAGGGTGGCGTATTGTCTAACTCAACTTGTCTAACTCTAACTTGCGGGAGGGTAACTATGACAGTTTTACACAGGCGGCAACAGGATATTTACCTGTCCGAGTTTGTCGTCAAATTGACACGTTGATGAATGAAATTTTTGGACAAGTACGTACATGGTTTTGTTTACGTGGGTCAATATGTTAATATAAGTTTACACATATTATATTTACAATTAAAATTACCTATACTATATTACTATAATAATAATTATGAATTTTATTTTATTTAAAATTTTGACACATATTAAAGTACATGAGTGAGTAGATCAACAGCTTGTGTGTGTAATATTGGGACACAAATATTTTTTAAACAACACAAGACACAATTATTTTTTTTTTACAAAGGAGCAGCAAATTTAAATTTAACAAAGAAGCAGAAATAATAGCAGAGTGGCGCAATTTTATAACCTCTTAACTTGTGTTATAACATAGGGAACCCGCATTAATTGGTTCTGCCAATTATACAGGCTGCCTTCGTTGTGACGAATCACAACACCAAAACAATTAATATAAAAGGAAACTGGGAAGGGGAGACTGTTGATGTTGTTTATGCACTCAGTTTAGTCTGTACTAAAGATGACATCTCTTTATTACATAATGAGGTTAATTGCTCTACTTAAAGTTCTCAACATATATGGTTCAACAGCTTACAGTTTACAAGATGATTATATATTTTATTCTTTCACAAGGGCCCTCAAAATAAAGATGTACATCAATTTAATTTATTCCACAGTGGGAGGTTCCAACTTGATGCATTATAGTGTATAGTAAAATATATGATCAGAGTTACCAACCTTTGCATGAGTTCAAATTTGTCGCGTGTTATAATGTATATTAAATCTATATGATCAGGTGTACCAACCTTTGTATTATTATTATAGTGTATAGATATTTTATATGAGCAGGTTTGCCAACATTTTCTGTGTGGGGGGGGAATTCAAATATGTGTTATATAGTGTATATATTAAAATATATGATCAGGGTTACCAATCTTACATTATTGTGTATAGAGCAGATCTGCCAACATGTTTTTTTTCTTTTCTGTGGTGGGAAATTCAAACTATATGATCATGATTGTTACTCTCTCTCTCTCTCTCTTACATTTGAATGTAAGTAAAACTATCTCTCTCTCTCTCGTTGTCAAAACGTTATGTTCAAACCGTTTCCTCTCTCTCTCTCTCTCGTTGTCAAACGTTATGTTCAAACCGTTTCTCCTCTCTGTGGTCATTACCGCGCATGTATATGATTTTAGAAAGTTTATATATATTCGACAAATATTAACTGTGTACGTACTTACAAACGCCCTCTCTCTCTCTCTCTCTCTCTCTCTCTCTCTCTCACTCGTTGTCAAAACGCCGTATTCATTTTTCAATGTATTCCTTGTTAGGGAGGTCTGTATATGATTTTAGAAATATATATATTTGGCAAATATTAACTATGTGTGCGTGTGTGTTGTCAACTACTTACATGCATGTTCTCTCTCTCTCTCTTAACATAACGCTTCGTGTGAAGCGTTTTGTAGAGCAGGTTTCATACCGTTTCTCCTCTCTCTCTCTCTCTCTCTCTCTTACTGTGTACATTGAGTAGAGTAGTCGGTGTGATGAGTAAATAATTTTCTCTCTCTCTCTCTCTCTCTCTCTCTCTCTCTCTCTCTCTCTCTCTCTCTCTCTCTCTCTCTATCTCTCTCTCTCTCTCTCTCTCTCTCTCTCTCTCACTCGTTGTCAAAACGCCGTCTTCATTTTTCAATGTATTAAATAATTAATTAATAGTTTTATAATGCAGTCAGTGTGATTGATCCTTGTTAAGGAGGTCTGTATATGATTTTAGAAATATATATATTTGGCAAATATTAACTATGTATGTGTGTTGTTGTCAATGAACTACTTACATGTGTCCACTCTCTGCGTCCATTGTATGTATATCGTTACAAATGACGAGTAGAAATCCAATAAATCGCTGTCGGACAATGTACGCACTGCTCACACACACACATTGTGTATGTCTCTCTCTCGCTGCAAACGTTGACAAGAATTCCCTTATTCAACACTCTCACTCTCTTTCTCGCGCGCAGACGTCAGAAGAAATTCCTACTTTATAATGTAATTACCTGTGCGTGTGCTGTTACAGATGACAAATCCATACGTTAACGGCTTAACAAACTCTAGCAATCTTCAATACGCTCTTCTTCATGTGGTACTACATTTGGTACAATACTTCTGTTTAATGGTTGTAGTTTACAAAATAATTACACACATAGGTTCAGTGGTGTATAGCGATATAAATTAAAATTATACATACATGTTGTTACAGATGAAAACGGTGGTTGAAATTCATACAAATCTTCTGATGTAACGGTTCCCACAAGTAATACAGTTCACACAAAAAAAATAAATAAAATTAATTGTACACATGTTCAGAGGTGTATAGTGAAATAAAATAAAATAAAGCCATAATTTGTTTAAATGATTAAATATATTAACAATATTTTAAAATTCACATATAAAATTGATTTTTTTTTGAAAAGTTTATAAATTCACAATTCATAAATAAATAAATACATTATAAAATTGATATTTTTTCGAAAAGTTTATATATAATTGTGTCGTACTTGTAGGAGAAGCAACCTGCAACATAACAATACAATCAGCATAAAAATCATGTTAAATATCACACACACACACACACACACACACACACACACACACACACACACACACACACACACACACACACACACACACACACACACACACACACACACACACACACACACACACACACACACACACACACACACACACACACACACACACACACACGACGTAACCATACACACGCGCAACGCGCGCACACGTTGGGTTGAATGCAAATCCAATTACGTTTGTTACACATTGTGTCGCACTGACCTGATATTTTTACTAAACAGTAATACATGCTTAGAATGAAAATATTTGCTATGGTCACTGTAAGACGTTACAAATGACGAGTAGAAATCCAATCCTTGAAATGTTTAAAATTGTATGTATATATCACTGAATAATAATATAATCGTTCTAGTGTTAACGTTTTGCTGCAACAGTTCCTTCACAGGTAACGCAGTTTACAAAATAATTACACATAGGTTCAGTGGTGTATAGTGAAATAAATTAAAATTATACACGCATGTCGTTACAGATGGCAGTCAGTGTGATTGATCCTTGTTAGGGGGGGTCTGTATATGCATTATTAAACTCGACATAACTACTTGTGTTACGCGATTGATGTTCGTGTTAAACGATTGATGACTCATGTAATAATACAGATTAACCTCGCATAATAATTAAAGTAACATGAGTATTAAATTATACTATACAATATTTATTGTCATCATCAAGACTGTGTATGAATACAAAGAAATATCAAACACAACAGATCAATTATTTGAGTGAACGTGATTGTGTATGTGAGCGCGCGTGTGTGTGTGCGTGCGCGTGCGCGTGTGTTTGGGTACAATTAAAGATTTAAATTCAATGTTCTGAGAAGTACACATATTCATCTGCTCGCCTCCCTCTCGTTTACTGATAGTATGTTTGGATGCAGTCAACCATTCAATGTTCTGATAAGAATTCATCTTCTTGTTCCTATAATAATAACAGTACCTGCTTCATTATCATATACATTATGTGCTATATATAAATATATACATAAGGCTTTCAACACACACACACACACACACACACACACACACACACACACACACACACACACACACACACACACACACACACACACACACACACACACACACACACACACACACACACACACACACACACACACACATACCATAAATCCAGAACAGGAAAGGTATTATAACAAACATTACGAAAACAAGTACGTATGGTCACGTACATAGATCAACGTTTAAACAAACAGATTAATACCTGAATAAATTTTTTAAAAACAGGACAGCGTATTTAGAACACTTAAAATTGGAAATCTACAAACACATCAAAAATATCCGTCAAACCCCTATCAAACAAAAACCCCGTTCTTATCGAGAGACAACAGTAACTGACCTAAGCACATGTGCTTCATTAGGCAACAGACCAAAAAATCAAAATAGACGACTATAAGCTCAATTTAAATAAAATCTGAATATTCAATAAAATTATGTTTACTTATTAACATATGCAAATCTTTTTACTTACCTCTTAAATGTTGTTGTTATACACACACACACACAATAGTCGATTGCACGATGAGTGTCTCATACAAATGAGAAATAGTGACAAGTCTTCTTGTGTATATATATATCATACGACGGTAGGGTAGCTCGCGTGTTCAGAGGTTTGGTGTCTAAATCGATGCATCTTACTTTCACTTTCTAATTTGACACATGGCTTACTTTCATACAGAAATAGTTATCGCCTGCGTCCGTGTACATTACCTAAACGAAATTAACAATGTTGTCAGATATAACGTCCCGTGAAATAGATATGGTATGTTTTTAGGGCAGCCAATGTCATCAAGATTTATTATATGATGATGGATTATTTTCGAGAGCCAAGTCGTCGGCAATTAATTTGTCACGTATCCGATAATGACCGTACGCAAGTGTATTACGACCATTGTCTAGTATATAGCGCTTATCATCATACGGTGACAACGCTTGCTTTCAAAGCGTGTAGGTCCGACTTCATGTCTGCATACAAGTCAGACCGTCTGTATCTGTCATTAGCAAATCTAACGTTACGACCGTACTTGCCGACAGCATAACAGCATTGTCAGAAGTCAATGGTGGGATCATCTGCAAAGGATGACAGAGTATCGATTGCCGAAAGCGACACTGAACTATAAAACCATTGGTAGAAGAGACCTGGCTCGCCCGAGGATGAGGTGGGTGTGGGAACAGGTTTAAGTCACCTATTCCTTGAAGAGAAGAAGAAGAAGAAGAAGAAGAAGAAGAAGAAGAAGATCATTTTGATAGAAATTAATATCTTTAGTTTTACAATTTATAAATTTCATATACTGGCCCTTCCGCAAGGCAAAATGGGCTATTGAAATGTGAATTCAAATTATGTGTGCAGATGTAAAAGATTGAAGAATGAATATGCAAAAATAATACTTGAAAAAAAGCAGTGATCTAGCCAGTTCATTCATCCGTTCTCAACACTGATTTACACGTTTTTTATATTCTTTGTAATTCGTGTTATAAACGTGATCAAAATATACTTACTTATATTCACAAAATTTTCGTCAGGTGACATTTTTTAAAGATACTTTTTTTCCGAAGATTATGGAAAAATTACGTTAACTACTGTATATTACATTATATTCACTTACTGTAAGGTGTAAGACAAAAAATTGTTATTTTGTACCACTCAGTAAACACATACGCTAAGAATTTAAGTGTCCACACATTTTCCTCCGAAGAGTTCCTAAAACTTTAATCATTCTGACCTATCCCTATCCCTACCGATAATCTCTAATTGTCATTCTACCTGGCAAACGCGAAGTAATAACGTGTTCCCACTAATTCACTTGGACACTTTCTCTAACAGCTCGGAATTAGATTAGCGCTAACACGGATTTGTTGCATTGAACACATTAAAGATTTGTAAGACCATTAAGCGTTACGTAACTGTTTCTATTACAGGGTCCACTTATACTCGCCCAAATACTAAACAACTGCTTAGTTAGTATTTGGAAATAAGCAACTATTTTAAGAAGTATTAAAAAAACTAAAAGCAATCTATTTTTATATTTATAAAAGTAACTCTTCATTTTTTAAAAACTATTATATCTACTTTCTACCCATATTAGTTAGTATTTTGTTTATACATCTGTGATTAACATAAATATTGCTTATATCAGTAAATCATTCAGTTGGACAAAGTTAATATTGTTAAACAAAAGGAAGGAATTTATGTAATTAAGGGGATATGGCACTGAAAGTCACCAAAAAATTCAAAATTTTTAATTTTTTTTTAAATCTATGGAATGTTAGGAAACAGGGAAATGTAATGAAACATGTTTCTGAAGGTAGTAAGTGTCTTATTTTTATAGTTTTTTAGAACCGTACCAAAATGCGAAATTGGCGGTTGGCGAGTAATTTGTTGAGTAATGAACACAATATTAGGCTATACACTACTAAAATCTGCTCTAAGTATGTTATTATATTGAACTACATGTATATATATGTACATACTGATTATTAGCCACTAACTAAGTCATCACTGCAACTATAATCAGCTGACATGAACAACAAAATACAAAAACAGTCAGCTGATGTTCTCAGTAGTGTTGTCTGCTGCTTGTAAAGAGTGAGTGAATATACCATTATCGTGTTTAAGTATTATATTAAGTGTTATAAGTATGGGTAGACCATAAAAAAAAAACATCAAACAAAAGAATATAAGTAATATAAATAAGCGGTATATCCAGTTTTTCAATTTAGCAGGCCTAGGCCTAAATGCTTATTATGACATAAAAAAATGTAAAATATACATAAGATCTTTATAAAAATTTATAATGTTATAGTACATGTCAAACTCATTAATAAACTAATTTTAAAAAATTTGTAAACAAATTATTTATTTGTCTATATATCTCAATACCATGTCAAATTCAACAAGGCAACTTTCAACGCGTTATTACCGCAAATCAGTTTTTCCATGTTTTGTAATATTCAAATTGATATAACGCAAAAACTACTAATGTTACAGGGTTCAAATTTTTACCATTCACTCTTGGGTATTTGACCTAAATATGTAGATAGAATTATGTATGTCACATTATTAGAAACTGAGATAAAATCTTTTTTTTTAAACGAAAAGATTTTTTAAAAATAACTTTTAATTGTCTGTATAAAATCCAAATTTTAAGCTACAATTATAATTCTACCTAACCTTTTAGAGGATATCCTTACCTATAAAATGGCACTTTGTTCGTGAAAATCCAATTGTTAGAACATGAGTTATTTGAAATTTTATATATTACATATATTTTTCAAAAAAAATTCGGACTGTATATACTAATGAGAAAAAAAAACTTTTTTTCCATTTATGGTCATTTTATATGACTATAAAACAGACAAAGGTAGTCTGAAATGTCTAACATGTTTAATATAAAAGTTAGCATTTTCAGTGCCATATCCCCTTAAGGAAACTTTTCAAACTGGCAGCCGCAACCGCAGTAACACAAAGCGGATAGGATAATTGTCTAGAGCAGTGTGCGGTCTCACTAGTTGTTATAAGCACACTGGCAGTTGTTGGCAGCGTTGAAATACTCTGGAAAGATTGATTACCTTCACTATACCATCGAACTAACGTTTGTTCTGGCTTGGAAAACTCCCATCACACGATAAATGAGACACAGAACTAGACACAAACGCCGAATCAACGTAGATGTATGAAAGCTTGAAAAGTTGACAACTGTGTAGCTTGTTCTTGTTTCGCTTATAATTTTGTTATAGTACAACTCTTAGTTTTTCACCTTCAACGACATATAATGATAGAATTATATTGTTCTTTGTTACGTACAATACAATTGTTCTTTGGTACATACGTACTTTATTACAAAAACAGGTCTTTATATAGTTATTATTTTTGGTGTTTTGCCCTAAGGCAGGTCTTCAAATGGTAAAAGCTCTCCAAGCTGTCCTATCGTATGCCAGTCTTTTCGTTTCTCCGTAACACCCTCTGATTTTAATGCTACAGTATCTGTTAACTTCATTCTCCTACGCTCTCTTCTTTTTTCTTCTTCTATAACACCTTCCATGGCAGTTGTAAGCAAGCAGTCTCTTCTTAAACAATAACCTAAACAATTCCTTTTCGTATTTTTATTACCTTCAGAATTCTTCTCTCTTCCTCTATTCTTCTTAAAACTTCATCATTCCTTACTTTATCAACCCACCTCACTTTTTCCATTGCTCGTCAAACCCACATCTCAAATGCTTCTAATCGTTTCTCATCCTCCTTCCCCAGTGTCCATGTCTCTCTTTATATAGTTAAGGTCTTTATATAGTCTTTATTTGCAGCCAAAGTAAGCTAATAATATTGTTAAAGAGATTACGACAACAAATTAAGGGGGATAGGACTCTTGGTTTGTCGAGATACTGGGGTATTGTCATTAGCATCCTTTGGAAGCCTAAATAATTAAAGACACGCCGATGACAGTTATTTGCAAGAAGAAGATAATTGATGCCTTCTTTGTTATGTAATGTGTTACAGTAAACTGGATTGTATTTGATCTGAAGAGAAGTCACTAGAAAATAATTACATGAGCATTCAATCAGCAGTGAGGAAACAAGTGTTAATAATAATGATGATGATGACGCTGCCGATGATTATATCCATGTTAAAGTTATATACCAATGTTAATGTTGTGGTATGCTTGTAGTCAAACAAGTAGTGTACTTTTCTGAATAAAAGCAGCTCATATTGATAAACATAGTTACAAGCAATAATGGAAAGGTAAAAATAACAACAATCGGACAGCAAACAAAATCAATGAGATACTCACATACATTAGTTATATGCATGTTATATAGATGGTTCCAATGAACCAACCAGGTTACCTTTAGGCTACTGTACTCTTAGTACGTAGGTTACATTTTAACTGCGGTAAGTGATTATTCATAAACCGACACAGCTAAGAAAATAGCAAAGCGTTTGGGGTAACTGACCGGTGCACGTTGCATAGATATTTAATTCAGGCAAAACAATTCTGTTGTTATTAACGTCTCTTAAATATATACCAATGATTAATGACAGTGCTTATAAAAACAAACTTAGCAGTGGTGTAAGTGGGATTATAAGGCAAATGTGTTCACAATTAGTAACGCCTCTTCTTTTAAAACCTCTTCTTCATAACATTAAGATTACTTGTTTTTCAATAATTAAAAGTTTTTTAACTTCTAAAGGTTAAAAGTTTTTTAAACAAAAATTTGTACTTAAATATTTAACACCATCATTAGCCTTGGAAATGTTTTATTTTACGGTGAAATAATTGAATATTGTGCGATTAGGATTTTTTATGACGATAGGAGGAAGTCGTGATAAAGTTTTTATCGCTCCTTTATTGCGTTATATGTAACTCAAATATGCATATTTCCACAATTTCAAAGTTAAGAATAGTCTGTCTCTCGCTGTATTCTTTGGTAAAACATGCGATACTGTATGTTTCGCAAATCAATAGCAGCAGCAGGCGAGAAGACACAAAGCAATGATTAATGACCTTGCATAAAAGAACAAACACACATACAATGGGGTACTTACCACTTGGTATTATGAACAAACCGTGTTCATGCTTAATAAGGCATGAACTATATTGTTAACAAAGGCATGAACAAAGAGTTGTAAAATCTTTACAACTCTGAACGTATTTAACGTTAAAAGTTTGTTATAGTTCCTCTTGTATACCCCACTTCCACAATAAAAAAAACTCGAACAAGAAAATAAGGTTTTGGAACGTAGTGTTTGAGTAGGAAAATAATTTAATATTTCCGAGTGACAAATATACTTACATAGGATAGCTTTTTACTCCATCTAAATTGTATTTCATACATTTGTTTTCATATATGTACGTGTTTTAGTAAATATCTACTTTGTATTTGAAATCTGAAAATGACTTTCATATATTCACCTGCAACGATTGCTAAAAAACGTCTACGTTGTAAAAAAGTAATTTTAAAGCAAAATATGCAAAGATATTTACTTTAGATATAGAGAATATTTGTTGTTACTCTATGTTTAACTTTACGATATTTATTAGCATTCTTAACGTCTACTTAGTCTTGTATGTTTGAACAGAATTTTCATGGTTGCTTTTACATTTATTGGAAAACAATATATTTATTTTACTTTTACAGTTATGTTAGAAATCTAATGTTTGAAAACAATTATAAAAATTAAGTCTTTCCACTAATGAACAGATTTAAATTACTAAACATTATTTGAAATGACCCTCGTATTAGCTTCATATTAAATCACGATATTAATTGATGACTCGTTGGGCACTTGGTGAAACATATTAATATAAAGGTTTTCTAAAATATATTAAAACACTTGGTAAGTTTCACAAATTTTATATTTCATAAATTTGTGAAACTTACCAAGTGTTTTTATATATTTTACAAAACCTTTGTATTCATATTAAATAATGTAATGAAGGCAGCGTTGTAACTGAAATATTATGTATAATCTTCTTCACATTGCAAATATTGTTATTTCTATATTTAAGCATATAAAATAATTAGACGTTGTGCATTTTAAAAGGATTAAAACATGCGGAGTGGTCCAAAACTTTGATTCTTGTAATTAACAGACGCAGTGATTAGGTCGGGACAGGCACAATTCACCGAGATTTGTGTAGACATGGTATTCCAGACTACGTTGCCTGGGCTGTAGCAATGATCAATTGTTAACAAACAAACCACATTTTGGACACAAAGAATGTAATATTACTGCATAATTTAGAAAAGGGTAAATAAATTGATTTATTGGAAATTTTAGAAATTAAGAAAACAATTAAAAATACTAAAAATGTAATAAATGAACGGACAGAATTCTTTGTATGTCCTTTGTTAAAAGCAGATATTTAATTTAGTTAATTTTAGAATTTGCACTCCCACTTGAAATTTACACTTATACTTGAAATTTACAGTCACTTGACCTTCCTCGTATTAGCTCTTCCACCCCTCCATCATTCTCTATACACAACCTCTATACATGTTTACCCTCTAACACATTCTTTGTATTTAGTCGTTCTACCAGATCTATGAGAATAGCCTAATCGGCTGAAACAATTGTCAGAGTTTAAGAATAAATTGCGTTTGTGTTTGTTTAAATCTCTTTAAGTAATATGTTTTACCAAGTGCCCAACGAGCCTTCAATTAATATTGTGAATAGTTCTAGTAATCTCAATAAATTTATTTTCAATAAAAGCTAAATTCACAGTTGTCAAGTAGCAGTAGGCTTATATAAGTGATTGTGAACTCCCTTGAGTCACTAAATACACCAGCATAGATGAAATTCACGTTACTTAAAAATAAAAATTAAACATGCTATTTTAAAAGTCATTACAAACTTATTTACGTTATTCCTAAAATAATATTCATATAAATTTATGTCAAGTTACTGTAAAATCCACCTCAAGTATCCATCACCAGCTTCACAACTATCTACCGAGCGAAAATCTATCTATCTAAATCTAGCGAGTACAGGACTTTTATGAATCCAGTTCAAAGAAGTACAGTAATTATAAACGAGTGTGTGTACAGATTTTATAATTTATAATCATTGCTTAAACTTAAGTTTGAAGCTATAATAAAGCGTTTGATCCGTTTTATCGAATGGAATTAACTTATTTAAATTATAAGTCAAACTCTTTAGATAAATTAAATTACTCTATTCACATGCTTCCTTTATCTGAGTCTCAAGGGCTTTTAATAGAGTCGCAAGTTAAAAGAAACGTGAACGATTTGTGTTTATTTCCAGTCATATATTTCAACCTTTGGTCTACCGTTAACAAATCAAACGTACCCATAATACCTATTTTGCATCAAATACAAAATCAAAAACAGTTTAGTTTGATTATTTTTGAACCAGTAACAAGGGCCAGAACTTTAAAGTTACCTTAACGACTTAATGTCTATACTGTTGCTTGTTGAGCAACTTATAAATTAGGTATTAAGATATTTTGATAGATTATGTTAACACATTTTATCTAAACAGGTGACGCGTAATATGATAACAGATGTAATTTAAAGGAAAGTAGTTCGTGGCCATTGTATCGGGAATTCCGTTACATCGTTGCGTCACACATCTCTCTTCTATTATGTTGACAGCTGCAGAATTCATATTAATAAAAGCATCCAGTCATCGTATTAGACCTACGTAAACACTGTCCGAGTTTGAACTCGTATTTAAAATGCATGTAATCTATAATTATGTAAATATTATGATCAATATGGTAAATACATCTGACTGTTCTATGCACTATTCTTAAATCTAATCAAATCAAAACACGCAACGTCAACTGGGAACTCTCTTTCAGTTGTTACTACAGTCATATTACATGTAAACAATGTAAACTACAAATCTACTAGTTGAACTGTTACAAGAGAAAATTAAGGACAAACTGATGTGTTACAACATCTCAGAATATACCTGTCTGATGTGAATTTTTATACGTCAGCGTGTATGTGTGTATGGGTTGGTTGTTGAAGAGGAAGAGAATGAAGGAAGTACAAGATCATAGATAAAAACAGATAATACGTAAGAGAAAGAGAGAGGGAGAGAGCCAGAGAGAGAGGGGGTGAAGACGAGAGAATATAGTTGTTTGTTCACATGTAATTTTTTGACGTAGCCTATATTCTTAACCTGTATTCTGTGAAAAGGTACCGTGTTCTGAAATCGATTGTAAGAAATCTTTAAACCATTTTTTGTTTAGTTTCTATTCATTTTTGCAGATTCTAAACCTATTCCACTCAATAGCCCTAAATTGTACCAAGTAAAGCTTCCTATTTTCCAATGAGCTGAACAAATAAAGCAATATGGTAGTGCAGAGAAGTTACTTATTAATATTTAAAACCAAAATAAATCTAAACTAAAATTGTTCGTTTTTCCTAAATTGACATCTAGTTTTAATAATTTAGCTTACTTCCGTTGATTTGTTGGAAACAAAATTTAATAAAGAGAAAATATGGCAACGACATTTGTTCCAATATGTAACATGATGATCTACATAATCTAAGTTTACCTTAATGTATTGTGTTATAACGATATCACTGGCTAAATCAAAACTTCTAATGTGTGTGAAATGCCGTGAGATCCAATCTGTGTATACCCGTACGTTGTGGAAGGCTATAAGTGTGTACTGATAGAGAGCTGTTGTGATCACCGACTTAATTTAACACGGTAACATGGTACGTTACACTGAACACATTAAACTATTTCAACACAGTTACCGCAATCAAGTTGTTGATTACACTGTTCAGTCGACTTCCTTCCCTAACTCAAACAACAGACGCTGCCTGTAGTGTCGGAAATAAGATGTTCCCCCTTTCCAGATTGTGAGGGCGTCCCAATATTAGCCCTATATACCCACAACTGGTTCTGATTTTTTAAAATTATAATTATTAAGTTACTCGAAAAGAGAGTCATGGTCAATATATTAAGGAAATGTTTGTATTTACGCTAAACATATTGTTATCACGATCACACCGATCGTTGCGTTGTTTAATGGAAACAGAATTACTGACATCAATGTAGTCACTGAATAGAAACTTTAATTTGACACAAACAACAGTTAGAAATCAACAAATGCGCTCTAATACATTAATTCAAGTGAAACCGTCCAACAAACAACAAAAAATGTGAGTTTCCACAGCTTTGCACTAATTAACACAGTAATCACATTGCACTAATCCGCAACAACAATCACTTGATCCGCACGAATAAATCTCCAGCTGTAACTGGGCTGCTTCGAAATCCAGTATTTATACCTCAGTCGCCTTGCAATGTAGCGGGTTACCGGGCGAGGATGCTGGTAGAGTAGTCGAGTAATCATCTGGAAGAGGTGGAAGGGGCACAGGCAACCTAGAAGAATCCAGAACGCTACTTAACTCTGCCGCGCAGAATGATCTGTAAACGGCTAGAATAATCTCGTGCGCCGTGTGCCCAGAATCACTCATGCACTCAGCGATGTGGTACTATTGTCTTGAAGAAGCGAGAAACAAAAATTATTGATTTCTGCATTACCAATCGTCTCGTAATAATAAACATATGGTTCAAGCATAAGAGAATACACTAAATTAGTATAAAAGGGTTGATTATGGGCATAAAAATATGACTACATAAATGTTACAAGAAGCATAGAATTTGACTTACAGGTCGTGCACGTAACTAGAGTCGGAATTGATTACCAAATATTCCAGGTTTCAGTAGACCAACGAACAGTCAAGAAGTATGTTAAAATAAAACCGAAAGTTGTAGGTATTTCATAAATAAGGGAGAAAAATAGAAACATGTTAACTGAAATATTAAATCTAACAAAAGCAGAAAAAGAAGATCAGGGAAATACATAGAGCATAGAGAGAATATATGGAAAACCTTGAAGTAATTGTAATGAAAACGTGAAGAGAAATTTGTTGAGCAAAAAAACAAATAAACAAGATTAAATGATGGAAAGAACTTTTATGATGATGGTATGCAGAATTTTTAAGACACGCACAGCAGAAGAAGAAAGCATTAAACCAAAACGACAGAATAAACATGTAAGAAAGGAGAAAACTACAAAAAAGAAAGATCTAACAAAACTAAGACGAAGGTTCAAAAAGAAGAGTATATAAAAGAAGAGAGAATAAATCTGAGACGCTTAAAGTTATTTTAAAAAATAGCATCAACCACGTCAAGCGTACTACAAGTATGAAAGCAACGTTTTGAAGTTAAATAGAAAGAATAAATTGCCTGTAGAATAATTAAGTGCAAGGCTAGAAGAAGATGTCACATGACTGAAGGAATAAAAAACGCTGAAAACTACAAAGAATGTAAAAGCTGCAAGATATAGTTTTAAAGTTATTACCAAAGAGAGTAGGCAAGATGAGCATGTGGTTACAAAAAGTATACAAAAAATCGTGGAACTCAGAATAGATACAACGGACTAGAACAAAGGAAATGCCTTAAGTCGCTTCAACAAATTAAGCAAAACCGTGACAACATCAAACAAAATGGTTTTCGTCAGTGGTACTGAAAATATACTGTAATGCTATCAAAATGTGGAAAATAAATGATAAGCTGGAAAAGAAGCAAGTTACCTTTTTCTCGTAAACACAGACGCAAGAGCATAATGCATAATGCATACATTCATGTCATACCGGACCTAGGAGCAGAATTTGATGGAGTACGAGAAACTACATATGGAAAGTATTAAATGAACAAGAAGTAAACAAAAAATTGACAGAAATTACAGAAGCATTAAATTAACCGTTTGGGATAGTAAAACACACATCTATACACAGGATTTGACTCGCATATAATATTCCGAACAACAGTGAGTATACGACAGCTAAAAAATTACATAAAGGTGGAAAGCCAATCTAGAAGAAAAGAACGTGATAATGAATATGTACAATAAATAATCTAATGCATATCACCAAAAATGAAGCAATAACAAATGACAAGAAACTACTAGACATGGAGACCCGATATGAAATATAGATAATACGCAGACTTTTTGCTACAGTCTATGTCTTGTTGCATATATTAATTATTTAATATTTATAATTTCTTTACCTCAAGTTATTTTTTATCTTTATTCGAAACATGTTTCGGGAATCCTATTGTTCCCATCCTCAGCCATCTTAATTTTGTATCTTGTTGAGTACTTGTGTTTCGGTGGTTGTTGCTATGGTTTTCTGTGGGGTTTTGATGTTTTAAATTGGTATTATTGTGTGATTTTGTGGTGTATGTATTAGTTTCTGAGTATTTTCAATGTTGAGTATTTAGAAAATTCTGTCATGTTTTGTGTTGATTTCTATTTGATCAGGTATTAGTTTGCTTTTTGTTTGTATGTTTCTAATTTTCACATACGTTCATTAATGTATCTTTGTGTTTTATGTGTTTTATTAATGTCATGTTGGTTATGACTGGGAATTCATGTCCTGTGTTTATTGCATGTGTGGCCAATTTGGATTTATATATTTCTGTTTTTTGCATTCGTTCAAATGTTCAAAATAACGTTTTTTCAGTTGCTTTTTGTTTGTCCTATGTAACATCTATTGCAATCTTGGCATTCAATTTTGTATATTCCATCGGTTATTGTATTATCTTTTTTGTGTAGGTTATTTAATTTTTTTAAGTTATTTTTATTAATTTTGTATGCTATTTTAATAACTGTGTTTTTAAATAGTTTTGTTAGTTTAGTAATCTTATTATTTATGTATCTGAATGTGGCTCATTTTTTTATTGTTGTTATTATTTATGTGTTGTTCATTTTGATCATTCCTTAAATGTTTAGTTTTTATTTTATACTTTATTTTATTTTCTATTTTGTGTATGGTGTTTTTGTTGTATCCCTACAGAGTATGGTATCCAGTGTTTATTTTTATTAACACTTCTGCAGTTATTTTGTGGTTTTAATTGTTTATTGTCAATACCATGCAGTAATCTGGCAAAGATTACGATACTTTGTAAAATGCTAATGTGAAAAAATTATTCACGGACACTGTACACTTGAAGTACTAAAGAATGTTTTGAATGTTCTTTAAATCAGATAAAGTTATACTGAAATCAGAATTCATGTTGAGGCTTAATCACACAAGTTACAGTTCAAAGCAATTCCGTATTGCAGTAACACACCATTCAGTATGGCTAAACTGTCTCAATGTCACTAGTCGTAAGTGTAGATATATTCAGTGGCTACAGGATGCTATAATCATACTATAGGAGGAGCATTTAGCACTAAAGCGTTAAACAGATAATAACTCTAAATGTGTTACTTTTAATAATCAGAAAAAAACTAGAGAGCTCTTTATTACAAAAAAATGTTTTTTGTATTACAAATTATATTTTGCATGATAAATTTCTATGGTGTTTAGTAATGTAATTAAGTATGTAAAAAAGGGATATGTAATGTATATATACGTATACGTATTTTAGAATAGTAGTGGTATAACGTATTAAACTATACTAGATATATGTGACTGAAAACATATTGTTACGTAAACATAGATAGGTTTTTATTCTAAATCAAGTAAATAAATGCTAAAAAACAAATACTGTTTAATACTGAAGTTGTAATAATCACTTTAACCCAACGAATTCTTAATTTAAGATATGCTCCATAAAAACTGGAATTAGTCCAACCCGTTCTCTTCATACGCGACATTAACGAAGACTAATCGTTTGTATGTAACTTTTTTAAATCAGCGGTTAGTAAATATAAACATAAATTTTCCCGCAAACACAATCCGATCGTTCTGTGCTGCAACCACACTAACATAATTGACAGTTGCTATAATGCAATTAGCTTTATACAGGATTCTACACACATAAAGGTTTTAGGGGAACTTGCGTCTCATTGTTCCATCACATTTCACGCCCAATTACTTGGGTTCAAAACGTGCAATCGTTTGAGCGCAGAAACACCAAATCTATGCGTTGCATGACTTAGCTTCCACAACAGTTCGCTCAGCTGCATCACGGAGAGCAGGCAGATAATGATGTGTCAGTTGGTCTAGATATCAGTTTATCTGATCATTACATTCCACGTACTGCTCTATTTCACTTCCAACACTGGTTATCGTGGTTACATGCATGGTTAAAATAAAATAATGGGTGTTAATTTAAATGATATATATTTTTGCATGATAAATATAGTGTGCTAAGCATTGGACCGAAAATACTAAAAATCATAACATGTTTTATTTTAATCCTACTAAACACAAAACTAAAAAATTGAATGTGACATTCTGTATTTTGCTTATATCCGCAGTGGAAGGAACCCTCTAAAAAAATCTTGTAACTTTATCATTACTGTGAATGTGTCTTATCTGTTTCACTAGTACTACTAACGCTGCTTTCTCAAGCTACATGTAAGGTCAATAGTGCACTGTAACCGCATTACATTTTGCAACTGCAACCGATACTTTCCTTTCATCATTGTAGAACGATGTGATGGTGCAATTTTATCAGCACATAATGCAAACGTATAAAAATGCAACAACTTCATACAAATTCAATATAAATACCTATTGAGAGACTGTTGTATACTACAAAGAGGATTATCAAATACGAATACTGATGTTCAGAGAAATCGTTGTATACCACCTTAGAACCACATAATTAAAAGCACAGTGGAAAAAATTACATTTTTCTTTTAAAATGAATTGCTTCAGTTTTACTTTGTGAGAAATCTCCAAACTATACTGCATTTAAATTGTATGTATTTCACGGATGTTCTTATTTAATTATTATTATTATTCTTATTTAATTATTTAATTATTATGACGACTTCATCTATTATAAATGTCCTATTTCTTTTCACATTATTAGGCGACGATAAGAACTGATAATATATCGATGTATTCCGATTGAAGACGTGACGAGACCAGCTGTCGATAAATACTTTACCACAATTTATCTCTGGTAAAATTCTAAAGAATAGTAGTCGCTAGCTAATTAATATAAAAATTAAACCCTTTGTACTCAAATAAAAGAGTTTAGTTGAAATAGTTATTTATGTTTTGTTGTTTTTTAACCTTTTATTCGCTGGTGAAGGAGGGAATAGTCTAACATTATGTGGAAAAAGAGCACTAGTTGAGCGCTGTTGTAGGAAAATAAAAATTTTTATTTGTTGAATCTTGTAAAAAATGGACTAAAAGTAACGAAAGATGTTTAAAAGGGTCTAGCGAATAAAGTAAACAGGTACATAAACGTTAAAGAATTATATTAAATTTAATAGTGAAAAAACATTAAAGATCTGTTTCCAAAAAATAGAAATTCTGCACTTGTATCCCTTTTAATTTCAGTTCCTAAATTCTTCTCTAAGTATACCAAACTATAAGATCATGTGGTGTGTGTTTGTGTGTGGTGTGTCTGTGTGTGTTTACGAGAATGTATCTATTTGTACGAGAAAGTAATAAACGTAATGTACAAACTTAAAGAAACATTAAAGTAGGACAGTTTACCTTGTAAAATATCCAGTTAACGTGTAACTTTGTACGCACGCATAAGTTACAATTCTGCACATGCCTTTTTGCCACTTTTGCGTACAGCCATATTGAATAATTTTTACATTATTTTTACTTTATTTATTTAATTCTATAGTTTTTCTGTCGAACAAATTTAATTTTGTGATGCCGTGTAAGTAACATAAAATAAAGGAGATTGTAATATCTCAACAAAGTGACGATCACGTTTGCTAATTAAATTTTTGTAAAAAATTCTAAACGTAAATTATAAGCAGGCATTCTTCGTAAATATCAAGATTCTTGAAAAATAATTTCAGAACAAGTGTTACTGTTGCATTATTATTCGTTTTTATAATATTGGGTTTTATAATAAACATTGATTGAGTTTATTAAAATTATTATTGAATGCTTATAAATAAGTTATCTTTACCATAATATGTTCCGCTTTGAAGGCATCATGAAATAACTAAAGGTTCTAGTCTGCTTGTAATATTATAATACTGTTACGACATCACAGAACAATCTACGTATTTCTCGAACGATCCAGTGGAATACGGCTAAATGTTGTGGCGTACGTGATTTCAACATCCGCTCGCGAGACTTTTCTGGAAGCCGCCAGCCGCGCGGACTGTGTCAAGGCCGCAATTAATTACGTCGTAGTGTAAGAGCTAACGGGCAGTATGGAATAATCTACTATTTCGGGGGTGGGGTATAAATACGAGTACTCAACGACGTTCAGTTTCAGTTATAGTTACGATATATTACAGTGCGGTTCGAGTTTATTGTCGGGCGATTACAAGTGATTACTCTGTGCGTTCAAGTGGTTATTGTGGCGAAGTGTTGTGTTTTAAAATCAGGTGGTATAATTGTAATACAATTGTTTTTTTATATTAGTTGACATTTTATTGCGTGTGAACAATTTTTATTTGATTCGTTGTAAGAGACTGTGTTGTTAACTACGAACTGTTTAACTGTGATAATTAAAGCTGGTGATTAGTGACTTAATTGGTGTCTTGCATTTTGTTTATAGTGATAAACAACCATCATACGACGATCAGTAGACTGTCGTAACAATACTATATACAGTATTAACTACAGTGTGGAAACTATTTAGTGTATGTAGTGACATGAGTGCTGTGGTTCACACCGATGTAATACAACACGACATTACCTCACACTGAAAACACGTTAAGCACCATTAGCACTGTCAACTTGATCACGTTTAACTCAACTAACGTCCTTTCCTAAATCTGTTCCTTCACTAACAACGGAGACGCAACAGACACTCTACAACTCTACATATTTTGCCTTTGTGAAACTGCTGTCTAATAAATATTGTATCAAATGTAATTACTTTCAGAACTGAGAAATATCAAACTAATAGTTTTACTTCTCGTTTACTCTTAAGAAGTTTATTTCATTCTTAAATTTTGAAAGTACAGTAAAGTTATTTGTTGTCCAACGAATTGAAGAGAATTTGCTTGAAGCGTTGTTTATGAGGATTTTGCTTAAAGTGTACGCATAAGGTTTTTAAGTGCAATTTCAAGATATTCAAATGTTAGTCAACAGCGATCATGTTTCAATACCACAGGCGCAGGTCTATTTAAAACACTGTTAACTTTTCCCCGTCACAAAATTGAAAAACACTGTTAATGAAAGTACTATTAATTAAGGAGACAGTTTAAAGTGCCGTTTTTACCACAGCTAAAAGCATTCATTGTAATAATGTAGTCATTAATCATCGTTATATATCTGAAGAGGCGCACAAATAACACAACTATTTTCGCTAACAACTAATTAACCGAGTGCGAGCTGTAAGTTTAGTTGCCGCAAACGTAATTTGTCATTTACTTCAACAACGTCGGTTTCAATAGTTTATATGAACAAGCCATTTACTGTAGTCAGCTAATATAATTTTATAGCAAACTGTTAGTTTATTTCGATAATATTAATCTTATTTTAAGCCCATGGTTATGTGGGTGATTTTATTTCCTGTACGGTGTGGTTAATTCGATATAGTTAATAGTACAAATAAAAAAAGTGAATTTTACAGTACGTAGTTAGATAAACACAGCAAAACATAAAAAAACTGTGACCTTTCACGATCATTTGATACACTTATTAAATCTGTCATTATGCCTATTACGTAAGTAGGCTCATTAACCTGTTTCCTAAATTTTTAAGAAGACTTATTTTTCATGAAACTATTTTTAATGTTCTCAGGCTGAAGAGAATATAACTAATACAAAATAAAAAGGATAGATTATTTATTTAGCTGTAGACGTTTTACGTATTATTCGTTTTACAAGATTCAACAGAATACATGAACAGATACCAATATTATAAAAATATTCTTTTTTGTTGTCGTTACAGCTGCATTTTTAACATTTTATTAAGGATAAACTTTCAGTCGTTCAATATATATGTAACAGCATTCGTCCTTCTGCCGTAATGTATGCTACTTATGTTTGAAGGCTTAATTATATTTAGTTTTTCAATGTCGTACTTTGAAAATATTACTTAAACATTATTACTGGACACTCACTATATTAAATAATAAATGTACTATTTTAAAAGTTTTGTATTTAAATTATCTAAACTACATTCTACTTCGCCCATCTACAGTATATGATTAAATATAAAATAAATTATTAAGGTTTTTATAAATACATTAGTAATATCTCTAAAGAGACATACATCTAGTGAAGAAAAATTGGAATTCCTTCCATATAAGGACTATGATAGGAGGTAGGGTTACACTATCTCGTAACTTGTCAGAAAAGATGTTATCCCCTTACTTATACACTTCGACAGTAATCAGTGCCAAGGTTGTATGTCTATGAATATTACAGCCCAATTAATCATCCGCACAAAGTTGTCTACTCATTGGTTTACATAAAACAAGTACCGATAAAAACATACCGTGACTGTTGTGACACACGCTAATGGTAATGAAGCTAATTGATTATACTGTAGCGTGCACAGTGCAGTGTACATTGAGTAATTAATGTACCACCGTCACGCCGTTTCCCTGACACAGCCATTTGTCTCCGCTATAAACAATTGAATATGATTTATTATTTCATTACAACATTAAAACTTTCTGTATAACTAACATCTTACAAAAATACTTTTTTCACCGCACAAAAATTACTTTTCTAATTCATTCTTAGTGTTATCAATTTTCGCGTTATCATTTTGAACATACAGTGGTCTCGTATCGAGAAATTATTTAGGCATCTACCGTCTAAATGAATATAAAAGTTTACATAACTACGGAGAACTTAATGTTACAACGCTCTGATAGAACTGAAATATTGGTCTGACTAATATAAATATTGTTTGGACCATTGAATTTTTCTATGAGCAAAGCAATTTTTTCAACAATTTTAGATTACTGTAAAAAAATTGTAAATTCTACTTTCCTTTAAGAACAATTCTGCTAAAAAGTGGTCCGTTACTGAAAAGAGGAAATATTTTACCACTACAAACTTTTTACAAACTTTTAACTTGTTTTAAAAACCTAACTATTTTTTTTAAACTTTACTAATTTTGCAGCCTTCGTGACAATTTTACGAGTATTAAAACAAAAGTTTTCTGGCAATGTCATCGGAAACATTTACGACAAAATTAAGTCTGTATAACGAAATGGGTGAAGTTATGAACTTCTCAGTCCTAAAGAGTGGCCTCGAGACTACTGAAATAATGTTCTCTGCCAATCTAAAGGGCTAGGACACGTCTGCACGTAATTCTATAACATTTATAAAATTACCCTTCCTAGTTTGTTAAAAATTAAAAAAAAATTGAAACTTTAAAGTATTTTTCCATAACAAGCTGAAGAGATTTATAAAAATTTGGCTAATACTTTCAATCAAACACTAACAGTTTTATTGAAATTAGTTTAAACGATCGTCACGACTGATTTAACTTAACCCAGAAAATCCAGAAAAGTAAAATTGTAAAAGTATTTATAAAGTATAAAACAAGTAATGCCTCTCCTTTTTAATTGATAACTGTCCAATATATCAAAAATTTATGTTTTTTTAAATTTAGAATACTTAGATATATATTGTACAGTTGAGCATCGATTATCCAAAACTCTCGGGACGCGGGCCCGTTCGGATAATCGATATTTCAGATAATAGATCGTAAATGGAAAACATTATTTCTCTTTAGAAAAATAAAGGTTTTTATTACAAAATCATTTATAACATACTGTTATATAATTACAGCAACTTGTATATGTACTATTTATTACTACGGTTAAAAATCATTGATTTAAAATTGAGTATAATTAATAAAAACAAAAAGTTAATTTAAACAAAATTAGAGTTTAATGACAAACACTGTACTATAAAATTAATTAAAAAAAACAGACATTCGGTGATAGAGACTTCCGTTGACACAGTTTGCTTATCAATGGTAAATGTGTTTATCGGAGTTTGTTGAAGTAAATGTGTTTATCGATTCTTTGTTTATCGATTGTAAGGCTGTATAGCAACAGCGTTTATTTATTACTGTGTACAGTACTGTAATAATTTATAGTATACAATTTTTTATGTTCAATAAATATCCAATACGCATACACGTGACCAATACATTACTGTACAGTACAGTACACAATTGTACTTTTTATTAAGTTCGGATAATAGGTCGTTCGGTTAATGGATGTTCGGATAATCTATGCTCTACTGTATATGTTTTAAATAAGAAAAGAAAACCTCCAATAAATGTATTAAATCACTTAATCAAAATGTATTTCTGCAAATGCAGTCAGCTTCAAACCTTGCTTCAAAATTGACTCAATTTTTATTAGGAATACTTGAAATTATAAAAACTTCGTATCTTCAAAGCATTTAAACTGAAATTCATTACAAACGGTGCAGACAACATATGGACACTGTCAGCGTGCTACACAGGTAAACGTAATATTGTTATAAAGATAAACATTTTCAATAATAGTTTTATTGTAAATAATTGTATTATTAGAAAGATTTAAAAGATATTTCCCTTGCGATTTAAAGAATTGCCATTAAAATTACTATAATTTATTTGTTTTCCCTGTTGGTGTATTCTGAGCACAGGCGGAAGGTCTGTGTAATACGATTAGTCAAGATTTACTTACAGGAGCTACGTAGAAACTCTCCAAAGCGTTCAGTGTAATTTACCGCGTCACCGCTAACACCGGGTCGTAGTATGTTATAATAGTGAGAACAACGCTGTTGCCATTGTGGACTTGTCACCCGGCACACAAACACACTGTCACCTACCACTAAACGATAATTTACGGTGTCTCCTTAAAACAGTAACGATCAGTCTATTCCATGATGTTGATTTGCAAACGTTAGATAAAAAGTTTCACTTTTAATTAAGTTACAATTGTACTTGATCTGGGATGTCAAGTTATGAGTATTTAGGTTGTCATATCACGTATTTGTTATTTAAGAAAACATAAACTGTACAATATTTACTTAGCCGACACTGCGTATATAAACATTTCAAATATTACAATTTACTTGGGCGAAACTGATGTAACCTGAACCTTGTGCTTTCTTCAAAAGTATAGTGTGAAAAATTGTTAAATGTAAATTAGAACATCTTTGACTCTCATACATAGTGAACAAAGTACACGCAACACAATTATACGCAGTGTTTATTAAGATACTGTACATTGCAAAACATCTATATGTTCACAGCATAGAGTCCGTTAATCGTAGGTTCCAAAAGCGCTACGAACTAAATATTTACGTATTCAAGACAGAATTCATTACCATCGTAAACACTTCACACAAAAAATGATGCTATTCTTTTAGGCCTAGCTATATAAACTTATTATTCCATATCCACAAGGTGAAAAACCATACTTAAATAAATATAATCGAGAAAACAGCTGCTGAAGAAAACATTAAAACAATCGTTAACTAATCGACCTAAATCGATTATCAGTTATTTTACATTAAAATCGATACAAATTCGATTATTCGTTAATTTTATATTAATAGAATTATTTCGATTGTTATTAAGTTACTTAGAAACCTCTGATGATACTGATATTTTTCAGTGAAACGTGCGTCAGGTGTTAAAAAGAAAATACGAATTATACTACTTGCAGAAGAAACAAATTGAATAACATCACAAATTTATTAAATAAATATATATTTTTTATTCCCATAAAAATTACACATTTCTATTACAATTCCAACAGAAAATCAAATCAGTCACCTACTCTAGTATATGGAGGTTGGTGAGTCTGCATCAAACAAAGAGAACAATCAAAATATATCCGGCAGCAATGTGGTGAGGTATAGTATACAAAATGTGTTATTCCTCTTTAGATGGGGCTTAATAAATCAGATTTCGGATAGATCGATAACAGGCCGTAGTCGATGAAAATGGATTTATTGCAAAGTACAAGTAGCGATTCAAGATTTAAGTAATCTATAAGGTTTCTGGAAGTGAATTAAAATTTTAACTCATTTAAGCCTACCACAATGTGTATATATTGTGTACAAAATCGTAGAGTTAAATTTACACATTGCCACTGAAATCTAATGCTGTAAATTTCTGCATAGGGCATTTATATTATTTATGTAAGAAAAAAGTATGTGCAATGTAACAACATACAGAAATGTCTGCAAATTTGTATCTTTAAAGTACAAACACTCTCCTGTAAACATCAAAGATTTCAGAGAGAAAAGAGAATCATTTCTCCCCTTGAGAATGTTACTTATTGTCAAAGATATATCTCTGACATATACTCAGTATTGAAACAATCATTACTTTTAACGTATAAAATCACAATGCGCTTTTCAGAATAATCCTCCTTTGAAGAGCTAAAATATGTTGAACTGTCTGTCAAAGCACGTTATGCAGTGTAAAATGTTTTTTTAAATTGTTCCTTTCCCGTACATTGTGTAGAATAAAATATACTATAATTTATTGTTTTATAATTTTTACACATAAATTCCATTAATTTCTAGTTTTCTATTTTTGCTGTTTTAAATATTTTATTACTATAAATTACAATAAATCCAATAAATGAATAACGTTAGGTATATACTAATAAATTACAATATCTAAAGAGGATTCTGTGCATAAGTCTATGTAAGCCAACTTAAAAGTCTTCAACTATTGCTTTGACAATAGATTACAGGCAATTTGTTGATCATATTGATATTCTGATGAAGTACCAGTTATCCAGTTATGACTTTTATGACTCAAGAATTATTGAAATTTGAAATTGAGGCTTGGTGTAAAGTAACTTCCTTTTTAAAATTAACTAAATTTGCAGTAGGTTGTTAGTTGATCCTAAAAAATGTTTCCTTCTCAGGTTGAATGTAGTAAGAAAAATTCACATGTTTTGCTTGGAAAAAACAATTTTTGCTTCTAGATCTTTAAAAACAGAAGGACCAATATTATTTTTTCATAAATTATTCATCAAACAGGTTTATTTTTCCAAACATGTAGGTCTATACAGTGCCTGGTGACCCAAACAAAATTAGCTGCATGTATATTTAAGACATGTGAATGTTCTTTTTTTACGAAATGTAGTGTCATCGTTTATAGTTGTCCAGTTTCTAGTGTTTTGACTGTAGTTAATAAAAACAAAAGCAATGCAGTAACACAAGGCGGTATAATTACAAAAAGTGAGAAATAATAAGAACGTGAGGTGAAAGACAGACAGCTCTGAGTAAGGAGAGTGAAAAGATGCTGATAAACATGAAAATTTTAAGATAAGAATTACTTTAAATTTTAAGACTAACTTTAGTTCATGAATAACTGAAAGCCTGCTACATGTTCGAATATTTCTACTTGTAAAAGAAATCTTCAAGTTTTAGTGTGTCGTGAAAACACTAATAAAGCAATTTTATTAATAAACTGATAAAAACTTAGATCAGTAAGTCCTTTTGGCTTTAAGATCCCACATGTAGTGTTTGCAACTTTATCAGTAACTGCTGAATTCTCTTTCTTCAGATCTGTTGGTTTTATTCCCTCACTTCGTTTCTATAATTCTCTATGTGTTATTCTACAGACTTATGTTACTGCATTGTACTTGTTTTTCATAGATGCAGTTAAGTTACAAAGCCCTAAAACATGATGTCATTCCACAGCAAAGGTACTGTAGTACTGTTGATGTGCTGCTTCGCAATACAAAATATTTACTTGAAACATGATTAACCAATATTTAGACGAAGGACACAAAAATAGGCAGGAATGCAAGACACAGATCGCAACTGAAGCAGCTGAAGAAGCAAACAACGAAATAAATTTGGAAGACTAAACATGAACACTTTCCCAAAACTTAAACATTTATATAATAGATTAGCATGTTACATTAAGTTTTAAGACTAGCATTCATTTATTTATATCTATTTCCTAAAGTATTATATTTGCACAACACTGAGTAACAATTGAAAACGTTAGCGATATTTCATTACGAATAATGTATGCGAAGTCGTCTTCTGTTTTCATCACAAATCTGTTTATGTAGAAGGGCGAGTAACGCAAAGCAATATAATTGGCTCTCATGAATATGAAACAGTTTCTTTGTAAGGAAAAGGAATTTCCTGCAACCCCATTACATAAATAATCCTTAAACGTACAGGGAAATTACGTGCAATACTTATTTATTGTCTAGGAACGAAAGCCAGAAAGCATTAATAGAGAATAGACTGTAACACTTAAATAAACTAAGTAATTATTTTAAAAAGTTTTCGAGGTATATTTTTAAAATGTTAAGCTCTATTCTTTCAATGAAAAACATCCTTACTTTCTTTTTCCCCATACAGTCAAAACAAAATGCGAGACATAAATTGGAGACGTTAGTATTTAGTAGTACAAAATAAAACAAATAAAAAGTGACTAAGAAAGAAATATTTTTTTCAAAGGTTTAACCCCCTTAAACATATTGTTACGTAATGCGGAAAAGTGTTTAGCATTACAAAACATTATACGTGTTTCTCGGATGTTCCAGTGGAATCCGGCTGTAATGTTGAGTGCGTACGTGATCGCAACATGCGTTAGCGAGACTTTCCAGACTTCGCCGGCCGCGCGGCGCACTGTGTCAAGGCCACAATCAATTACGTTCTAGTGTAGCGCTGATGCGAAGTATGGATGTTTCTGGAATTTTAGCGGGGTATAAATATGGGCAACCAGCGGCGCCTAGTTTGAGTTGCATTTTATTCTAGTGCGGTTCGAAGTATTGTGGCGAAGTGTTATGTGTTTATAATTGTGCAATACCCTTATTAGTAGACATTATTGCGTGTGAACAATGTTTATTTGATTTGTTGTAAGAGACTACCTTGTTGATTACAAACTGTTTAATTGTGATAATTAGAGATGGTGATTAGTGACTTAATTGATGGTCTTGAATTTTGTTTTCCACTGTGCCATACGGCGATCAGTTAGACCGTCGTAACAATATACAAATTATCAAAAAATTTGTATTTGTATGTAAAATTATTTTACAAATAATAGATAGATGACTAGACGAGAGAATTTTTGTTCGTTAAAATAAGTGATATCTATCACATGTTACATGTGCTATGTGTCTATTACACGGTGCTTAGAAAACAATATTAAAAATTAATGGTCACAGTTTTTGCATTGTTAACTGTAATATAACGTGTCTGAAAAAATGAAAGTGGTGGTAAAACTTCCTACTTTGATTCGATGTCTAAAAATTATTACTTTTAGAAAATATCTTAAATAACTAATTTTATTTCCTGTTTCTGGGGATAACTGTAACATAGAATAAAAGAAACAAAACACACATTTTACGACATTTTATATGTATGAAGGTATTTATATGTACTGCATATTAATTACAGCATTATCATATATATTTTTACAGACATCAATTTTTTGTATTATTTTTTCCAAAAACTTTACAAGCAGGCTAATTTTTATATTTAACCTTCAAGTAGTTGAGGTTAAAAACTCGGTTGGGATGTAAAATACCTAAACATGGCAAAATATGTTAAATAATGTAAAATATACAAATAATATAAAAGTTATTTATTCACAAAATATATATAGTTCACACAAATCATACATAAACACAATGTAAACTCGTGCAAAGCATAATTTCAAACCTGCAATCACTAAAAAACACATACAGATTAGATTACGCTTTATGGGCTGTTTCAGTAGATTATAAAATATGTTATTTTAAGAAAGGGTTGGTTTAAGTTACAAAAATATTTAGAAGGTAATATTCGATCTGATATGAGAACATGATGCATTTACTTTTTGAAAGAAGGGATCTTGTTATTCGAACTTTATGATGTAAAGTTTCCACCCGTAGTTGTAGTGTTTACATTTTACATGTAACGAAACTTTTTTAGTGGGGACTTTCTTTAGTTTGTTTGAAAAAATGTAATACTTAGTTTTTTATGACTTATGGCACTTGTTGCCTTCAACCACAGGTGTTAAATGTCCTGTGGGAAGAATCAACTCGTATCCAAGGGAGTTTAAGGGATACCTAGCTTGGGGTTTTATTTGGATTATTTTATTTTTATGTTTAATTATACTGACCTTGATTCCTGTAATAAATAACACAAACTTATGTTAAATCTGGGCACCACCTGAACACTGGTCCAGGAAAAATGAGTCAACTGATGTTAAACCTGTGAAATCTATTTATGAAAAAATAATCGGTTCTTAAATTTGTAAATAATTTACTATTAATGAAACAAGTCTGAGTTGTAATTATATAACGTTCAATTTATTAACTTTAAAATTGCCTGAAGGGCTGTTAACACACTTCTTAATTGTTTTAAAATAAATAAAATTACAAAGATCAATATTCTAGATAACCCTTAATAATATGTCCGGCTAAAAATTTGCTCAGTTGATCGGTTGAGTTTAATGATTTTACAATATCACAAGGTCGTGAATTCTTTGAACTTCCAAGATTTATCAAAATGATGTCTTACAAAATTTCTTAACCTAGTGTAAATTTCTAAGTTAACAATCTTCATATTGAAAATGACGTATGGTTAATTGGTTTCCTACTAGGAATATATTTTAGTTAATTAAACGTCAGAGTTCAGTAATTACTAAGATTGTTTCCTTATTATGTTGTGAATTACAAGTATACTGGTTGTTATGTAGTTCAGTTATTTGATAAAATATACCAGATCATTAATTAAATATTTGGTTAAAAACTTAGTGTCCGTCGAAATTATTTTCTTTCACTGCCTTTAATTTAATTTATTTAATTAAATAAATTTCTCACTAACACTCCACAATTCACTTCACTGATTTAATACAATTTTATTCTTCGTTGGTACTCTTCACGTGTTGCTGATAACTCGGCGTTCTAACCACAAATGTGCTTGTCGTGTAGTCGATCAATTCTTCTTCTGCAAGTTCGTTGACGTGGATTATTTTATCACTCGCTGGTAAAAAAGTTTACTGATTTTATTTACCCCGCACTTGGTTTAATAATACTGCTTGATTAGGTAATATGTTTTAAAATTGTGGAGTCGATCTGCGTGGATTCCGTCTTGAGTGAGATCTGAGAAAAAACTGATAATCTGGCTTGGAGGCGTGCCATATTTATAGTCCAGCCAAATGCATTGTTTTACCTAACGCTTATTACGTCATTTTTTTTATTAAATTCTTACGCACTTCCGTTGTTTCGATGAAAAATTTGTTCGAGAATGTACTAGAATGTGTCTTATCGAAGCTCATAGAACAAATTTCATTTCCGCCAAACCTTCCATAGCGTCTGCTTTCTTCTTCTTCTTCTTGAATTATTTTTTAGAAATTCCCTATTTGATTCTGGTTTCTTTCAGATAACTTTACAGGACTACTTACAATGTAAATTTGACTATTATTATTGAATTCCTTGCGATCAACTGATTAATTTGGTACCAGTTAAGTCTGGATTCGAACAGGTTAACTTTAGAAAAATACAAGTTTATAATCTTACCTTGTGATGATTTACTACAATTCATCATTGTCCACCTATTTTGGACAATTAGGTGTCTTACACCTTACTAAAACATGGATACATAATGTGAGTAATTATACATAACAAAATTAATATCTTTAAAATAACATAATATATGAATAATGGTGAATAAACAATGACCTTGGCTTAGGCCTAACAATTTTTACATTACTAATTATTAATTTGTGACATTATTATCTTATGAAACAGGTTGTTCTTGGTGTTCAATTCTAGCTTAGGCTTTGGTTTATTATCATGACCACCTCCTGTTTCATAATATACAGTATTTTAGGAGCATTCTATGTTAGCATCATATTTTACTCATCTGGGCTGGTCATATTGATTTGGTCAATAATACCTTTATTTTTGCAATAATTCTTATTGAATGATATTACTATCATCTGAGCAAATTGGTAAAATGGTTCTTAGTTTGATTTTATTTCTTTACATCTTATTTGCCTATAATTTAGGGTTTTAAACATCAAATATTTTAATTATGACCCATTTCCACCGTCTATTTTGACAGTCATACACTATGGTTCAGCTAACTTCTGATATAACTTATACATTCAGGTTTAATATCTTATGATATCTTTAGGTCTATTGACTTTATACTCTTGTGCAACTTTTAAAATGAATTTGGTTGCATTTTAAAAATATTTTAGTAATAAATTAAATCATTTTAAATGCATAGTACTTGCAACTATTTTAACATGGTTTTTTAATATTTTCTATGACTTTTATGTATTTTAAAAGTTCGTTTATTTAACATAAAACGTTCATCTTTATCTACTTGACATTTAGAGATCATTATCTTTTTGTTTTATGGTAATTGATTTTTTCATTATTCTGGGTGTTGGTCACACGCCCATTACACAATTGTTATTGCAATTTTCTAGTAGTTGTTTACATTTTTTTTTTTTATTATTCTACTTATGGATCTAAGCCATTTGGTAATTCTAGTTGATATTTTTAACCATACATTTGTTTCAATATGAGTAATAACTCTGTATCAATTTTGTTTTTATGCCTTATTCTGAGCTAATTCTTGAAACATTGTGACATTATTTTGTCACTTACAAAGGTTATTTCTTAATACTATTTTTTATTACTATTGGTTTTATTAGTACACTTAACTTCCACAATCTATGGGGTGTCGTTATGGTCAAAGTTTAAGCCCTTTTTACTAGTTCTCTCAATAATACAAGTTGTTAGTTTGCTGTATTAAACCTATTTGGCTTTTTATTATATTAATTATTTTGATTTCTTTTATTTATTTTATATTCTTTATGTTTTATTATTTATGGGACGTCTCGTGACGTTACATACACCATGGTTGAAATACGGCATGTTGAATTCAAAATGTAGTAGGAGAACCACTTGTGAATTTGTAGCGTGAAGTAGGCCTAAACAGAAAGTTTATATCGAGTTCAAAATAAAGTAGACGCGCTCAGGGAAAGGAAACCTACATAAGGGTGGTTTTTGCTTTGCTCTAAGTACGTGACTGGAATCGTATCAACTTCTTATCAAAGTCGATAATGCAGCAAATATGTTGGCAGAAGTGTTACTCGGTGCTGCAACCTCTTCCACATATTACTGTAATACTCTTGCAGCATACAAAATACATTGCCTTTGTAATATACGGGTTGCGTACTCTGTATTTTGAGTATGGCAACACATTACTATGTGATTATATCAGTGCGAGTGCATGTTCGAGTGCGTGGTCTGTAATGAAAGTAAACATTTGGTGATAACTTTTAACACGTGGTAACATTATGGAAGACTCGCTCAGCAACAAAATTACATTTTGTAAATCTCATAAACAATCCTTTCGTTATAATTCACTTCAAATCAAAAGAAACAATTGTCTGGTCTACCTCTCAATTGTGCCTGTGTACAAATATTTTTATTTTGTCATTAATAAAATGTGGGTTACGGATTATCATATAAACTAAAATTTTTCATATTTAATATAAAGAATTTTTAATTAAAATAGAAACAAAATTCTTTCACAATGTTGTTAAATTTATACCATAACAAACAATGCTCTACATTACACAATAAGCATTTAAAAAATTGTTTAGTAATTATTTTTTGTGCCTTAATTCTCATCATACAAGAGGCAAGCATTCCAAGTTTCTGTTTACTCCATCAAAATTGAAATAGGGTAAGTAAACGAAAATATGAGGTTTTTAGGTTCCGTGACAAACGGAATTTACTTAAATTATTTAAATAAACTGCGAGATATTTAATTATCATGTAATATAGAAATATATTACAAGATATAAATGGAGATTCTAGTTGCATATGTAATGTAATAGAGAGTAAAGGCATATGAAGACACTGTGTGAATAAGTAGAGATTGTAGGTTTGAAAACTCTATATTAGTTGTTAATAATGTTAGTTTTAGTAATTTCAGGCTTATGTAACAATATTAAGTGCTGTGAAATAGATGAAATAGTGCGTAAAGATACTTTGCCGTGCTTGTTCGTGTGCGTGGAGTGCGTGTGTGAGGGTACGTAATTATTTAATAAAAATAAACATACGTGCGAGATATTCATAAAAAGACGTTTTTCATGATATGCGAAATTCTTAGATTAAACTTATATCGGTGTTCGTAATAAGAAGACCTAACTGGTGACAACAGATATTTTAAATATCAATAACTAAATATGTTTATGTTATAAGTAAAAACGTTTTTTGTCTATAATTTCAGTACGGTAGTAAAAATTATCATTTTTGTTTTTAAGAAGAATTGTTCTGTTTGGAAGCCTTGAACAAGAACATTGGTTATCTGCAGAAAAATCATGAGTAGGGGGTTACCGAAGTACCAATCAGATTACTAGAATTCTGTCAAGGATGATTATTTGAAAGTATAGGTTAGTCTCTCATGGGAATCGATAACGTGTAAGCGCCGCGTGGTTCATGACGATCGGTCTGGTAATCTGGTAATAACTAACACAAGTTAAAATTCTCTAGGCTTACTGCAAGTAAGATTAAAAGTGCTATTCCGCGAAAGTTTATGATATCCGATTAGGGTATAAATACTTTAAGCCTACTGGATAACAAACGTGTAAGCATAATACACTAATTTACCAATAACAATATCTTGTCGCGGTGATCGTATATAACCGTGCTCGTGACAAAATCTACACGCCCGAAAGCAACCCTGAAGCCGGTCAGAGTATATCAATCCACGTAGGGCCTACTCATACAAGATCGTCCAGGATCAATCCGTTGTCTGAAGGATGTCGTTAAAGTGAAGTGAAACTATGTTATTTGTGTACAATAAAACAAAGAAAATTATTTAAAAGAAAGGGTCTATCATATCAGTAAAGCTTTTATAGTAAATAAAACAAAAAGAACTTTTAAATGTTAATTAATTCATTGTATAGAAAGAAATTTTTAGTTGTGTTACAAAGGCAACAAAGACATATTAAATATTTTATAAACTGTATTAAAAGCTCAGTAGATTGTTATAAAAGTATAGCATCATTAACAAATCCACATTATTCCAGTACAGTATATCTCGACTACTTATTTTATGCGACACCTATACATCGCAATATATATATATATATATATATATATATATATTCAATCACTTTCTGCTACAGTCCGTTTCTTGATGTATATAATACATTTAATATTTATAATGAATTTACCTCAAGATATTTTTTTCCTTATTAGGAACATGTTTCGGGTACCATCCTGTACTCATCCTCAGCCTTCCGGTTTTAGTGTCGGGTGAAGTACATATGTGTTGGTTGACTATTATTATTGTGGCTTCCTGTTGGCTTCTGGTACTTCAGATTGGTTTTATTGTGTGTGATCGTGGTGTATGTGTTAGTTTTTTGTGTATTTTCGATGTTGAGTGCTTTGAATATTGTGTCATGTTTTGTATTGATTTGTATTTGTTCAGGTATTAGTTTGTTTTATGTTTTATGTTTGTATATTTGTAAATTTTCCCAAATATTCATTATGGTGCCTTTGTGTGGTATATGTTTTATTAGTATCACATTGGTTATGTTTGGGAATTCATGTCCTGTGTTTATTGCATGTGTGGCTAAATTGGATTTATATATTTCTGGTTTTTTGTATGCGTTTAGGTGTTCAAAATAACGTTTTTTCAGCTGCTTTGAACACCTAAACGCTTACAAAAAACCAGAAATATATAAATCCAATTTAGCCACACATGCACTAAACACAGGACATGAATTCCCAGATATAACCAATGTGACACTAATAAAACATATACCACACAAAGGCACCATAATGAACATTTGGGAAAATTTACAAATATACAAACATAAAACACAAAACAAACTAATACCTGAACAAATACAAAACATGACACAATATTCAAAGCACTCAACATCGAAAATACACAAAAAACTAACACATACACCACAATCACACACAATAAAACCAATTTGAAGTACCAGAAGCCAACAGGAAGCCACAATAATAATAGTCAACCAACACATATGTACTTCACCAGACACAAAAACCGGAAGGCTGAAGATGGGTACAAGATGGTACCCGAAACATGTTCCTAATAAGGAAAAAATATCTTGAGGTAAATTCATTATAAATATTAAATGTAATATATATATATTGTCACCGGACAAAAGGCTTGCCGCATGACAAATGGCGCCAATCGTACACTCTAGTGTTTTTGGTGGCCCTAAAAACGACCTGTGGCGAGAAGGCTGATGTTGGTCGTGCCACGCTGAGATGTTCGGCGGCTGCGCCCGCTGATCGTGGCTTACTGCAGTCCTCCTCTTCTTTCGGCATCGGTTGTAGAGTCGGCTGCCGGCCCAGCGAAATCCATCGCTGGCGCGGAACGGGAGTGCGAAGACGCAAGAACGGCGGTGGTTCTATTCTTCGGCTGGTCCTTCTGACTGACTCCGCCTCGATGTCGTCCGAGAGAGGAGAGGAGATGAAGTGCGTCCGATGGCATGGCGATGAAGAGTGCGTAAAATTTTCTGCCGGCCCGGGTTTTCTGCACTAACCGGGATCGCTGATTGGCTAGCTGCGAGCACGTTAGATGGTCACGTCTCGGGTGCTGATCGCTGATTGACTCGCTGTGTCCGCCGCTGGTAACGGAGAGCAGATGTTCGCATACCGCTGCCGTCAAAAAAAAAATATATATATATATTTACCTACTATGGTAACGAATGTTTGCAGTTCGATGTTACCACATAAGGAAAACATTCTTGTTATTAATTAAAGCTGACGTTTAGAATTATCTTACTTTTATTAGAGAATCAACTTGAATTCTTATGATTTTGTATTTAAGTAATGTATATTAGAAAATATTCTTATTACTTGATGTGAAATTTATCAATTATAAAATGGTTAAGCTAATAATTTTTTTATCGATTCATGGTTAACGAGACACATCTGAATGTATTCCCACACGCTCTGCTAGCACAAACATTTGGACACGAGTAAACAAAGTCAGAAGGTTGCTTGCATTAGGCACCACACATTAATCGATTACGTGATATACTATCGATTCCTCTTAACAAATAAATATTAGCCTATATTATCTAGCGGGGCATGTAGTTGATGTACACTACAGTGGAAAATTGACTACCTCTGTTTGCCATTGAGGTTTTCTAGTATCACAACTGTTGTTTAGGTAATCATCCTACATTTGAGTGTGTGTGTGTGTGTGTGTGTGTGAGAGAGAGAGCTAGAGAGAGAAAGAGAGAGATTGTAATGGTGAAGTAGAGAGAGAGTGGGAAGAGTCTGAGTGTGTACCATGGCACTTTCATGTCAGAGACGAGTGTGCTAATATTCTACTAATTTTTTGTTGCTCTAAGTACAGTTCGACAGGATTTTGCCTTGTGTTTACCCAAAATATGTACATTTCACAAATCTAATTTGCGTTCGACAAATATTTTACTGAAACACAAATCAGTAAACACCAAATTGCAATGCATAATGTATATAACAAGGTGTAGCTTAAAGATACACTTTCAAAACAAAACCTTTCATTTCTCTATATATTCCTGCTTGATTTTCCCTTTCAGTAGCCATACAGTTCACGGTGGGCACAAACAGTTTGTGTTAAATAAACTGGAAGCGGTTTTGCCGCACTAACTTTGTCGATTTACCCCGGTTTAGGACATAGTTCACGTTCAGCACTAAATTTACTGTGCTCTAACAAACTCAACGCACCGCATCTCTTGGGTAAATTTATTTAGAAAGACTACACTTTTATAACTTAAAAAATTGGGGACTTGTGCAAGCACATTAGAAAAAATTAAAAAGCTAAATCAAAAAGGTTATCCCCTTTTTCATAGAATATTCACAGCCATAATGTATCGTATACAAAATATGTATACAAAATATTGTTCTATGAGTAAACCGGTTGGTGTCTACGTTTTGAGGGGGAATCTTTTTAATGATTTTATCTTACTGGTGATTAATCTCAAAGCTCACTGGGTCATAATCCAGATTAATGTTACTGAAGTAAGTATAGTCGGACATATGTTCAAATCGAGTAATACATAAAATTTTCCAGTAAAATATATAAAAACCATCTGTACCACAGATTAAATTAACCACAAAATTATCTGGAAAAATTTAACGCATCACTTGAAGGGATTTAAATTAAATTTATTATTTAGTTAGTTGTAGTGGTATCTCAAGTGTTCTGTCTAGCACCGAAGTACCCATATAGTTGATATCATCTCTTGGGAATTAAAATCAGTTGTTTCGTTTATACAACATCGTCTTATGAGTTTTCAGGTTTCGAAACGTACTGTCTCAATTTCTGTTTCAATAATGTTAATTCTGCGTCGTGACCACTGGTTTTCATGTTCATTACTGGCTAGTTTTTCCCTTTTTTCTTTTGATGTGTTTAACTAAATTTTAAGTGGGTGATTATGAACAGAACTAGAAGTTTAAGAACTTACAGCCATTAGGATTTTTCCTCGTCTTGACAAGAGCTATAGCCAGAGGTATGTAAGGAGTAAGACATTAGACTCTAAGTCATTATAAGTCAGAAACGATTTAAGAAGACTAGTTCTCATTATTAAAGACCAGGACAAGGTTGTAGACTGTACGGATAACAACAGATTTATCAACGTGTCGCTTTAAAACCCAGTAAGTACAAGTCCTGAGCTAAATAAACGGCTGCGAGAAGCTAAACTACAGATTGTAAGCAGAATACAACTGATGTATCTTGGTGACTGAACAGTAAGAAGGGTAGTAAGAAGGAGACTCAGTAAGTCTTGATTAAGTACCAGAATTCCTGCAAAAACATCACTGAATAACTAGACTTAGGTTTGGTAATGAACATTACGGATTATAGACAACTGAAAAAAGGTTCTGTTCACAGATGAGACTATAATATTCTTACTCTCTTTGGGTCGTCGTTAATAGATACAGCAGGAGAAAGGTCTGCGAGCTTCAGCATTCCTACCAAAATCCTGTTTGGAGAAGGATACAAAAGGACTGGGAGAGTATTTCATATGATGTATAACGAAAACGGCAAGTGTATAGGCATAGCGAGTTTGTAAAAATGCGGAATAAGACTACTGACAGCTGTACTATTGTTATGTTAAGAAAAATAAAATTTTTAACAAAAGTTGCTCATTGTGCCAGTATGTCTATAACAAATATTTACGAAGAAATGTTCCATATTCCACTTTACCTTTAAATATATGTTAACGGACATTTTTTTGTTGTAAAAAAAGCAATTCAATAAACAACGCTGATATTTGACAGCTTACAATTAATTAAGGTTGCTCTCTTAGAAACTCGTATGCTTTCTTAAGTAATTTTTTACTGGCAGGTGGTAAAGTACTCGACACAGATAACAATAGGTGCGACAAACTATGAATTACAAAGGGTTGTTCAAGGAAATGCAGATAGTTTCGAGGAATGGACGTGGATACTGAGAAGTCTGCAAGCGAAGAATAAATTTTGACCAATCAGGAACCACTTACTTACAGGACAGAGAAAAAGTAGTAAGAACATTAATATTTCGATTGGTGGATGTAAAGCAGCGTTAGTGTGACGATTTAAATTGTGACAATTACAAAAAAAAAAAATTTTCAATTAATTAAGGTTGCGTACTATTAACCATTTAAATCTCACAATAAGAATAATAATAATAAAAACGTGTAGGTACTAAATGTGAATGTAAGAAGTAATTAATCAGGGCAAAGTATCCGTAAAGAAAAGGCATATTGTAAATAATTATTATGTTCGTATTTAACCCTTTGCTTGCTATCAAGCGCCTACCTGTTGATACCGGAATCGACATGTTTTCCGAGTCTACTGTAATTAAAAATAATATAGTAAACTAATGTTAATAATTAAAGTATCTGTAGACACAGAGAGTAACTAAAACAATTAATTTAAATGATGTATTTTTATCTAGCGATAGTTAGTATAAATAAAAAAGTTTATTCAAAGAGAAACAGGAACTATATATGCTCGCGGAATAAACACCCCACTCTCTCTTGTCATGTACAAGGGTAGCGGACGAAAAATTCCGCTCTCGCCATGACGACTCCCAGCAGTGCAGACGCACGAGCAAAATGCTCTGTTCAAAAGTTATGCAATTTATTGTTAGTGTGGATTAATTAATTATTATTTTGTATTTTACTAAGTGTTACAAAAAGTGTAACATGTAACGTTAACAAAAAGAACATTTCAAAAAATTTGTAACAAGAAGAAAGATGTAACTACAAACGACAAGTGTTAAAAAAAAAAAACGATGACTGCAATCTTCACCGATGGACGAATCTTTTCAACTTCTCACCTGTGGTCATGGACCATCTAATTGAGAACTCTAGTATACCCTACCGATGATGCAGTTCGAGAGATCTGAGAATCAACGAGTATCTGTGTAGAAGACTCTACCTATCCTGCAGACGTATTAAGCCATGAACAACAGAGACCAGACCAAGACGAGGACGACGTTTTAGGACTCCCAAGACGGAACCACATGGAGGCGATTACTACATCCAAAAATAGAGGTGACTCGATAGCACGTCTATCGAGGAATAATGATAATATTTTTGTAACACAATACTCTATTTAAGAGACTTTCAGAGACGATTGATTTTATAAGAATATAAAAAATTAAATTTGAGAATTTAATTGTAACTATTCAATATCATTCAATTGTAACAGTTTAGATATTAACGTAACGTAGTGTTATTAATACCATTCTTCTAATGGAATATATATAAAGCAAAAAGGTAAAAGTCTTGCAAGATAAAATTTTGAATTAAATATAATTAAAAGAGTAGAGACTAAATACCAATGGTTACCCGGATCCGGGGGTATAGCTAGATAAATTTTTTGTGATCCCATATTCTAAATAAAGCATTTCACTTAATTTTACTAATTTAATTAATAACGTCATGGGATCTGTTCTTTGGAGTAAATGTTATATTTCAAATGTTTAATAAAGCAAGTCTTCTTGTTACACACATATACTGAGTATATAAATCAACAGTTTCACCTTCCCTGATTCCTTGTATGTCTTACTGTGTGTTGTTCTGATTTAAATTTCAGCTCGTCTCTAATAAGGCAGCCTGAAATAATTGGCAGAACCAATTATTTTGGGTTCCCTCCGTTATAACTCTAAAGAAGAGGTTATATTAGGAGTACTATTTATTAATGAGAATAAAGAAATTCGGCCCTACATTGTCAGTTTTATATATACTCAGCTATATAAACAGCAATAGATACAGTCACTTAAGAGTTACATTTACATTGATAAAGTCAACTTAAAAAGTTTACAGTTACAAATCAACTTTTATTCAGATTTACTTAAAGTTATAGTTTAATGTACGAGCTAAATTGTATGTCAATATTGTGAATGTGGTGAAAAGTGCAGTGACTGTATCAACTCTTCAGAAATCGTCGAAACGGTGCACCAAACCCGAGAATCAGGTCCAGCAAGGAGGAGGAACACTCACACCAATTAATAAAGGTTTAGATAATTTCTATTATTAATCACTTAATTTGCTTGATAGTTACTGCCCTATACGGTATGAAAGATCCCACGATTGAAAAAATCAGTTCTAATTATAATATGTAAAGCACCAACAATCTACAATAAAAAGTGTAAGTTATTACCCGTTTAGTACACTAAATGCTTCGTTATAATTATTCATATTGTAACGAATTTATTTAATAGCGTTGATCAATAAAATTTATTGTAGGTTTCGGGGTTTGACCAAGCTCCACGTTGTTATGCGCCAATTTGTAACACGTTTATAAATTGTGTTACTTAAATGTTATGTTGTGCGCACTTAAATTACATACGCCGCCCGTTGGAAGCGTCAATTTGTAACAAATAAATAATGTGTCTCTTTTACTTTCTGCCCCACTGAAGGGTTCGTCGATCTGTAACAAATATATAAATGTAGCGACTTATTTCGCCTCGCACTGGAGTCGTCAATTTGTAATTATTATTACGTTATGTTGAACGGCGAATGGTTTTGTAATCTGCCGCTCGCTCCCACTATACGTACCGTTTCCGTGACGTCACTCACCGTTGCCAACCGTCATGGTGTCCGCTGTACTCTGTGAACTTATTTTCTAAATGGAACAGCAATAATAACGACGCAAATATAACATCGAACATATATCCTTATAGAAATCATTTATTCAGTAAAGCATTGGTTAATTGTTTCTTAAATCTGATTATGATAATCACAATTGTGGCGCAAATTATACGTCTTCTTTTTACCAGTTGGTACAGTAGTAGCAGACACCGTATTTAGACAGACCAAAAGAATGCTTTGGTTAATGTTTCTATTAAAAATAAAATATCTCAGGGCGTATCTGGTTCGGGGATTACATTTAAACAAAATATTATTCTATAAATCAAAATACAAGTTTTACAGTTCAAGGATATTACAAAGTTTAGAGTGTAATGTGCACACAGGCAGTCGGATCGTGATTACTAGTTATTATAGGTTATGTCCAGTTTAGGTGTTTAATAATTATTATCAAAATCAAAGGTTCTTGTGGTGTTTGAAAAGGCGTCAATCTCAAATCGTGTTATTAGTGAGTGTTCTTAGTGTTGGTGTGTTATGGTGTCTGTAGTTTTAGTTGATTAATTCTTAAAAAGTCGTGTATACAAAAGTTGGTGCTGATACATAATATAATAAAATGTCAAAGTCACCAAATCCTCTTCTTTGTATGGTTCTTGGTCGAAGATAGGGCCCACGTCTGCTTCAGTCCTTCTCCCTGGTTCTTGATTCTTCTATTTCAAATACTGGATGTTCCTCACTTGGTGGTAATAGTTCGTGTTATGTATCTCTATCTGTATTAATATGTCTGGAACGTTTTTTCACAGTTTATTTTTAATTATGTTAGACGTTTTACAAACGCGTCTGTACGCTATGATCGTTGTTAAAGAAGTCTTATTTTATTTATCCGAAATTTCTGGTTGCTAAGGGTAAACTTGGAATCTGGTTGGTTGATTCGGATATACATTGTCATATACTTTCATTATTTCAAAATCTAAATTTGTTCAAACCCTTTAAATTAGTATAACTTTTCTGTACTGATTGGGAATTTAAAACTATTAGCAGCATTATTTTGATCTTTACATTTGTGACATATAGACACTAAACATGCCTACTTTTACTTAAGAACTACAGATGTTACAATTTTGTTATTTGAATTTTTCTTAAATAACTTAAGATGGATTATTTTGTTTCTAGATTCGTTGTGTACACTATTAACTATAACTCTATTTATCCTTCCACATTTGTTTTACAAAATCCCTAACATTACTATCTAAAATTTACAAAAGTTGGTTTTACCTGGCCTATGTACTGGTGTTACCTTCATCACCATGTTTATAAACATTTTACCTTATTGTCATTTTCCATGACTGATATCTTAGTAAACCTTTAACAGTTAAATTGACTTTTAACAACCATAAAAACTGTTTAACATATAACACTATCTTAACAAAACAAAAAGATATACTATCCTATTAGTTTAATCTCATGCCCACATGGCTATGATTCTACTGAACATTTGAACAAATAAACTGCTTTTTACTTAATCTATACAATTGTTTAACACTTAGCAATAACATCTTTTTTTAGTCTACTTTGCTTTGCCAATCAATTGATCACTGTTTAACACCATAATTACTGGTATCCCTTTCCCCTTTAACATAGTCATATTCCTATAGGTTTAAGGAATTGGGAATATAAACAAATATTCTCCCAATTGTTATCTTGGTATATACTTAATATTAGCACTTGACTGGTGATACTTGTTCAAAAACACTTGGTTTATTATTTTATCACTGGTTAGTATTGCACTGTTTGGATTTTATTTGTCACACTTATAAATAATTAATCTATCTAGTTTTGACTGTTTGATTAATTATTTGTTACCTTCTCCTGTAAGTATTATTTCCACTTTTATCATGTAATCTTACATATAGTATTTTCTTAAAATTACTGTACATTAGTTTATTTATTAACTGTATTGTACTTCAGTATCATTTTAGAATGGTTTTGTTTTTATATTTATTCTTATTGGTTTTTACATTTTATTGTCATTAAAAGAACTTCACTCTTGTTATAAAGTGTTACTGTGAACAAGTTATTATTTGTTGTTTTCTGGACAATCTTATGATCACTATTTGTTACAATTAGTTGTATGGTTCATGTATCTATAATAAGGTTTGTTATATTTTCATTACATCATTTAAATTAATCATTTACTAATATTTCTTTTTACATAGTATTACATGTTTGGGCCTATTATCCCTCAATTTGTATTTTGATTATCTTGATATTATGATACATTGAATGAAACCATTTGTTTCTTTATAGTACTGGTTCATAAGCCGTCTGTCTTTATAATTATTTATTTTGTCATTATTGAAAGTTCATGTCATAATCGGGGTTGAATGTATTTTGCATCACTTTGCCTAAATCATTAATTTGGGTACGGTCAGTTGTATTACTAGTCAGTCTGAAATGGTTAGTCGTTCCTCTTCACGATCATCTTGGAAGATATTGTTCTTCTTGTTTAGCTTCTTATCCAAAGCCTTCATTAAATCAAGTACGATATTAATTTGTTCCTAATGTAATGTTACAATATTAACAATAAAATTATTTAACAAAGAAATTGTAAACAAATGGAAACCTTCTTATTTAAAATATAAAGTATAGCCATCATTCTAATCCATATTTTGTTAAAAAATTTTACTCAATAGTATTAACTATTAATCAGTATTATTATAATATTATTGTGATTGTCCATATATTATTTTAGACACATATCAAGAACGAAATCTTTTTTAGCACCCATAATGAATGTTGTCGTTAATTCAACAGTACCGTTTTTTGTTTAACACCTACACACTCAACAAAACAAAAAAAGTGTTGTAAATGTCTACAGATACTTTGACATTTAGCAGCAGCACACAGTAGAACAGAAGTAGATTTTTATGGTTACATCATAACGAACTGAAAATGATTAAAGATGAACAGCACATCATTTCTCATGAAGAGTTTGGTAGAAAAATGCACACATTAATCACGGCCAGGGGTGGTTATTTGGACGATAGCAGAAGATATATTTAGAAATTCCTACTTAATTATCTGTAAATTTTTTATTTGTGATAATTAAAACTGATTGTTAATAAGACACAGTGACGATTATATTGTGTGTAGAGTTGTGACAAGGGTACATAGTGTTGTTTTTTTGCTATCTATTGTATGTTCTTACAAACAATTTATATTTTTATCAACTCTAGTAGTAAATATAAGGGAATACAATTTAATTATTATATTCCTGAAGACAATACAAAAAAAAGAGTACCTAAAAATTAATGAAGTCGAATTTTTACTAAGTATCATAAAAAGGTCTATGTGGTCCGTTAATTGTCTCCATTATTTTATTAAAAACTTATAAGCCAAATTGAAAACTAAAAAATGCATCCGTTAATTACTTTTTAAAAACCAAGTATAAAGAAAATGTTGGTAACCGATAGACTGAATAAAGTTACATGAGTATTCATAAACAACTTTCTACTAGTATGCATATAAAAATAATATTTGCATACTTGCAGGGAATTTTTCCTGCATCCGACGTCTTACATTCAGAGGTTACGTCAAACGTTTATGTCCGCCTCCTCATTTTAAAATCAGTTCTTCAGGAGCAGCTGGTCAATGAGGTTGTTCAGTCCAGACCGATTGTAGAATCAATCTTATTGTAACATTGTCCCTGAATGTATCACTGTATAGTATAGATTTCTGTTGTAAGCAACGTACATTCAAAGATAACATCTGGCTACCTGAATCTCGGTTAGATACACGCAGCCGGCCACTCTTGCGTCCGCTATTTCCTATGTGGTTATGTATTATGTCCGCGGTTACCGGCTGCCTATACCTGTTTATTTGCGTAGATATTATTTGATAATAACTTATCCTCTGTCCACGACGGTACTACATTTCCACAAACAGCAGATCCATAATTTACAAATACATGAACATAACAGGCAAATTCATAACTTACAAGCATTCAACTTTCAAACAATGTACGTTATAACCCATACTGCTCCCCAAATATCGACAATGACTAACCGACGGAAAAGCCTACTCTGGCAGCCTACAAGAATAAAAGGCCCAGACCTGCCGATGTCGGGGGAAAACGTACTGTACAAAACAAACTGATACAGACTAACCAGTTTACGAGTTCAGAAAATATCTATGTTTACATATATGGAACGAAGAAGATGCAAAACAGCCTATGTTTCACCTGAGGTACAAATGTAAAAAGTTACCCTTTCCCAGACAGCGTTCTTTAATGTGTTTAATAGTGCTTGGTACTATTGCACGGTATTGCTGAAACAATTTACATTAATTAAAACAAATACAATATTTGGTAAAGTTTTCAACATATTTATTCGTTATTATACAATAACAATGTGATGGTTATGTCAGCCAGTAAAACAATTTTCTGAAATAATATTACACTTACTTAAATTATTACGTACTCTTTGAGGCAATAAATATTGTAAACGGTAAAAAGTGTTTTTATATACGCGTTCATGAATTATTATTTTTACGCATGTCTAAAATTTATTAATTATTAAATTTCACAATATGTTATCTGAATATTTTATAATGTAATATTTATTTTATAGTATAATGTTCCGAATATGTAAATAATCAAAAGTATTAAAATATACCATATACTGTATCGCCTTCTTACTTGAAACTTTGATGTGACCAAACTGGCTGGCTATGTAGTTTATAATACACATAAGCTATAAGTACATATGCTGACCGTAGCAAGCGCTGTTTAAGAATATCAGTATCATGACGTCACAGGTGAACGTGAAATATATTACCTTAGCTTTGCGGTATTCGAGTTGAATAAAGCGGCCGTCAATGTACCGTAAATGCCTGAGTTTAGTTTTCCAAATCATTATCGTCGGAGAGACTTCAAGAGTGAGTAAAGAGTCTAACAGAAAAATTCTATCATGTATCTGTGATATTAGAATTTACTAAAAAAAAATTACCCAATAAAACGAGATTTTGCAAGTGAAAACAAAGTCATGTTGACTAAATTTCAAAATTAGAGAAATGTGTAATTCCCTCCGGTACAATTTTGCAGGGGGGTAAACCTAAACTACAATTCAGCAAGAGTCTGCTTTTGTTAGCGCCAAGAGAACACTGAAGCTTCACCTAACAATTTTGTCGCGTTTATTATGTCATTTGCGTCTGCAAGCACGTTCTTCTCATGGCCTTTATCTCTCTCTCCCTGTGACACTAAGTACGTCCTTCTCTATCGCTTGACTGCATCTCTTTATCTAATAAACAAATTTTGTACAGTATCAAATAATGACAGTTAATGTTAAATTGGTTATTAAATGTTTTCCAATATTTAAACCAGTGATATCGTCACGAATGTAGCGTAAAACCAATAAACGTTAATTAAATAACATTCAGACAAAAATTAAAATATCAGAAAATTGCTTCGGTACTAATGACGCAGTAACCAATAAATACGGTGTTCTACAATAAAGCTCTAATAATATTGAGTAATATAAATATAAATCACTATATTTTAATTTATTTTATCACATGAGGCGTTGTAACACTAAACGATTTTCAGCATCACTGGTCTTTGTCTAGTTTTTATAACACGGTTTCATTTCATCTAAAATGCGGTGCTACTGACTTAATTATCAGCTACAATTATCTCGTTCCCTATTATTACGTGTTCCCTTTTTAGCATTATGACTTTGAGATGTACACAAGATCAATTTGAGATGTACACAAGATCAATTTCATACTAAAATGTTTTACCGTATGTTTATGTTGTGGCCTTTTTATTTTAAATTCTTAATTAGTTGAAGTAAAATACCAGTTTCCATTTGCATATAGAAGCATAAAGATATGAAGGAACCAGAAATGATGGATACCATAAAGCTGTGTGATCATAACTCTTTAGAACTGGAATGTAATGTGTTGTACTGAAGGACTTAAATTGTCCAATGAAGTGGAATAGAAACAACTCATATATTACAAGGTGATTACTATGATAAATAATGAGAAAATATATTTGCAGTCTGCCTTTTCCAAACATACTATCATCATAATGAAGACAAAAAGTAGTAAGGGACAATTGGTTACGTAAAGAATTACACGAGGTAATCTGCATCTCAGATCTACGATATGTGCAGGTTTTTCCTTTAGTTGTGTTTTGTCGCTGGGTTTGTCTTCAGCGTTACGTGCACAAAGGAGCAGTGAGCATATGTACTTTCGACAAAGAATAACTGAATTAATGGGTATTATTAGTTGTTGGCGGTTAATGGCCAAAAGAGGTCTAAGCTACATGAGACGCGGGCCTTATCAAATTTTTCTATCGCCGCAGAGAATGGTCAAAGCCTGGGAGTGGAATTAAAATACTGGGTCCTATAATGAGAAAGGGCAGGAACGAAGACTGAAGAATGCCGTAAAAGTGAATGTGTATGGAATGCTAATTTATTATTAAAGTGCAGCGCGGTTTCAAATATATTTTCTTATAATTTTTTAATGAGGAGTCGGAAGGCCCGATCTTTCCTGTGTAAGTTTGTGTAAACTAAGGTACACTTTTCTCGGAAAGTATATAGGATATGAAAATACATTTTAACACGGGAGTTTTTAGAAATATTTTAGCACACAAATTATATGATTTTTGGGTGATAAAGATCATACCTCTAAAAATAACGCCAAAAAATTATGTACAAAGTCATAAAATTTCCACATGAAAAAGAATTTTACAAAAACCCTGTGTAAAAGTATACAGCTTGGTATGGTAAATAAAATAAAAAATGAATCAAGAAGATTCAAATTTATGGTTCCTGTCCCCCCACGAGCATACAAGTTTAGCCTCAGTCAAGGCCGCGCAAAAGTACGTTCCAGAGTACTCTGGAGAACACTTGAAATACGCAGTAGCACTGTGAGGATGGACAATTTCTAGAACACGTGCTCTACGTATATAAGGAGCAGAGGCTGGCTTTGTCAGATCGGTTGACCTTGAGTGATTTCCTTAGCCTGGATCGAGTGTTTGTCTAAGTATTGTGTGAAGTGTAACTGTGTTATATTTATTGTGGAACTCTATTGCTTGACATTATCATTGGGTGTTGAGAAATCTAACTGGAATTATGGTACGAGTTGATTACAAATTGTTATTGTTATTAATTAAAGCTGGTGATTAGTGACTTTATTGGTGTCTTGTATTTTGTTTTGCGCTGTACTAAACGACGATCAGTGTGACCGTCGTAACAGTATCATTCTTGTAGGTTATAATACAGTGGCATAACTGTTATAACCTAGAGATAAACAAGAATAAATCTTAAACTAAGACCTTAAGTTGATTATGATTGATAGCAACTGTACAAAAAATGGAAACTGCATTGTTGACACTTACTTGCAAAGTTCTGTAAACACAAAACAAACGACCTTCTTTCTCAACAGAACCAGTCAGTCTGTTGACGTCACGGTAACACTTCCTAGTTGCTTTCTGTAGTAGGCCTACATCCAGTACATGACAACAGAGTAATATTCTCAGAAGAGCTGAAAAAACGGTATTTCATATTACCCGCATTTCCTCTAACTGTTAACCTTCGAAAGCTTAGCAACCAACCTTCCTTCCGGTGGTCTTCGACTCGGCCGAAATGGACGACGTGAAATCGATTCAGGGCTTTAACAAATATTGCGCCACAAATAATACACATATAGTGTATCACCATTCCGGATCAATGTCATGGAACTAAATGTATCACTGTCCATTGTGGTTTGTATTAAGGGTTACTAACAATACAATATTGGATTAGTATGTGATTGAACAAAGACTCTATTTCCTATCACATCACTAATCCGTTCAACCGAAACACGAGCTCAGCATCATCTGTGGTAACAAATATTACAATAACAGTTAGCTGGGACAAAGCAATTAAACATACAGTGTTGGATATTTAAAGTGTGGTCAACCCACTACTGATTGGATATAATCAAATATACCTTAACATTTCTCAGAACAAATGGCATACTGTAACATAAAACAAAATAGTATTATAAAGTAAATTACGTTAGGCCTATACATTTTAAAAACTTGTACATATAAAACAATTTTAAATATTGCTTGTTTCAGTATTTCATCAAACAACTACATCACTTTGCAGTTATACAGTAAGCAGTTCAAGGTGATTGTTACAATCTAAGGCATTAATTGTTCCTTGCAAGTCAAAGGTGATGTTACCTCAATGTATGATGTTACCTTTGCCACGATATCAAAATAACCAAATATATAGTTTTTAAAAGAAGAGCTGAAAGCATGAACACACACACACTCACACACAAAATTAGCACACATGTTCCGACGAGCGTAAGGATCTTGGTCTTTAAGATGTGGAATAAATTATGGAACACCAGAGAATTCAATACAATTTACTTAGCTATATTTTCAATTTACAAAACTCATAAAAGTAATTTTTCGTAGTTATACGATTGATCAATACACGCTATTACAATATCACACGATCGGACTGTCTCTAGGAAGGTGCACGAGGATCGAGAATGTGGTAGTCAGCATGCGAGCATTGATTGTCAGACTACTGCTTACAAGCAACACTGCCACTTCATGAAGCGTTTTCGTCTTAAACTAGCAAATCGTTAAGTGCGCTTTCGTTGTTTAACCTTACGTGGCAGACTTCTTTTTTTAACTCTAGATACTTTTTCAGTAACTAGCAAACAGCTATACGTCGATTCCCTTTTGCTTTTCAAGTTGATAATTGCTTACCATTATCTTCAGCAACCTTTCTCTTTCCTGCAACTGATGTCTTTCCATTTCACTTCTCATCTATTCCCTGTAATTCCTGTTATAATTCATCTATATTCTTACATTTTAGTTACTTACAGACTATTCTCATTTTTCAGCAACTTTCCTCGGGCGCTTCCTTTAAGTCTGGAACGAACAGGGCCTTCCCGTGACCACTGAGTTGATATTTCAATAATATTTTATATCATCACACAAGTGCATCAGGTTTGCAGACGAAATGGAATTGTTTGCCGAGGATGAAAGGACATTAATTGGAATGCTGACGGATTGGAACAGAACTTCCGAAAAATTTGTAATGAAAATCAACGTAAAGATGGCAAAGGGCATGGTCAAAGCAAAATAAGCAGGACTGCACAGATAACACAGAGAAGGAGAAAATTGAACAACTGGCAGTTTTTAAATGTCTGGGATGTTTATGTAGAAAGGACATGCGTTGTAGCAAGAGGTTAAATGAAGATTTTTCTTGGTTAAAGAAGCCATTAATAAAAAGAAAAGACTATTAGGCGTTACAGAACTTTGATATGTGGACATGGAGGATTGCGAAGGAAGGAATACTACATGCAGTTAGAAGAAGATCGATGGGGTTCCCTGGAACGATAAAATGGTGAATCAGGTGGTGTTTCCAAGAGTAGGAGAGTATTTACAGTGTCAGATAACATTAAGGGCAGGAAGAGAAATTGGTAGGGACACTGTATGCGGTAAACACAAGGTAATGTGATACTAGAAACATTGGAGAGGCTGGTAATGGGAAACAACCGGAATAGAGGACGGAGGAGACACCTGATGACAGACGATATACGGATGCAATATGAGGAGACTAACGCAGGATAGGAAAGCATGGAAGGAGCATGCTCTGCGTCCTTAGAGAGAACAGACACGATGATCGTTACACGGTTGGTACGTCTTTCTGTTCTTCTCCCGTTCCCCGATCCGACACAAAAAGGTTCCTCATCTCTGTAATTGTCGACTGCTTCTTCGGCGACCGTGTCTGCTGAATCGAATTGTTAGCTGTTCTTACACTGTCTACTGTGCAAATCGTTATTTCCCTGAAATATTCCTTAGCTCTGAAACCTGCTATTAACCTGTTAACATTAACTCGAGAAGACATACGCGTAAGCATGCGTCATTCTTTACTATCAGTTCGAAAATGATTCCAGTTACGGTCTGTTTTCCGAAGTAACACAACTGAGGCTGGAGGTGGCGATGTATACAGTGACGTCGTTGGTTTATCTAGTAAAGAATCTATTGACAATCAAGTTCCCGCGAATCCACTCGTGCGATCATGCCTCCCTTTCAGTTTTTTAGTCTCATAACAATCTGATAAAAGATGACCAGTTATAAGACTTGGGTCTCCAAGTCATCTAGAGTCATCTACAATCATCTTATCTCTTGATCATCTACAATTTTTTTCTTGAATAATTTCATTATTCTGTCCATAAAAAGTATAAAGTGCTACTACAGACTGGTAACATAACTTCATGTGGTAGCTTCGAACTGGAGAGGTGAACAAGAGTGTCTTAACTATTGTGATGCCGGTCTGAACATTTGATGTAATTTATTATCTTTGACGCCAACGGTAAACGTAAGACGAGCAAACAACATTCATAATTCCTCGATGCTTCAGAAAACTCAATCGACTTAGTTGGTCGACAATTGCTTCTAATTCCTGGAGACTCTCCGGAAAAGGAGTTCATATATATATATATATATATATAGTCACCGGACAAAAGGCTTGCCGCATGACAACTGGCGCCAATCGTACACACTATCGTTTTTGGTGGCCCTAAAAAGGACCTTGTGGCGTGAAAGCTGATGTTGGTCGTGCCGCGCTGAGACGTTCGGCGGCTGCGCCCGCTGATCGTGGCGTACTGCAGTCCTCCTCTTCTTTCGGCACCGGTTGTAGAGTCGGCTGCCGGCCCAGCGAAATCCATCGCTGGCGCGGAACGGGAGTGCGAAGACGCAAGAACGGCGGCGGTTCTATTCTTCGGCTGTTCCTTCCGGCTGACTCCGCCCCGATGTCGTGCCAAGTTGCAGTAGGGCACAGCACAGTGCGTGCCCCAGTGACGGCAGCGTCCGGGCGAGCCCGATGACTGCCTGGTGCTTCTGTAATGCTTGGAGCGAGACTTGTCGCAGCGAGGATAGGTACCCCCTTTTTTTTATTTTGGCGGAGGTGAAGGAGATGGGCTGTGATTGGCTGAACCGCTGACGCGATCCACCAATGGCCTGAGAGGGAAGCCTACGCGAACGCTTAGCACGGATTGGCGGGATCTGTTCGCCCACAACGGGTCGATACACTTCCGCCAGCCCGGTAAGAGTCCGGTAGACTGCCTTATGGCGATACCGAGGCAGGCGAGAGATTGGAGGGGCGAAGTTGCCGACTGAAGGTGGCGCTAGGCACACCTAAAGCCGGCACAACGCTCGACCAATCTGTCGGCCTGCAACGGACCGGATTTGACTGGAAGGATGGCGGTGAGATCCGATTGGTCGGCGCGTGGACAGATGGTGAGAGGGCAATTTATTTTAAAATTACGGTGGGTCGTCGAGCAAAGCTCGAGGGCGGCGGCGTTTGACTGGTGGTGGTCCATCATCGTTATCGAGATGTTGGAGGTGGGGAAAGTCTGAAATGGATGCTCGATGGAAGAGGTTGAACGTAAGAGTTCGCGCAAATCCATCGAGCGACGGAATCTTCAGCCCTCGCCTGATAGTATCATTTTTTACATACCAGGGAGAGCCGGAGATAAGGCGAAGGGTAAGGGCTTGGAAGGCTTCCATGCGTTTAACGACGTCGGGGGCGAGTTGGGTCCAAAATGCAGGCGCTGCGTACATAAGGACGGCTCGTAAAAAGAGCAGATAAATCGAGAGCTTCGTGCGCACAGGCAGTGGCCCTCGAGGCGATAGGAATGGGTAGAGTTTGGCTTCGACGCCTCGGGCGCGCTGGAGCACTGTGGATACGTGAGCTCTGAAGCTTAGGCGTCGATCAAGAGTGACGCCCAAGTACTTCACAGTACGTTGCCAAGCGATTGGACTCCCTTCAAGGGAGAGGGTCTGGCATCGGGAAGTGAGCTGACGGGAGAAGGCAATCGCCTCGGATTTCTCCGTATTGATCGCCACCCGCCATTTCCTTAGCCAGGCCGGAAGTAATGCGAGCTGGCGCTGCACCACGTCAGTCGCAAAACGAAGGTTTGCAGAACTGGTGTGGTACATCGCATCGTCCGCATAGAGAGAGAGCGTGACTCCAGGCAATACTGGCAGGTCGTTCGTGTACACTAGGTACAGAACGGGGCCGAGGACAGATCCTTGAGGAACGCCAGCGGCGACGGGGCGGACAGAAGAGTACGTCCCGTCGACGCAGATCCTAAATTTGCGGTCGCAGAGATACGACCGCATCAGATGTACAAATGAGGCAGGGAGAGGGGAGGTGGCTAGTTTATAGAGAAGGCCTTCGTGCCAGACTTTGTCGAAGGCCTTACTCACGTCCAGAAGGACGGCGACAGTTTGATGGTTCCTGTTGATGGCGTCAGTGAGTTGCGTGACAACTCGGACAAGTTGAAGAGTGGTCGAATGCTGCCTGCGGAAGCCGAACTGTTCCTGCCGGATGAAATTATCCAGCAGGGGAGTAATTCGGCGATGCAGGAGGCGCTCGAACACCTTCGATAGTACTGGCAAAAGAGAGATGGGTCGATGGTTCTCCGGGAGAGTACGCAGCTTGCGAGCCTTAGGTAACATGATGACTTTGGCTCGTTTCCAAGGGCTGGGATAGTAATGGAGCCGGAGACATCCATTGAACAGCACGTGGATGAGGGAAACGAGACTTGCTGGGGCATTGAGTAGGGCCGCTGCACCAATACGGTCCTCGCCGGGCGCCTTCTTGGGGCGCAGTCGACTAATGGCCGTTTCAACTTCAGCCCCGTCGAACGGGTCGATCGGGTCTGCGGGAGGGCGGGAAAAATATCCAGATAGGAAGTCTGCGACCGCCGCCGAGTGGCCGGGGTCACAGACGCCTCGATGAACGGTAAATTGTTCCTCCATGGTATCGGCAAAGACTTCTGCTTTGTCGGCCGCGGAGTACACAATCCCGTTCGGTGATCGTAGGGGGTAGCGGGTCCTTTTCTCGCCAGTGAGTCGGCGCGCAGCCCGGAAAACGGACTGTGGCGTGACTTCCAGAGACTCAAGATATGAGTCCCATCGATGAGCAGTGGCATCAAGCAGAAGCTGCTTGACAAGGTCAGATTGGGCGTTTAGCCTGCGTTTTACGGCAGGGTCCCGGGTTTGTTGCCATCTCCGGCGGAGCTGGCGCCGGTTGCGGATGGCCAGAATCACCTCTTCAGGTAACTGCGACCGTCTGTTGGGCGCAGGGACGTTATAGGTGTGGTTGTCCATAGCGGACGTGACGACTTCTTGAAGATAGTCGGCCAAACGGTCTACATCATCCGGGCTGGAGATGTTGACCTGGGGGTCAGATGGTACTGTTCGACCCAGTTCATCGTGGAACGATCGCCAGTTGACTCTCGTTACACGATGGGGAGGCTGGAGAGGTGTGTCCAGCGTGGGCCGAACAGTGAGTAATACCGGGTCGTGATCAGACGAGAGGTCTGACACGGCTTCTATTGCGATAGGGTAGGCCAAGTCTTTGACAACAGCAATGTCAAGGACGTCTGGAGGTCCCCGGTGATTGGGGATATAGGTCGGTGATCTAGGACCAAGAGCGTTCACATGAGGATGACGTTGAACGTATTGGTACAGAGAGCGGCCATAAGGGTTAGAGACACGGCTGTTCCAGAGGGGATGCTTACTATTAAAGTCTCCGGCTGCGATGGTAGGTAACGGGTCTTCTAAGAGAGCGTCCCATTCATTCTCGTCGGGCGGTGTTCCACCTCGAGGGGGGAGGTAGACTGAAACCAGTCGAACCTCCCGATCCCCGATGCAGAGAGCAACCGCCGTCGCCTCCAAGCGACGAGTCGCCGGAGGCGGCAGGGGGCGGTGGGCGATGCGCCTGTGAACCAGAATGGCAGTGCCGCCAGATGCGACACGCCGGTTCTGGCCAGGCCGGTCTGTGCGGTACGTCGTGTACGCCGGAAGCTGGAAAGAGTGAGCGGGAGTTAAGTGGGTTTCACTAAGGAGTATGACATCTATGTCATATTCGGTGACGAAGGCGGCCAATTCGGCACGGCGAGATAGAACGCCACATGCGTTCCAAGCCACCAGCCGAAAGGGCCTAGCCATCGAGAGGGATAAGCGAGGTCACGGAGGTGAGAATGATAACGATTAAGGACTGGACATCCTTGGCAGCGAGAATTTGCGGGATCAAGGCGTTGATCCAAGCATGCACGCGGGCGGCGAAAGTCACGTCCGAGGACGCGGCAGACGCCGGTGCCGCCTGAGGCTTGGGCGCCGGGTGCAGGAACATGATGCCATTCTGGGCAGGGGCCTTTTGTTTCGGCTGCCTAGGATCTCGGACATCTGGAGTAGATGCTGGCTGTGGTGCAGCGGGCGTGTGCTGCGAGGAAGCTGGGGGAGATGGTTTTGTTCGTTTCTTGGACGGCGCAGCAGGTTTAGGTTGCTGGGCCGCGGGCTGTGCGGCAGGCTGTGAAGCAGCTGCAGCCGCATAGCTGGGCGCCCCGGTAGACGCCGGACGAGCTGGGGCAGGCAGAAGTGCCGGTGCCGCAGCGGGAGTAGGTGCCGCCGAGGCGGCAGGCCTTGATGTTTGGGGCCTAGCGGGAGGCGCAGTAGCGCGCTGCTGCGAGGACTTTGAAAGTTTCTTCAAAGCCGCAGCATAGAATCGACAGGACTTAGATGATGCCGGGTGAGGTTCCCCGCAGTTGGCGCAAGTGGCGGCAGCACGAGCGAGAGGACAAGTGTCCTTCCGATGGCTATCGCCACAGCGCAAACAGCGGGTGGGGTGGTGGCAAAATGCCGATGAATGTCCGTACCGCTGGCAGTTGTAACACTGCTTCGGTCCGGCTTGGGCGTCGAATGCTTCTACCCTAACTTTCAAGTAGAATAGCATGTTGAGGTCGTATACGGCCTGGTAATCACCCACCTTTCGGATTTTCACCAGGAATGCGTTTCGCGCGAGTTTCCTGCCGGGGGAGAAGAGAGGCGTTACATTGTGAACCCTAAAGCCCAAACTTGTGAGTTCATTGGAAATGAGCTCGGGCGAGGTACCTGCTGGGATACCTATGACTTGTACCTTGAGTTCCTTCTCCTCCGGCAAGGCAAAGGTGTGGTACGGGATCCCCGCGTCCGTGAGGAACTTCTGCGCTACACGAAAGCTCTCCACGGTCGTGGGGTTGAGGCGGATGGAGTTGTCACCTTGAGCCGAAGCAGTCAAGGTGCCAGAGGGAGTGCAACGGTGTAAACGCCGCATGAAATTCGCCCAATCCGAAGGCCGGGCGAAAATCAGAGGCGGGATACGCCGGTGCTGGTCAGGTTGTTGTTGGGAGGCCATGGTGGATTGCCCCGCGGTTGAGCCTCGACGCGAAGCCCGACCGGATTCTGTGGAGGTGGCACTGACACGCCGTTTCCGGCTGACAGCCTGCCATGCACCATCAGTATCCATGGCCGAGTCCACGTCTTGAGATTCCCCCGAGGAGGTAGGTGTAGGGTGGTCCTGAGAAGGGCCATCCGGGAGTGGTTGCGCCAGAGCGCGAGCAGGAATTGAGAGGTCCTGAGAAGGACCGACGGAAGCAGGTTGGCCCTGAGAAGGGCCGACGGAAGACGGGTGGAGGGTAGCCATCGGCGAGGCGAAGCCTACGCCTTAGGCGGAACGGAACTAAGGACTACGACCAAGCACTACGGTAAGCAAAATACAAAAAGCAGATCACTTACCAGCAAGCTCCAGGCAGCAGCGGAACACACACGAAACACTGCACGGCACAAGAACACAACACTGCACTGAACACTACACTGCACTATTATCTTCTTGTATAGATGTTGAACACTGGCACTAAACTGTTGACTATTGCACTGAACGGTAAACACTGATCAAAGCCGGGTACTATTGCACTTGAAAAAGAGACAATTTCCCATGAAGAGAGAGCACTTTGGAGATGTTGCTCCTTCCAATCGCAGGGTGATTATGAAGATGTCGTCCGAGAGAGGAGAGGAAATGAAGTGCGTTCGATGGCGTGGCGATGAAGAGTGCGTAAAATTTTTTTTTTTTTTTTTTTTTTTCGCTCTGGGCTTTGCGGTTGTGCGTCGCAGAGACGAACCGCACGGGAACTGAGTTCCGAGCTACCATCTGGAGCTCCTGCCTCGTGGCCCTGCCCAAGTAGGGCGCGTGCTCTATAGCAGGCCGATTCTCGGCTGTTGTGCTAGCCTACGCTAGCGCAGTATGCACCGAGGGCGTTTCCACGAATCACCTGGGCGTATACGGTACCTTCCCAGCCCAGTCACTAGAGGATTGCCTGGGAACCTTGCCGCACGTGCATAAAATTTGCGTGCAAGCCGCCTGAAAGTGTCGTCCAAGGAGCGGACGCCAAGTCCTCTCCTTAGAAGGCGAGATGAGAAGCGACGGGGGACTTTGGCCGCTAGCCGAAGCCCCCTGTCGAGGACGCTCTGCAACTTCTTTTTATGCATTGCGGCGAGGTAACCCCAGACCGGGCAGGCGTAGGTAATGACCGGCAGCAGATACGCGCCGACGATCATCCTACCCAATTTCCTGGTCATGGCTGAGCTGATCAGGAGTGGAAACAGTGCGCACAGGCGAGTGGATGCTCGCTTTAGAACTGTCTGTGCGTGGGTACGCCAGGTGAGCCGACGGTCGAGGTGTAAGCCGAGGTACTTGACCTCGTTGGACCAGCGCAAGTACGTTCTGCCGATACGTAGTTGCCTAACGGGGTTCTTCCGTCGCTTGGAGAATTCGACGGCTACGCTCTTGGTGGCGTTGAGTTGCACTCTCCAATTCTCAGTCCAGTCCACGAGCGTGTCGAGCTGGCGCTGCAGTCTTAGGACGGCCCTTTCCTCATGACGATCGGCCGTAAATACGGCCGTGTCGTCAGCGAAGAGGGCCATCTGGACTCCAGGCTGTCTCGGCACGTCGTTGACGTAGATCGAGAACAGAAGGGGGCCTAGAACACTACCTTGAGGGACGCCGGCTGTGATTCGTCTCTCGGAAGAGACAGAATCGCCAACTCTCACGCAGAAGGTCCTCTCCGTCAGAAAGCTAGCAACCAGATGGAGGTAGCAGTCCGGGAGCTGGACTTCCCTAAGTTTGAATAAAAGGCCATCATGCCATACGCTGTCGAAGGCTTTCTCAACATCTAAGAAACAGCCAACGGTCCGTTCTCTCCGACACCCGGCTTCCGTGATGCTTTCCACCAGTCTCATCAGTTGATGAGTGGTCGAATGCCCCACACGAAAGCCGAACTGTTCGGGGACCAGCACGTCAAAGTTGGTTAGATGCTCTCGTACACGACGCTGCACGAGGCGCTCAAAAACCTTGGACGTAGCGGAAAGTAGGCTGATAGGCCGGAGGTTTTCCGAGCGGGTGGTATCCTTTCCCTGCTTCGGGATCACGATAACCGTCGCCTTTCTCCATTTCTTGGGAAAGTAGGCCAGTCTAAGACACGCGTTGAACAAATCAGTCAAGAATTGAACTCCAGGCTCGGGAAGAAGTCGTAGAGCGGTGTTGGTAACACCGTCCGGGCCTGGAGCCTTTCTTGGCTGAAGTTCAGCGAGCCGATCTGAGACCTCTTCCAAAGAGATGGGTTCGGGCTCCGCCGTGATCGGAAGAGACAGAAAGTCTTCCACAGCCATCTCGACTTGTTCGTCGAAGTCCCAGTCCATGGGCGGGTTGGGAGCGAACTGACGCTCGAAACACAAGCCCAAGTACTCGGCCTTCTCCTCCGGGCGACCCAGGAGTCGACCGAACGGTCCAACAATGGCGGGAAGTGGAGGTCGGCGCCTCCGTCCCGTCAATGCGGTAGGTATTCTGTACGGGTGAGATTGCGGGTCCGCATCCCCCGTTCGGGCCACGTCGAGTTCCCAACAGCTACGTCGGAACGCCTTCAGACTGCCACGCAGTCGTCCGGTGAGCCGATTGTATGCTGCCTTATCGGCCGGATCACGGGTCCTCTGCCAACGTTTCCGGAAGTAATTCCTCTCGCGAGCGAGAAGAGAGACTTCCTCAGGGATGCGTTGGTAGTCAGGCGTGAAGCCAGCTCGCGTACGTGAAGACACGCCTATAGCCGAGATGATTGCCTCTTCGATTCCCGCAACTGCTTCGTCTAGGAGGCGAACGGAATCGAGTGGGGCCGCTGGCGGCAATCTACGGCACAAGGCCGGGCCGTAGCGATCCCAATCGATGACCTTCTGCTTGTCAGAACGTGCATAGGCGTGCTGGGTAGCGACGTGGACCAAGATAGGGTTGTGGTCGGATGTCAGCTCCGTAAGTGAGAATACCTCGACCGGACAGACAATTCCTTGGGTCACCGCGATGTCCAGAACATCGGGAGCCGCGTTAGGCAGTGACGGAAAGAACGTGGGTTGCGCTGGACCAAACACCATCGCCCGGCGCGATTCAACAAAACTGAGCAAGCGCCTCCCGTTCGGAGTAGTCAGGCGACTATTCCAAACGCGATGCTTGCAATTCAGATCGCCGGCCAAAATTACCCTTCGATGGGAATCGAAGATGACGTCCAGGTCGCTGACAAGGAGTTCAGCTTGTGGGGGCTTGTAAGCTGAGACCACGAGGACGCCGCCAAGAGCTCCGTGGACCTCAATGGCGGTGGCCTCTAGGTTGGTAAGCTGCGGCAAAGCGACACGATGATGACCTATGGAGGTCCTCACCGCGATCGCCGTGCCGCCTCCTCGTCGGCCAACTCGGTCATCCCGATAAACCACGTAATTTGGTAATCGAAACCGGTTCGCCGGGGTCAGGTGGGTTTCCCCGAGGAGAAGTACGTCGGGTTTGAACCGAGCCAGGAATTCAAGAAGGTCGGAATGCTTGGTACCGATGTTATTAGCATTCCAGGCTACGAGCGAGAGATCTCGTCTAAGGGCTCGGTTCATAGAAGACCTATGACTTCGCAGGCTTCCACCAAGAGCATGAATCTCTCAGTTGGGTCAGCAGTTTCCAGGCGGGCTCGGATGGACCTGAAGAGAGATGCGACTTTCGGGAGGTCGTAGCTAGACAGAAAGCCGCGGACGAACTGTGCGTCATTGGAACTGACGGACTGGGTGGTTTGCCTGGAAACTGAGGCCGCATAAGAGCGACCAGGTGTTACGGCAGATCGGGTCATGGTGGAAGCCATAGGACCAGGGCCAGACGGTTTTGGATCAGCGGCAGGAAAAGTACGCTGTTGCGCTTCGTCGGACTTATACCGGGAAGCAGGACTTTTCTTGGGCTGTGGGCAGGCAGGAGCTCGGGGCCGAGCATCCGGTGTGGGTATCCCTTTGTTCCTGGGTTTGATGCCTGCTCGCGGAAATCGCGGAGGTGGCAGGGGCGGCGAGGCTACCTCTGGTTCAGAGGCGGGAGTAGGAGGTTCCGCGGAGGTGGAGGGTTCATTCTCCGGCTCCAAAACCGAGATAACAGCTACTGGGCGTGTCTCTGCTGTGGAAGGAGACGCGGTACGTTTAGTTGCCTTTGTAGGGGCTGGAGGTGGAGCCGGAGAGGGCGCGGGCCGTGCCGGTTGTGCCTGAGGTTTAGGCCTAGCCTGCATTTTAGGCTGTCTAGGTTGGGGCTGCATAACTGGCTGCCGTGGCTTCGGGAGGGGCCCCTGCGGCTTTTGCTTCCGCAGGAGCTCCGCCTTATAGACCGGGCAGTTTACGTTAGACGCTGCGTGGCCTTGACCACAATTTATGCAGCGAAATTTGGTTTTGTCTGCCACAGTGCAGGCCTGTGTTGAATGTCCCAGAGAACATCGGAGACAGGCCGGGGCATTGCGGCAGACGTCGGTGTGGTGGCCGAACCTCTGGCACCGGTGGCACTGCGCAAGCTTGCCCTGGGGTCGACTGGTTTCCACCCGGACGCGGAAGCCAAACAGCCGCGTCAGGTGGAAAATTTTGTCTGCAGCCTCGCCCTTCTCGAGCTGGAGACGGACGAGCGGGAGAGGTACTCGGGTTTCTGAGTGAGTGTACAGGCGGAAAATTGCCTGCACCGGGTACCCGAGGTCGCGGAGTTCCATAAGGATCTCCTGAGGATCAGTGTGCGCGTCAAGCCCTCGCAAAATGACAGACAAGGGCTTGACTCGCTTAGGAGTGAAGGTGTGATATTGGAGGTTGTGTGCTTGGAGGAAGGCCTCGACCAAGCGATGGTCCTCGAGCTGGCGGACGACAATCCTGACCGTATCACCGCCAAGCAGCTTCAGGTCAAGCTTGTCGGCCGACAGGCCGTGGGCCGCGATCAGCCGTCTGTATAAGGCGGCGACATTGGATACGCTATGGACGTACAGGGGCGGCGCACGACCAACAGCGGCAGCAGCCGGAGCTGCTGTCGAAGTAGTCGGAACCGCGACCTGTGGGCCCTGAGAAGGTCCAATGTCCATGGCCGAGGTCTGTGAGGAAGTGGATCCAGGTGCGTGGGTCCTCTTGGGCTTCTTAGCCGGGCGATTTCGCCGACCAACGGTCGCGAACTCGCCCGACTCGTCTGCCGGCAGAGGGGGAAGCGGGTTGGGGAGAGGATCGTCCGTCTCCATCGCCCGAGGCGAATCGGGCGAGTCGCCCAGATGGGGTAGCAAGGCGGGGCCGAGCGACTCGGCACTTGGGCCGTTGCCTGTAGAAGGCATGCTGGCCAGGTGCGACGGCTGCCGGGCAGAGACTGCTAGGCAGTCACTGCCAGACGCCAGGGATCTCGGGTCCGGCCGAAGCCGGATTACCCGCGCGTCTTCCTTGTTCACGACGATGCGGGAGGAGCTGGGCTAACGACCAGCTTCGTTGAATACCAGTCCTTACCAAGACTGGTGTCCACTGGCCCCTTTACCCCGGCGATATCCTAGCTCGCTTACCACTGGTGGGGGCTTGCAAGGATCGTCCGGGGCAGCGCTACCTAACAGTCGTGAACAAGTTAGGAATTACACACTGGAAATGCGGCACTCACCAGGTGAGCCCAGAGCAATCCTCTTCAGTTCTTCGCCAGCAGATGGTATCCGGCAAGGTGGTCCTTAGCAGGGCAACTTCGGCCAGCTGTTGCTTCTACCAGCTACTCGATTCACTGGTAACAGCTGGCGCGAGAGTCTTGTCCCACGAAGAGAGCAGCGAAATTCCTCGTCCTGCGAGGTGGGCGGATGCAGCCAGAAGCTGAAGCAACGTCCAGATTAGAGAGCAGTTCAAGGAGCAGTCCTGTCCGTCCGAAGTCTGGAGCAGAAGTGCGTAAAATTTTCTGCCGGCCCGGGTTTTATTATCTAACCGGGAGCGCTGATTGGCTCGCCCCGAATACGCAGTTGGTCACGTCTCGGCGGCTGCTGATGCCGGATTGGTTCGCTCCGAGCACGTAGTTGGTCACGTCTCGGCCGCTGGTAACGGAGAGCAGATGTTCGCATACCGCTGCCGTCACAATATATAGGCCTATATAAAACACTTGGAATTGGCTGTCATCGAAGCTTTCATAAATTACATATGTTTTTCCTATAACTTTCTGCTCTTCTATCAATGCCTTAATGTCCTCTGGATCACGTTTAGATTTTCGTTTTGGATACGTCATGCAACTTATATGAAGCTATTTCGTTTTGACACTTCATACTTTGATCTTAAAACAGCCAAATAAATTATTTAACTGCAGAGAAATTGGTACTAACAATTTTTATAGCACTTTGCTAAACAGTGTCCGTACTACAATGTTCTCGTAAACTTAGTTATATAATTGTCCAACACGCACTTCATAAACAATAATAATAGTCAATACAATTAAATAATTTCAACAGTTTGGAAGAAAATCTAATTAGCACTTCTCACTTTCATTAAATCCTGTAATGAATGCAGTGCAGTCTGATATGAGTGCAGTATCTGATTCGCAGAATTTTCAATCACAACTTTTCGCAAAACTCAACTGGTCCAATAGGAAACGCCCTAAACTTATATAGCACAGCCACCGTCAAGCGTTGTGTAACGTTGACAAGAACATGTCATATGAATTGGACAACTTCTCTGAAGCGGTTGAATATTGCGTCATCCTGCCGACAACTTGCGTCCCAGCGAGTACGTGACAAACTACACGTAGGCAGGACGTGTTGTTTATGTAGCAGTGACTTTACAATATAAATAGGTCTATATTGTATTTCATTATTATGATTATTTAAAAAAATTTATAACTATACTCTTTCCGTTCTTAGCTTAATCCTGATGTAAACAAACAGGCGTGGCACATCTGAAACGCTATTTGCTGCTTGAATTAGAGGCGTGTCACTCTGATAGAAGTACAGACAGGGTACATATAACGTTGATACTGTATAAACACACGTAAATTGTCATAATTTTCCTGACTAAAGTCATATTTGTGTGACTGTGTCAGAGCGACAATAGCATATTTTATAAGACGGAGTGAATACGAATGGCTTTTTTTTTATTCACTGTTTGAATATCGCAAGAAAAAAAATAAAGTCGGCGTATACTTAAAGCAAAAGTAGAAGCTGTGATAATTGTCAGTATGCTGTATGTTATCATCTACGTCAGAGAGTAATTCAATGCCTTTCATGTCTGTGTCGGAACTTGAGTCAGCAGCGTGAATGATAAGATTGTCCACGACGGTGTCTGTAATTTGGCTCAATTCCTTTGTCTTCTTCCTTGAATACATGCTCGACACAACGACTCTAATTGCCCGTCGTTATTTCATTTACCGTCTTCTCTATCAGTTGTTTTACATCATGCAGCTTATATGTTGTGTTGTGACGCCCGGGCAACATATCCTTTCAACTGGTTTCATATTTATTCAATGGAATTCAGAATACAGTGGTAAGGAGAAGGAGGAAGTTTTAAAATGGCGTGCCTCGATTTTTCGTCAATATTTTTACTAAAAACTTTTTAAATTTATGTTAATTTTGGTAGCAGCGATAAAGTTCTACTGTGCATCGTGTGTATTCATAAAGATTATTACACGTAATCAAAACCACTTGTCGCAGTAATGACGACTCTGACATGACTATACAGACACTCTGCACATGCGCGTAACAGATTATTGTGTGAAGAATGTCAACGCCCCTGACCAATAGCGTTTCAGATGAGCCACGTGGGTTTGTTTACATCAGGATTAAGCTAAGAACGGAAACAGTATAGATTTGTAACGCATTATTTAGCTGTGCTGTCATTTGCATATAAGCAGTATTTACTTTCTCCTACATTTCAAATCCGATGCAGTTTTATTTTAATAAGTCTCATATATGAAATCCCGTTCGGTGATCGTATATACACAATCCCGTTCGGTATATATCGTATATATACCCGTTCGGTGATCGTATATACACAATCCCGTTCGGTGATCGTAGGGGGTAGCGGGTCCTTTTCTCGCCAGTGAGTCGGCGCGCAGCCCGGAAAACGGACTGTGGCGTGACTTCCAGAGACTCAAGATATGAGTCCCATCGATGAGCAGTGGCATCAAGCAGAAGCTGCTTGACAAGGTCAGATTGGGCGTTTCGCCTGCGTTTTACGGCAGGGTCCCGGGTTTGTTGCCATCTCCGGCGGAGCTGGCGCCGGTTGCGGATGGCCAGAATCACCTCTTCAGGTAACTGCGACCGTCTGTTGGGCGCAGGGACGTTATAGGTGTGGTTGTCCATAGCGGACGTGACGACTTCTTGAAGATAGTCGGCCAAACGGTCTACATCATCCGGGCTGGAGATGTCGACCTGGGGGTCAGATGGTACTGTTCGACCCAGTTCATCGTGGAACGATCGCCAGTTGACTCTCGTTACACGATGGGGAGGCTGGAGAGGTGTGTCCAGCGTGGGCCGAACAGTGAGTAATACCGGGTCGTGATCAGACGAGAGGTCTGACACGGCTTCTATTGCGATAGGGTAGGCCAAGTCTTTGACAACAGCAATGTCAAGGACGTCTGGAGGTCCCCGGTGATTGGGGATATAGGTCGGTGATCTAGGACCAAGAGCGTTCACATGAGGATGACGTTGAACGTATTGGTACAGAGAGCGGCCATAAGGGTTAGAGACACGGCTGTTCCAGAGGGGATGCTTACTATTAAAGTCTCCGGCTGCGATGGTAGGTAACGGGTCTTCTAAGAGAGCGTCCCATTCATTCTCGTCGGGCGGTGTTCCACCTCGAGGGGGGAGGTAGACTGAAACCAGTCGAACCTCCCGATCCCCGATGCAGAGAGCAACCGCCGTCGCCTCCAAGCGACGAGTCGCCGGAGGCGGCAGGGGGCGGTGGGCGATGCGCCTGTGAACCAGAATGGCAGTGCCGCCAGATGCGACACGCCGGTTCTGGCCAGGCCGGTCTGTGCGGTACGTCGTGTACGCCGGAAGCTGGAAAGAGTGAGCGGGAGTTAAGTGGGTTTCACTAAGGAGTATGACATCTATGTCATATTCGGTGACGAAGGCGGCCAATTCGGCACGGCGAGATAGAACGCCACATGCGTTCCAAGCCACCAGCCGAAAGGGCCTAGCCATCGAGAGGGATAAGCGAGGTCACGGAGGTGAGAATGATAACGATTAAGGACTGGACATCCTTGGCAGCGAGAATTTGCGGGATCAAGGCGTTGATCCAAGCATGCACGCGGGCGGCGAAAGTCACGTCCGAGGACGCGGCAGACGCCGGTGCCGCCTGAGGCTTGGGCGCCGGGTGCAGGAACATGATGCCATTCTGGGCAGGGGCCTTTTGTTTCGGCTGCCTAGGATCTCGGACATCTGGAGTAGATGCTGGCTGTGGTGCAGCGGGCGTGTGCTGCGAGGAAGCTGGGGGAGATGGTTTTGTTCGTTTCTTGGACGGCGCAGCAGGTTTAGGTTGCTGGGCCGCGGGCTGTGCGGCAGGCTGTGAAGCAGCTGCAGCCGCATAGCTGGGCGCCCCGGTAGACGCCGGACGAGCTGGGGCAGGCAGAAGTGCCGGTGCCGCAGCGGGAGTAGGTGCCGCCGAGGCGGCAGGCCTTGATGTTTGGGGCCTAGCGGGAGGCGCAGTAGCGCGCTGCTGCGAGGACTTTGAAAGTTTCTTCAAAGCCGCAGCATAGAATCGACAGGACTTAGATGATGCCGGGTGAGGTTCCCCGCAGTTGGCGCAAGTGGCGGCAGCACGAGCGAGAGGACAAGTGTCCTTCCGATGGCTATCGCCACAGCGCAAACAGCGGGTGGGGTGGTGGCAAAATGCCGATGAATGTCCGTACCGCTGGCAGTTGTAACACTGCTTCGGTCCGGCTTGGGCGTCGAATGCTTCTACCCTAACTTTCAAGTAGAATAGCATGTTGAGGTCGTATACGGCCTGGTAATCACCCACCTTTCGGATTTTCACCAGGAATGCGTTTCGCGCGAGTTTCCTGCCGGGGGAGAAGAGAGGCGTTACATTGTGAACCCTAAAGCCCAAACTTGTGAGTTCATTGGAAATGAGCTCGGGCGAGGTACCTGCTGGGATACCTATGACTTGTACCTTGAGTTCCTTCTCCTCCGGCAAGGCAAAGGTGTGGTACGGGATCCCCGCGTCCGTGAGGAACTTCTGCGCTACACGAAAGCTCTCCACGGTCGTGGGGTTGAGGCGGATGGAGTTGTCACCTTGAGCCGAAGCAGTCAAGGTGCCAGAGGGAGTGCAACGGTGTAAACGCCGCATGAAATTCGCCCAATCCGAAGGCCGGGCGAAAATCAGAGGCGGGATACGCCGGTGCTGGTCAGGTTGTTGTTGGGAGGCCATGGTGGATTGCCCCGCGGTTGAGCCTCGACGCGAAGCCCGACCGGATTCTGTGGAGGTGGCACTGACACGCCGTTTCCGGCTGACAGCCTGCCATGCACCATCAGTATCCATGGCCGAGTCCACGTCTTGAGATTCCCCCGAGGAGGTAGGTGTAGGGTGGTCCTGAGAAGGGCCATCCGGGAGTGGTTGCGCCAGAGCGCGAGCAGGAATTGAGAGGTCCTGAGAAGGACCGACGGAAGCAGGTTGGCCCTGAGAAGGGCCGACGGAAGACGGGTGGAGGGTAGCCATCGGCGAGGCGAAGCCTACGCCTTAGGCGGAACGGAACTAAGGACTACGACCAAGCACTACGGTAAGCAAAATACAAAAAGCAGATCACTTACCAGCAAGCTCCAGGCAGCAGCGGAACACACACGAAACACTGCACGGCACAAGAACACAACACTGCACTGAACACTACACTGCACTATTATCTTCTTGTATAGATGTTGAACACTGGCACTAAACTGTTGACTATTGCACTGAACGGTAAACACTGATCAAAGCCGGGTACTATTGCACTTGAAAAAGAGACAATTTCCCATGAAGAGAGAGCACTTTGGAGATGTTGCTCCTTCCAATCGCAGGGTGATTATGAAGATGTCGTCCGAGAGAGGAGAGGAAATGAAGTGCGTTCGATGGCGTGGCGATGAAGAGTGCGTAAAATTTTCTGCCGGCCCGGGTTTTATTATCTAACCGGGAGCGCTGATTGGCTCGCCCCGAATACGCAGTTGGTCACGTCTCGGCGGCTGCTGATGCCGGATTGGTTCGCTCCGAGCACGTAGTTGGTCACGTCTCGGCCGCTGGTAACGGAGAGCAGATGTTCGCATACCGCTGCCGTCACAATATATAGGCCTATATAAAACACTTGGAATTGGCTGTCATCGAAGCTTTCATAAATTACATATGTTTTTCCTATAACTTTCTGCTCTTCTATCAATGCCTTAATGTCCTCTGGATCACGTTTAGATTTTCGTTTTGGATACGTCATGCAACTTATATGAAGCTATTTCGTTTTGACACTTCATACTTTGATCTTAAAACAGCCAAATAAATTATTTAACTGCAGAGAAATTGGTACTAACAATTTTTATAGCACTTTGCTAAACAGTGTCCGTACTACAATGTTCTCGTAAACTTAGTTATATAATTGTCCAACACGCACTTCATAAACAATAATAATAGTCAATACAATTAAATAATTTCAACAGTTTGGAAGAAAATCTAATTAGCACTTCTCACTTTCATTAAATCCTGTAATGAATGCAGTGCAGTCTGATATGAGTGCAGTATCTGATTCGCAGAATTTTCAATCACAACTTTTCGCAAAACTCAACTGGTCCAATAGGAAACGCCCTAAACTTATATAGCACAGCCACCGTCAAGCGTTGTGTAACGTTGACAAGAACATGTCATATGAATTGGACAACTTCTCTGAAGCGGTTGAATATTGCGTCATCCTGCCGACAACTTGCGTCCCAGCGAGTACGTGACAAACTACACGTAGGCAGGACGTGTTGTTTATGTAGCAGTGACTTTACAATATAAATAGGTCTATATTGTATTTCATTATTATGATTATTTAAAAAAATTTATAACTATACTCTTTCCGTTCTTAGCTTAATCCTGATGTAAACAAACAGGCGTGGCACATCTGAAACGCTATTTGCTGCTTGAATTAGAGGCGTGTCACTCTGATAGAAGTACAGACAGGGTACATATAATGTTGATACTGTATAAACACACGTAAATTGTCATAATTTTCCTGACTAAAGTCATATTTGTGTGACTGTGTCAGAGCGACAATAGCATATTTTATAAGACGGAGTGAATACGAATGGCTTTTTTTTTATTCACTGTTTGAATATCGCAAGAAAAAAAATAAAGTCGGCGTATACTTAAAGCAAAAGTAGAAGCTGTGATAATTGTCAGTATGCTGTATGTTATCATCTACGTCAGAGAGTAATTCAATGCCTTTCATGTCTGTGTCGGAACTTGAGTCAGCAGCGTGAATGATAAGATTGTCCACGACGGTGTCTGTAATTTGGCTCAATTCCTTTGTCTTCTTCCTTGAATACATGCTCGACACAACGACTCTAATTGCCCGTCGTTATTTCATTTACCGTCTTCTCTATCAGTTGTTTTACATCATGCAGCTTATATGTTGTGTTGTGACGCCCGGGCAACATATCCTTTCAACTGGTTTCATATTTATTCAATGGAATTCAGAATACAGTGGTAAGGAGAAGGAGGAAGTTTTAAAATGGCGTGCCTCGATTTTTCGTCAATATTTTTACTAAAAACTTTTTAAATTTATGTTAATTTTGGTAGCAGCGATAAAGTTCTACTGTGCATCGTGTGTATTCATAAAGATTATTACACGTAATCAAAACCACTTGTCGCAGTAATGACGACTCTGACATGACTATACAGACACTCTACACATGCGCGTAACAGATTATTGTGTGAAGAATGTCAACGCCCCTGACCAATAGCGTTTCAGATGAGCCACGTGGGTTTGTTTACATCAGGATTAAGCTAAGAACGGAAACAGTATAGATTTGTAACGCATTATTTAGCTGTGCTGTCATTTGCATATAAGCAGTATTTACTTTCTCCTACATTTCAAATCCGATGCAGTTTTATTTTAATAAGTCTCATATATGAAATCCCGTTCGGTGATCGTATATACACAATCCCGTTCGGTATATATCGTATATATACCCGTTCGGTGATCGTATATACACAATCCCGTTCGGTGATCGTAGGGGGTAGCGGGTCCTTTTCTCGCCAGTGAGTCGGCGCGCAGCCCGGAAAACGGACTGTGGCGTGACTTCCAGAGACTCAAGATATGAGTCCCATCGATGAGCAGTGGCATCAAGCAGAAGCTGCTTGACAAGGTCAGATTGGGCGTTTAGCCTGCGTTTTACGGCAGGGTCCCGGGTTTGTTGCCATCTCCGGCGGAGCTGGCGCCGGTTGCGGATGGCCAGAATCACCTCTTCAGGTAACTGCGACCGTCTGTTGGGCGCAGGGACGTTATAGGTGTGGTTGTCCATAGCGGACGTGACGACTTCTTGAAGATAGTCGGCCAAACGGTCTACATCATCCGGGCTGGAGATGTCGACCTGGGGGTCAGATGGTACTGTTCGACCCAGTTCATCGTGGAACGATCGCCAGTTGACTCTCGTTACACGATGGGGAGGCTGGAGAGGTGTGTCCAGCGTGGGCCGAACAGTGAGTAATACCGGGTCGTGATCAGACGAGAGGTCTGACACGGCTTCTATTGCGATAGGGTAGGCCAAGTCTTTGACAACAGCAATGTCAAGGACGTCTGGAGGTCCCCGGTGATTGGGGATATAGGTCGGTGATCTAGGACCAAGAGCGTTCACATGAGGATGACGTTGAACGTATTGGTACAGAGAGCGGCCATAAGGGTTAGAGACACGGCTGTTCCAGAGGGGATGCTTACTATTAAAGTCTCCGGCTGCGATGGTAGGTAACGGGTCTTCTAAGAGAGCGTCCCATTCATTCTCGTCGGGCGGTGTTCCACCTCGAGGGGGGAGGTAGACTGAAACCAGTCGAACCTCCCGATCCCCGATGCAGAGAGCAACCGCCGTCGCCTCCAAGCGACGAGTCGCCGGAGGCGGCAGGGGGCGGTGGGCGATGCGCCTGTGAACCAGAATGGCAGTGCCGCCAGATGCGACACGCCGGTTCTGGCCAGGCCGGTCTGTGCGGTACGTCGTGTACGCCGGAAGCTGGAAAGAGTGAGCGGGAGTTAAGTGGGTTTCACTAAGGAGTATGACATCTATGTCATATTCGGTGACGAAGGCGGCCAATTCGGCACGGCGAGATAGAACGCCACATGCGTTCCAAGCCACCAGCCGAAAGGGCCTAGCCATCGAGAGGGATAAGCGAGGTCACGGAGGTGAGAATGATAACGATTAAGGACTGGACATCCTTGGCAGCGAGAATTTGCGGGATCAAGGCGTTGATCCAAGCATGCACGCGGGCGGCGAAAGTCACGTCCGAGGACGCGGCAGACGCCGGTGCCGCCTGAGGCTTGGGCGCCGGGTGCAGGAACATGATGCCATTCTGGGCAGGGGCCTTTTGTTTCGGCTGCCTAGGATCTCGGACATCTGGAGTAGATGCTGGCTGTGGTGCAGCGGGCGTGTGCTGCGAGGAAGCTGGGGGAGATGGTTTTGTTCGTTTCTTGGACGGCGCAGCAGGTTTAGGTTGCTGGGCCGCGGGCTGTGCGGCAGGCTGTGAAGCAGCTGCAGCCGCATAGCTGGGCGCCCCGGTAGACGCCGGACGAGCTGGGGCAGGCAGAAGTGCCGGTGCCGCAGCGGGAGTAGGTGCCGCCGAGGCGGCAGGCCTTGATGTTTGGGGCCTAGCGGGAGGCGCAGTAGCGCGCTGCTGCGAGGACTTTGAAAGTTTCTTCAAAGCCGCAGCATAGAATCGACAGGACTTAGATGATGCCGGGTGAGGTTCCCCGCAGTTGGCGCAAGTGGCGGCAGCACGAGCGAGAGGACAAGTGTCCTTCCGATGGCTATCGCCACAGCGCAAACAGCGGGTGGGGTGGTGGCAAAATGCCGATGAATGTCCGTACCGCTGGCAGTTGTAACACTGCTTCGGTCCGGCTTGGGCGTCGAATGCTTCTACCCTAACTTTCAAGTAGAATAGCATGTTGAGGTCGTATACGGCCTGGTAATCACCCACCTTTCGGATTTTCACCAGGAATGCGTTTCGCGCGAGTTTCCTGCCGGGGGAGAAGAGAGGCGTTACATTGTGAACCCTAAAGCCCAAACTTGTGAGTTCATTGGAAATGAGCTCGGGCGAGGTACCTGCTGGGATACCTATGACTTGTACCTTGAGTTCCTTCTCCTCCGGCAAGGCAAAGGTGTTGTACGGGATCCCCGCGTCCGTGAGGAACTTCTGCGCTACACGAAAGCTCTCCACGGTCGTGGGGTTGAGGCGGATGGAGTTGTCACCTTGAGCCGAAGCAGTCAAGGTGCCAGAGGGAGTGCAACGGTGTAAACGCCGCATGAAATTCGCCCAATCCGAAGGCCGGGCGAAAATCAGAGGCGGGATACGCCGGTGCTGGTCAGGTTGTTGTTGGGAGGCCATGGTGGATTGCCCCGCGGTTGAGCCTCGACGCGAAGCCCGACCGGATTCTGTGGAGGTGGCACTGACACGCCGTTTCCGGCTGACAGCCTGCCATGCACCATCAGTATCCATGGCCGAGTCCACGTCTTGAGATTCCCCCGAGGAGGTAGGTGTAGGGTGGTCCTGAGAAGGGCCATCCGGGAGTGGTTGCGCCAGAGCGCGAGCAGGAATTGAGAGGTCCTGAGAAGGACCGACGGAAGCAGGTTGGCCCTGAGAAGGGCCGACGGAAGACGGGTGGAGGGTAGCCATCGGCGAGGCGAAGCCTACGCCTTAGGCGGAACGGAACTAAGGACTACGACCAAGCACTACGGTAAGCAAAATACAAAAAGCAGATCACTTACCAGCAAGCTCCAGGCAGCAGCGGAACACACACGAAACACTGCACGGCACAAGAACACAACACTGCACTGAACACTACACTGCACTATTATCTTCTTGTATAGATGTTGAACACTGGCACTAAACTGTTGACTATTGCACTGAACGGTAAACACTGATCAAAGCCGGGTACTATTGCACTTGAAAAAGAGACAATTTCCCATGAAGAGAGAGCACTTTGGAGATGTTGCTCCTTCCAATCGCAGGGTGATTATGAAGATGTCGTCCGAGAGAGGAGAGGAAATGAAGTGCGTTCGATGGCGTGGCGATGAAGAGTGCGTAAAATTTTCTGCCGGCCCGGGTTTTATTATCTAACCGGGAGCGCTGATTGGCTCGCCCCGAATACCCAGTTGGTCACGTCTCGGCGGCTGCTGATGCCGGATTGGTTCGCTCCGAGCACGTAGTTGGTCACGTCTCGGCCGCTGGTAACGGAGAGCAGATGTTCGCATACCGCTGCCGTCACAATATATAGGCCTATATAAAACACTTGGAATTGGCTGTCATCGAAGCTTTCATAAATTACATATGTTTTTCCTATAACTTTCTGCTCTTCTATCAATGCCTTAATGTCCTCTGGATCACGTTTAGATTTTCGTTTTGGATACGTCATGCAACTTATATGAAGCTATTTCGTTTTGACACTTCATACTTTGATCTTAAAACAGCCAAATAAATTATTTAACTGCAGAGAAATTGGTACTAACAATTTTTATAGCACTTTGCTAAACAGTGTCCGTACTACAATGTTCTCGTAAACTTAGTTATATAATTGTCCAACACGCACTTCATAAACAATAATAATAGTCAATACAATTAAATAATTTCAACAGTTTGGAAGAAAATCTAATTAGCACTTCTCACTTTCATTAAATCCTGTAATGAATGCAGTGCAGTCTGATATGAGTGCAGTATCTGATTCGCAGAATTTTCAATCACAACTTTTCGCAAAACTCAACTGGTCCAATAGGAAACGCCCTAAACTTATATAGCACAGCCACCGTCAAGCGTTGTGTAACGTTGACAAGAACATGTCATATGAATTGGACAACTTCTCTGAAGCGGTTGAATATTGCGTCATCCTGCCGACAACTTGCGTCCCAGCGAGTACGTGACAAACTACACGTAGGCAGGACGTGTTGTTTATGTAGCAGTGACTTTACAATATAAATAGGTCTATATTGTATTTCATTATTATGATTATTTAAAAAAATTTATAACTATACTCTTTCCGTTCTTAGCTTAATCCTGATGTAAACAAACAGGCGTGGCACATCTGAAACGCTATTTGCTGCTTGAATTAGAGGCGTGTCACTCTGATAGAAGTACAGACAGGGTACATATAATGTTGATACTGTATAAACACACGTAAATTGTCATAATTTTCCTGACTAAAGTCATATTTGTGTGACTGTGTCAGAGCGACAATAGCATATTTTATAAGACGGAGTGAATACGAATGGCTTTTTTTTTATTCACTGTTTGAATATCGCAAGAAAAAAAATAAAGTCGGCGTATACTTAAAGCAAAAGTAGAAGCTGTGATAATTGTCAGTATGCTGTATGTTATCATCTACGTCAGAGAGTAATTCAATGCCTTTCATGTCTGTGTCGGAACTTGAGTCAGCAGCGTGAATGATAAGATTGTCCACGACGGTGTCTGTAATTTGGCTCAATTCCTTTGTCTTCTTCCTTGAATACATGCTCGACACAACGACTCTAATTGCCCGTCGTTATTTCATTTACCGTCTTCTCTATCAGTTGTTTTACATCATGCAGCTTATATGTTGTGTTGTGACGCCCGGGCAACATATCCTTTCAACTGGTTTCATATTTATTCAATGGAATTCAGAATACAGTGGTAAGGAGAAGGAGGAAGTTTTAAAATGGCGTGCCTCGATTTTTCGTCAATATTTTTACTAAAAACTTTTTAAATTTATGTTAATTTTGGTAGCAGCGATAAAGTTCTACTGTGCATCGTGTGTATTCATAAAGATTATTACACGTAATCAAAACCACTTGTCGCAGTAATGACGACTCTGACATGACTATACAGACACTCTGCACATGCGCGTAACAGATTATTGTGTGAAGAATGTCAACGCCCCTGACCAATAGCGTTTCAGATGAGCCACGTGGGTTTGTTTACATCAGGATTAAGCTAAGAACGGAAACAGTATAGATTTGTAACGCATTATTTAGCTGTGCTGTCATTTGCATATAAGCAGTATTTACTTTCTCCTACATTTCAAATCCGATGCAGTTTTATTTTAATAAGTCTCATATATGAAATGTTTTTTTATCTTGAAATTTGGTATTTTTATTTTTAAATTAATTAATTCGGCATTTAGTTGAAGTATTAAAAAACATGAATAAGTATTTTTCTTAAAGAGATAAATGACTTTTTTTAACACAATTACCATTTTGTTTTTGATTGTACTAAAACCCACAAGTATGAAAACAGTGAAACTTTAAATATTTATGTTACTCATAGTTTGTGAAAGTTTTACATTAATGTGTTACATCATTTTATTTAAATATAGTAAATATTTCTAAATAAAATTAATATCGAGTATCTGTGTTCTAAATTTTGTGAACATTAATCAAATTAGCAGCCAATGTTTACACCATATTATACACAATTCGATTATTTAGAGTCAATTAAAGTTTGAATAATTATATTGATATTACAATGACTGCTCTTCGAATTTTTCTATTACTTCATGTATCAGTGTAATTCCTGTTAAGTTCTTATGTGACTAAAAAAATATAATAATATCATTATATATATTTTAGATTAGGCAATTAGACCGATGTATTTAAGGGCTGATGTAAAGTAAAACTAATGTTTACGATATGATATCGCTTATATGGTTATAACTGTGACGTCCATGATAGTAAAGTTTATTAGTATAAACATAAGAAGGTAGGCGTATATAGCTACCGCATTACACAGCATCCGAATGTGACCCATTTTTTCTATATAATAAGGAAAGTATTACCCTAAAAGTAATATTAAAGATTCAGATAAAATTTCATACTTGAACAGTCTTCCATTTTAAATTCATGTAGAAGATATCTACAAACTATTAAAATTAATTTCATATCGGTAGGCAATGTTGCATTATTAGTATTTTTTTTCTTTATAGTATGATGTTCAAGAAAGGTGAAAGGTTTACTCTTTATATTTTATTTGCATTGAATTTACACATAACAGGGGTAAACAAGAAGCGGTTATTTACAGTATACTTCAGTTCAGTAATTTGATTTGCTGCAAATCAGAAAGGTAATAAACAAAATTTGTAATGCCATTAACATTTCTTTGCTTCTTCTTCCTCAACCAATTATTTTTTGATACTACAAGTTTATTATTAATTTTATTTGCTCTTCTCAATATTACTACAAAAAAAAAAAATCGCAGGTAATCTAAATTGGCATATTACACTTAGCTAATCGAATTTCTTCGTTCAATTTTATGCGGAAAAAATGATCAAAACACAATCAGTCGGTGTTCTGAATTATGCGAGTGAAAAAATAATTACATCACTAAAGCCTGCAATTTAACTTGTCTTCGAAATATAATAAACATTTTCTATTTCACAAGCAACATATTGACGGATTAATAGGCTAATATAAATTTTTGATATATATCTGAGAGCGCTGAATTTGTTAGGTAACTTTTAAATCGTGTTTTAGCATGATAAAATTGATAAAGTTTTTAAGGTCAAAACCATATCTTATTTATTTAATACGGGCACATTCTTGATATCCATTGTACGTTGCATGGCTAAGTCAATTTTATATTATGTAGTAAATCCTCAATACTTAATCTGACGTCCTCGTATTGTCATAATGAATTTAATAATAAAATTAACTTATAGTTTAAATAAATATTAAAAAAGGAATATTAATTATATGCAATATACATTTACGTTTCGGTATACACGATATAAATATTTCCAAATATATTCAAAATAAATGTAACCATAGGAACAGTTACCATAGGCAAACAGTTACTGTAGGAATCGCAAGCCAAGCTTATTTCAATAATCGGAAAATCATTAATACACTTATACATTTTAAATTCATGTTAATTCAAAATATAATACAATTTTATTTTCAGTGTACTCGGCAGGGTACAGCTTCTCGTATTTCACACACTTTTAAATTGTTATCAACAATGTATCAAGTATGAGATACGTTTCACATTTCCATTACGATGCCCATTAACGTTGATTTGCAACGCCTTACTTACGATAATTGTTATTCAATATTGTTAATTAGTGTAATTGAATAGGTAAGCTGTAAGTAACAAGTATTTGGACAACAAAATTTGAAAAACAAAGATTATATTTACGTGTGATGAATTTACAGGCTCAAATACGAAGCTTTTAAATACTTCCAGTAAATATAATTATACGTATATGAATAATTTGTATTCACGTTACATTTAAAGATTGTTAATAGGTTATTAAATTGTATTTATGGTGCATGTATAATTGATTAAAGCAAGTCTTGTAGGAGAGAAATTATTAAGTGATAAATTCAGTACGATGCCATTAAGCGGAAGAAACGAAGCGACTGCACTTTTAAACTACATCGTAAGGTAGAGGTTTAATGTTCCTGCAGTAAATTGCTGAAGTTAAGGGTTTACTTATGGCGTCATTACTAAGTAAAGCACTGCAAAGTCAACGTTTTCATACTCTGTTTACCCTCTTACTTGTATTTAGTGTTATGATATAGTAAACATTTCTAATTTTATGTATTGAAACCGTATTACGTTGAAGGCAAACATATTACGCGAAGTACTACTGATGGATAGGAATGGGTTGAGCGTGAGAGATACTGGAGATACGTTGTAAAGCTGTGGTTTTATAAACAACGAAGGAAAGTTTCAGTGTAGAGAAAGAGGATTAAGTGTACGGTACGGGTACAGTTGAGTAATTATGGCAATGAAGATAACTGAGACCTTCGTTTAATTAATGAAAGCAACCGTACTTACGTTATGGTTCATCATTCATACAGCACATAGTAATTAAATGTTAGGCGTTAGAACAGTATAACGAGACCAAGTATTGGCAAGACGCTTAACATTTCCCTCAAAATTACTTGTTTACGTAAAGAAGAGGGCGATATTGAAACGTTCAGAACTAAGGCTGTTTGCACAATTACCTGACATTTGACGACTGTTGTTTTCCACCCTGAGTGCAAACTACACCGGTCCGCAACAAACTGCACTTTGTAGCGAGGCTTAACCGCTTCCGTGAGCAGAAAGGACGCGACTAAACACGGTTTTTCACTCTGCAACTTTGTCAGTTGGGAGATAGCAGTAATATCTCTGAATGTCCGACATCACTCTCATATCTCTTTTTCCTTTCAGACTGATACCTCCGTAATAAAGTGTACTGGGCACTTCCCGTCTGCAACGATTGATTTAAAATATAGGACACTCTAACGGTATTACCGTTTTCAAAGCGGGCCGATTGTCAAAACTATTACAGATGACATAATTATAACAGTTCATCAGACACTACTACTGGTGTTTTAGGAAAGGTATGAAGGAAAAGGTAGTAGAACAAAGGAAGTGTAACGAAATACCAATTCCCTCATAAGGTTCTTATGAATAAAACTGAAGCTAGCCTCCTAAAGGAACGATTGGTAAGGGCAAACTAGGATGCCTAGTAATAAAGACTTAATTATGTAGCTACTACGACAACCAGTGTTTCGTTTTTAATTCTGTACGTTCCTGAGGGTATAAGTACGTGCGACTAAATTTATCAGTATACTCGTACAACTATTGACAAATAGAGCAAGACGAAACTCTCTAAAAACGATAAAATGGAGCAACTATGAAGATGCTGTTGGACGTTGCTATTCAGTTGATTGTTAACTGAAGCAACACATCGAGAGAAACTATTAACCGTGCAAATCTTTTGCACTTAGAAGAACATACACAGGTACTTGTGTGTGTGTGTGTGTGTGTGTGTGTGTGTAGGTCTACATTTACTACATACGCATTTTCTACAATTTATTAGAACATTTAAGGAAACGTTAATCATTACTTGGTTTATTATGCTGAGGTTATAACGTCTATGTGTAACTTCCTGAATGAATGAATTAAGTATGAGCGCGAGCGTTCTAAGACAGTTGTGTCCAACTCGCAGCACGCCGTGCATTTAGTCGCACACGATAACACAGAAATGAGTATTTTTCTTTTTAATTTTTTAACATACTTTTTCTTAATTTTAGTTAAGTAAACCTAAAATTATACTTCTGTGAATATTGTCATCCATTTTGCATATACTTTAATAAATTTTTACAACTAATAATATTAAAAAACAGAATACTACATATTGTACTTCCACTATTTTCAGCGACTTCCGTGCGTTTTTGATGCCCATTTCTCAGTTAATCTGTTGTTTTTTAAATATAACAAAAATTATTTTAAATTTTTACACCATATTTAGAAGCTTCAGCGTCGCTAAACTCCTGCCTGAATGACAGTACTGTCGCTACGTGGCTTGTTCACAACACACTTGAGGAGTCAGGGGGAAGAACGATAAACGTGGTAATTTATTGTAACAGAGAAAAATGAAAATTAAAGTTTACGACGTTGCTGTGCGTTTAGTTTAAATAATATTGTAACACTATTACTGTTGATATCAGCTTATTTCTGTTTATATAAGGTTTCAGCAAACTTAACTTTAGTAAATATCATAAATTAATATTATTTTCACATCTACGTACAAATTACGTAATTACTTACATTAGTGACCGAAAAGCATTATGAATGTGGTGTCATTTTGAACGAAAAACGATGAACATCAACTGAGTATTTTAAAAGTCTGGTTTATTTCCTATTACAAAAGTGGAGCATTATTATTGTTTTTTTTTTCATTTTATAAATTATGTAATTATGACAAATCAATATTTTTGTATTAGTCCAATGTTTTAATATACATTATTGCCATTCATCATCTTCAAAGTTAGAGTGTGGTAGCTCATGATTGAATTCTGTGGTTTCGGAACTTGTTAAGTATTTTGTTAATTCCTGAAAAACAAAACTGTATGCAATTTCCAAATGAACTAAATTTCCTACTCTCTCTCTCTCTCTCTCTCTCACACACACACACACACACACACACACACACACACACACACACACACACACACACACACACACACACACACACACACACACGGGCGCGCGCGTGCATATTCACGCGTGCATATTCACACAACGTGAAAACACATACGTTTACATATACATAGGCCTACACGTTTCTAAAAATACAATTAAACATGCACAACATTGCACAACACTTGTTACCAGTACAAAACGTTGTTACTTTATTCCTATTGTTGTTGTCTGTTTTACTCTACTGTTTTTCATTTCGTAAAAAAATTAAAAAATAAAAATAAAATTACAAGTTAGTTCTTGACTTTCTCGGTATTTTTAGAATTATACTACACAGTACTTGTAACAAAACAGTACAGTACAGAATTTTGTAAAGTGTACTGTACTTGTTAAAATTTATGAATTTTTTACAAAAAACGCATTACAATTAAAGCAATATGACGGAGCAAAAGTTAAAGAACACAGTTACCTGTAGATCTTTCCATTTTGCCTGTTTCCAATTTATCATCTGGTAACAGGAATTCTGCAGGATCCAAATTTTGTGTAGACGTGACAATCGTAGGTAGTTGCTTTTTGCAGACTATGATGATGGTTGATTCCCAGTAGCCATTGTAGGTTGATCGGTGATGTATACTCCTAAAGTGTTTAGCCTCTACTTTCAGCTGTTTAACAGGTCCTGTTGGCTGAGAAAATTTCTTTTTATAATCACTCTCTATTTGAAGACCTTTGTCCAGTCCTCGATCATTTCGGTTCAGATTCAATAACTTGCAAAGGGCTTGGTTTAACCCTGTATTTTCTTATTGTCATACCAGTATTTTGGAAATTGAGCAACTTGTTTCTTTGGAATTAGCGTCATGTTACGGTCACACGCCATAAAAGAGTCTTCTCTCTACGGAAAAGTGAACATCACACCACTCTCTCCTCTCTAGACATTTATGCTTTGTTTGTAAGTGGGGTAACGGCACAGTCTACGCTCTATAATGGTTGTTAGGTTTCTACTTGGACTCTAATAGGACAAGCTTCTTTTATTAGCCACGCCAAAACAATGAAGTAAAATTAGTTTTGTCAATGTGAAAGATAATAAATAAACGAAAACACAAGCAAAATATATTTTAATACTAGCAAAATACCCGTGCTTCGCTACGGAGTTTCACGTTGTACGTAATGAAAATCTTATTTAATTAATAAAGTTCAATTAAAGTAGGTTTCTTATAAATAAATAATTAAAACCTCTTATTATTTTATTTAAAATAAACATTAAACATTTTTGTTATATGAAGTTGTGTTGAGTATGAAAACATTTCAGATTTTTCTTCAATTTATGAACTTGTAATGAAGAACTAATCATCGGATCTTTAAAGAACTTCTTTGTACACAAAGTTTTTAGTTTTTTCTTCTGGCTGAAGAATAACCAGACTGTCAGGAGTGCTAACTCTTGAACAGGCAACGTACAACTGGCCATGAGAGAAACAATCTTCCCTCAGATCTACGCCAGCCATTTTCAAAGACTGTCCTTGAGCTTTGTTGATTGTCATTGCAAAACAGACTTTGATGGGAAATTGTAGTCTTTTAAACTGAAAATGGTAGTCTGACGGGATCAAAGGAATGCGAGGTATGAAAATTGTTTCTCCAGAACCACAGCCAGTGAATATAGTTGCCTCAACAACGCGCGAGGTTCGTTATTTGTGTATTAAATAATGACTAATTATTTTATTTTATTTTAATTATTTATTTTAAAACTTCCATGTAAACAATATTTTTGTTTTTTTTTTCTGGCTGGAGCATAACTAAGCCGTTAGGTGAGGTAACCCTGGAACACGCCACATATAACTGGCCATGTGAAAAACAATCATTCCTGAGATCAACACCAACTATTTTCAATGTCTGACCTTGCGCTTTATTAATTGTCATTGCGTAACATAACTTAACTGGATATTGCAAACGTTTAAATTCAAACTGGTAATCCGAAGGTATCAAAGGAATTCGCGGAATGAAAACCGTTTCTCCTTGATAAATACCAGTAAAAAAGGTGGCTTCGATTAGTGTTTATGTAAAGCCTTCACCTGTAGCCTAGTGCCGTTGCATAGTTTCTGAGGGTTGAGATTGCGCAAATAAAATAAATGGAGCGCCAACTTTGAGGTACAATATGTGAGGCGGTATTCCTGGTGGGTGGAGGGTGTTAAGGAACTCTACGGGATAATTTACAGCATCATCGACCTGCAGTACAGTATCCACGGATTCATATTTTACCTCAGCAGTGAGCAACTTTTCAAGTAAAATGTTGTTGATGCTGTTGGCGTCATCGTTTCTTGTAGTAAGAATGCTCTTTCTCGCAACCATGATGCACAATTTTCTTCAGTTTGGTGAACGTTAGGGTAAATTCTATCAGTTAAACTGTTCAGATCTACCACGACATCGCCCAGATTATTAGGAATGTTTATTTTACCTTCCTCCTCCGAAACATGTCCATTACCTATATCGAGCAACAATTTAGAGAACTGTTTTGCCCTTGAATCATGTTGGACGCGCATATTGACTCTCAATGTCATAATATTAACTTTCGGGCAAAGAAATGACGACTTTAAGCAGGCTTTCACTTCGTCTGCACGTGTCCCTCGCGGTACAACAGGCAATGTTTGTCTGAAGTCACCTGCTAACAAAATTGTTACTCCACCCATCAATCGGTTGCAACTTCGAATGTCTTGGAGCGTTCTATCTGAAGCCTCAATACATTTTTTGTGAGCCATTGTGTACTCGTCCCAAACTATAATTTTGGCTTTTCGAAGCACTTCCGCCATGTCACTCTGTTTAGATATATTACACAATGGAGTTTCGGAATAATTTAGATTCAAAGGTAATCTGAAAGCAGAGTGAGCAGTTTTGCCTCCATCGATTAAAGTAGCTGCAATTCCTGAGGAAGCTACTGCAATGGCAACATTTCTCCGACTTCTAATATTAGCCAACAACAAATTAATTAAAAAGGTTTTGCCAGTTCCACCTGGGGCATCGAGAAAGAACAACTTGCCAGATTCAGTAGTAACACTGTTCATTATATCTTCGTAGACTTTCTTCTGGTCGTCATTTAATTTCGGAAGATTTGCTGCCACTTCTTTGTTGAGATGAACGGTGTCATAAGATATTTCAGTATGGTATATTCGGTTGCTGACAACAGGTTCCTGCTCTCGTGAAGGTGACGGTAGTCCAAATTGCGTGAGTGTTTTCCCTGACATAGATATGACAATATCCTCAATAAGAATGAGACATCGGCTAAAAACATAGTCTTGTACCAGTTGTACGTTACCGCTCTCTCTCTCAATTTGCCTCTTAATGTCCTCTGCAAGACTACCACGGTGTTTCTTCCACAGATTCTCTGGATCACCAACTTGACAGAAAACCAATATTACGGCGAATAGGTCACGAATTCTATTAGGAGAGTGAAACAATGAGGCTTCCTCCAACGTGTGGTCCCAGTTCGCATCATCGTCTAGCAAGCCAAGCGATTTGCATGCCGAATGAAACGTCGGATGAACAATTCCTGCAACAGTTTTAAGAGTAGTGAAGGACGTGGGGCCACGAACTTCGTGCAAGAGCAGACGTAGGTAGTAGCACTCGGAGTTGTTGGGATGTACAGTGTAAACTCGACCTAATACTTTATCTTTCTTCACACCTGGATAACCTGTCACAGGTTGCCCTTGCTTCCTGCGATGAAATTTTTGGTTTTTCCAAATGTAGTAAGCCGGAACCTCACAATACAAAAGCGTCCTTGCGAAAGCATCGACTTGGCACAGCTCGAAAAACCGAGAAGAGTGGTATTTGAAGGATTAATTATTTTATCAACAACGTTGCTTTCTGTGAAATAAACTCTTTGGCCATTTTCAAGGTGCACTGCCAGCTGCACAATAGGAGGGTACCTTTCATGTATAGAGAAGCAGAAAATACGCCAAGCCGCCTCAGAGCTACTTATGTAACGTCCTGTCTCGTACCTGGTCACTTCATCTAGATCTCCAACTTTAAAAGTTGCTTGGTCAGAACCTTTGTTTACGTACTTGCAGATGTATTTTATTGATTTTACAGTATTGCATAGTTCAACGTTTATATGCGCCGAGAAGATGCGAGACAGAACGAGACTATAAGGCACTACCCAACGATTCTCAAGATTAAGTCCACCAACTTTGGCAGTAAACCCACCGTCTGCCACAGACCTCCTACGATACTGAGGATAGCCGTCATCTCCTGTTTGTGTCTCCTTTAAGAGAGGTCGTGGGTATTTCTTTGAGCATGCACCATTCACCATGCACGGCGAGTTCCTGTTAAGAGTTCCACATGGGCCATGTATCATAGTTGTCTTAACAATCTCATGAAGGGCTGGATCTAACTCAGGATCTGGTATTTCTTCGCTTATGACTTTGTCGATTGATTCTGGTCTTATTTTTTGTTCAAGCCACAGAAGAATATGAATGTGAGGGAGACCACGTTTCTGCCACTCTATGGCAGTGGACATTTCCAAATATACAACTTTTAGTGAGGAGCTTCATAATATTTTTAACCTTTAGATGGAAAACACGCGTTATCAGGTCATGTCGGTCATGAGATTTTTGGCCTTGTTTCAAAAGCTCTACGATTTCTGTCCATTTCGGGTTGCAAGTAAACGTTATGCATAGATCTGGTCGCCCAAAATGGCGGACATACGTCATCGCGTCCTGAGTCCGTTCGTGCATATACCGAGCTCCTCCAGTAAAAGAGGACGGTAATACAACCATTTTGCCAAAATCTTTAATTTGTGTGTCAGCTCTTGACATAGCATCCTTTAAATGAACATACTCTTCGCTTCTTAGCTTTTTCTGATTGTTTCGTATCCAATTAAGTCGCTCCGTTTCTATTTTTGCGTACATGTCGACCAAATATTGATTGAGTAGGTTGCGAAATGACAGTATGTAGTTTTCTCCGCTGTCACGCTTCATTAATCTGTAGCTGTAGAAGTTAGCAGCAGACACGGTCTTTTTAAGAGGCGCATTAGTCTTTGGGTCACGTTGAGGGATATCAATTTGATAGCCATCTTCCCCGCGGCAAAACATCAGAGGGTATTGAAGTGCATCATAAGCACGGTGTGTCTCACTGATTCGTACCACACTGTTATTTCTGCTATGGATAACGATGTCTCTCTTTTCAGACTCCTGACCTACAATCAGAACTGCGACCTCCTTACACGTTGGAGCGTTGAAACGACCTTGGTGTTCCCCAAACGGCTTTCTATTTGCATTGATAATTACTTTGTAATCCTTTTGACCCTTAGGTACAGAGTCAATAGCGGCTTTAAAACCTAAAATATATGTATTAAATTAATAATATTATTATTGTATATTATTAATTTAATAAGTGAACGAAGAGGATAAATCAACAAGATAATCATATATTTATTATTTTCATGCAGTGACTTTTGCAATTGGTCAACCAGTTCTCGATTGACGCCAGAGTAAATTCCACAGCGTATGTTCCTCTCACTTTCATCATCACCGACAAAATATATTTGTAAAAACGAAGATTCATGTTGAGGGGCAACCGTAATGCTCCCTATCTGGTGGTATACCTGGCCTTGTACTTTAAAAGTTGGCATAAAGTTACCCTCATTCACATTTTTAGCTCCAAAAGATGTCATTTGAAAACATCCGTTGTATTTTCGTATGGAAGACAGAAAATGCTTGCCTTTTAGATGCTGATTCGTCAAAAGACTGTGTAATGGTTCCGGGAAACGTTCAATGGAATCGAGCTGCACTTTCCCGCCACTGCAACACATTCCATTAGGCTCTTCCCGCCATTTCAAAGCATGACACCAGGTACAGGGTAACCATATTCCGAGATCAACAATTTTGTCCTTGGAATAATCAATATTAGGATTGTATTCAAAACCAGACATATGTTTAATTTTCCAAGCCAGCAACCTCATTTCTGTTCTCTTTTTATTATACTTAGTTGCAGATGCCTGATTAACATGGGGATTATTAGTTGAATATTTTTTGACAGCCTTTCTATTGACCTCGGGATGATTCTTAGTGTATTTCTTAACAGCAACTCTATGGCTTTTGGGATTATTTTTTGTGTGTTTTTGAACAGCTTCCTTTACTTGTTTTTTTTTTAATCACGTCCGTGAACCTTTTTCGACGTTTTTTTCCTCTTTTAGTGGTGAGTTGCGACTCAATAGCAGAAGAGGATGAATCTAGTTCACTATTTATTGTCTCAGAGATGGTCGGTGTATGCTGGAAATTATCGTTCTCATCTGTATTTGTCGTTTCAACCAACGGAATCAAAGCATCAAAATGTCCTCCGCTAAAAGATCCTGAGAATCGGATTCTTTTTATCTCCTGTTCTGCCTCTCCAAATGTTGCAATAAGTATACCGTCTTGGAACAGTTGAAACTCAAACGGAAATATTTCTCCAGCTGCTTTGAGTTCGCACGTAGTCCCATAGGTATACGGTCTAGACATTTCTGCAATGTACAGCCTCTTAGTACCGTAAGCAGCTCCATGACGATCCATACTGAAATATTTGAATCTCTGCCATTCGTTCGATACATGTCGTACAATGTCTGCTCGAATTTGAGCAGCCATTGACACGTCGTCGTGCACCAAATAAGCCAGAGACGAAAATAAACAGGCCCCATCTCCTGATATTGTAATTACTCGGCATAGGATGTCTGACACGTTTGCGGTTATAATTTCTTCGCCCATAATTTTTATGAAGGATACTATATCTGTGAACAAAAAGCTATTACAATATTGACATGATAGTAACTGTAATTGTTCTAGCTCTTGCTCGCTGCTTTGTTTGCATTAACTCCATAACTGCTAGAAACAAAAGAAATATGTAGATACCTACCTGAAAATAATTGAGCACAACTGCAATTAACTTGAATAAGAACATAAATAAAATATGTAGGTACCTTGAGAAAACCAAGAACAACTAACTAAAGCATTGTTGTCAAAGAAAATGACACTATTGAAAATGTTATTACTTACTTACTTAAATACTATTGTTATTATTATTACAGTAACTAATGACACTCACATATCACATTTATAATATTGAGTATATAGTAGGGATAATATCTGGCTTATGTCCCATGAAATTTTATTCACCTCAGTTTTACATAGGAATTAAACAAAATATTTGAATGAAGCTATTTTATTTCAAATTCATAAAGTTTATTTATTAACTGTTTAAGTTACTTAATTAAATAAAATTTCGTAAATAGATTTCTATTTTATTATTTACAACTATATACTAAAATGACGGGCCATAGAAAAACTTTATATAATGTTTACCACCAGCAGGTAAATAATAAAATTTCGAAAAACTTTGGATGCGATTTTTTTATATAGGCCTAATATCAAGTGCCTTAATATGAAATCATCTCCTATTTTTCACCTTCAGGGGACAAATTCCAAAAACTTTGAATGATTTAATTCAAAATTTGATCTTACAAAATTCCAACCCCTTTTTTACCCCTTTAATACCCGTGCTTCGCTACGGAGTTTCACGTTGTACATAATGAAAATCTTATTTAATTAATAAAGTTCAATTAAAGTAGGTTTCTTATAAATAAATAATTAAAACCTCTTATATATTTTATTTAAAATAAACATTAAACATTTTTGTTATATGAAGTTGTGTTGAGTATGAAAACATTTCAGATTTTTCTTCAATTTATGAACTTGTAATGAAGAACTAATCCTCGGATCATTAAAGAACTTCTTTGTACACAAAGTTTTTAGTTTTTCCTTCTGGGTGAAGAATAACCAGACTGTCAGGAGTGCTAACTCTTGAACAGGCAACGTACAACTGGCCATGAGAGAAACAGTCTTCCCTCAGAAGGCTGTGGAGAGGTTCTGGTAGTTCTTTAATGAGAGGAAGGTGGACTTTTCCGTTGCTACAACATAACCCAGGACTTTCCTCTTTCCACTTTTTAGCATTACACCATTTACACTGTATAAAATCACCAATAGATAAAATCTTGTCATTGTTGTAGTCAGTATTACAGTCATATTTAAAGCCCGACAAAGATTTTATCTTCCAGGGAATAAGTGACCTCTTTTCATTGTATTTTCTCACCGCTTTCCATACACCACTTTTGATATCATAACCTATATCTTTATTTATAAGAACCGTGAACCTGTAACGTCTCCCTTGTTAAGACATCACAAAAGTCGGGAACTAGTTCAATTCGTTACCTGTTAATTAAACTAGCTGCCGTTGTTAGTAAAACTTCCTTACTAACAAATTATAACACATTATTACATAGGAAATAATCAAGGATTGCATAAATTTATTCACTCGCTAGGTGTTAGCAAAACATCTCTTTATTATTATTCAAATCTCATGGTTTACTTTGTTTACCTTTAAAGAATTACTCTAGTAAATTCAGCTTTTAATGCTGTAAAAATATTACATGTCTTATTTCTTTTATCTCAAAAGTATTCATCTAGAAATTGTTTTAAGTACCTCGGATCCGGGACTGAACTTTGTTAAGTTTTAATTTATCACAACTTTAACCAAATTATTTGAAGAATAATGTTGGTTGTAAACTATAGAATTACCTTACATTTAGATCTCGTGATGTTACTACTACTTCATTACAGAAATTACAAATCTTATAAGTTATTCTTTACATTATCAAAAGTTCTTTACTATTCTTTTGTTACTTCTCTTATTGAAACAAATTTGTACAAAGGTTATGTTTGGATATCACCTGAATTTAACATGAGGTTTTTCTGGGGTCCATGATGGTCATCTTCTGTCGTCTTCTAGGGTGCAGTGCATGGTTCCTCTTGATGCTACATCGGGTTGATTATATCTGGTAGTCTCGACGATCGGATTTCTTACTTGAAGTTCATACTGTTGTAGTTTGAGTTTTCCACTTCTGGAGTTTGTAGTTCACATTTTACACCTTAATTATAGTTCTTATTTTGCAGTACTAAAGTCTGGTAAGTTACATATCTTACCACTTACAGTTTTATTTTTGTAATTAAGAGATGTGTCGGCTAAGTTTTCCTTTCTTTTATTTTTTATAACTCTGCACACACTACATTATATATTTTTTGTTATATTCTTCACACGCTACATTTTTCAAAATAATATCACCACAACTAGGTATATGTTTTTAACGGCATACACCTACGTGTATGCGGATAACACAAAACTGACATCTTTACATGTCGAAGTTCTACTAGCGACTGTGTGCATAGTTTAGGGGCGAGGGGTCAGTAGCTGGCGCGTATTTACACACTGAGAAAATAGTTCGTTCTTTTATTTAGTATTAATTATTCATTAATTAGATTGTTAATTATACTTTATGTTAACTTTGTTACGAATTAGAAATTTCCTTATTTATATAGTCGTATTTTAAATTATTAACGTAATTATTATTATTATTTAAATAACACCGTTCTTTGCGTGTTGGTACGGGACAATTTCAGGTTGATGCAGGAATCTGGGTATAGGTAAGGGGTGGATAATACACTTACTTGTTAGAAATTGAAAATTTTTTATTTGTGCGATTTAAATATTTTTTAAAATCGTCAGACTCTGGCCCCGACGCCTTTCGTGGGATCCGACCTAAGACTCCCCGGGTTCCGTGGATGGACTCCCTGGAAGGCCCGTCGGACGACTCCCGCACTACTTCCTACGCGGGAGACTTCCCCCGATGCTATGGTAACCAGAATCTATTCTATTGGATTGCCATAGTAACCAGATCTAATAGATTTTGAAGACCCAAAGGACCCCCCAGAGGATCGTATCGAAAAAAACACCTGTCCTATGTTGGTTCTCCCGTTGCGTAAAATATTTGTGCCAAGTTTGGTTGAAATCGGTCCAGTGGTTTAGGAGGAGATGTGGAAGACCCCAAAGAACCCCCCAAAGGACCCCATCCAAGAAAACACCTATCCTATGTTGGTTCTCCCGTTGCGTAAAATATTTGTGCCAAGTTTGGTTGAAATCGGTCCAGTGGTTTAGGAGGAGATGTGGAACATACATAGATACATACATACAATGGGAGGGAGGGGGTTTGCCCCTTAGGAGTGAAAGTTTTTAAAACCGTTTCTTAGTGAGCACCTAAGACCTATGATGAAGCTATGTTCAAAGTTTCATTGATATCCATTCAGTAGTTTTTGCTCTACGTTGATTCTATGTCAGTCAGTCAGGCAAACTTCCCCCCCTTTTTCCCCCTTTAAAGGTCGAATTTCCAAAAATCCCTTCGGATACCTACTCCCTATGAGGAATCTACCTGCCAAATTTCAAGTTTGTAGCATTTATACTTTCTGAGATTTCGTGATTAATCAGTGAGTGGTATTTCGCTTTTATATATATAGATACATGTTTAACGTAATATTGTGTTAAGAGTGTTTTTAACTAATACAGTGTTGCGAAACTGGTTATGTTACAACGTATAAAATAGTGTCACGCTTGATTAATTATGTTATCTTAATAAAACACAATGGACTTCTGCTGACATACAGTGTTCTCAGTACGTCAACATAAAACTAATAACTGCAGCTACCTCGCCCAAGTTATTACTTATGACAACTGTGTACTCGAAAAGGTCAAGGTAAGGTAGTGTTTGTGTAAGTCAATAAGTTAATCAAGAGTAACTAAATGATTTAAAATAACAGGAAGGAGTGACTCAATATAATATAAATCAAACGTTCAGAACCATCCGTCGGTGTACATTATCTTCTACAGTTTGGTAAACTTTATAAAAACAGAACTAAATAAATTTCGCCGCGTTAACTCTTAATTTCTGCAGTACCGGGTTATCATTATAACTAGCGGAACTGGCATTAGACATCTAATAAAGTTATGTTAACCGAATTTGCAGGCGTAACATCTGCAGCTTTTTTCAAAGCAGTTCAAAAAACTGTTTTAAAATAACTAAAACAAATGTATTATTTAGCATGTAAGCGACAAGTATTAGAGCAATAAAGAAAAGACCCAATAAATAAAATAATATAATAAATAAGCTAGTATTATTTATTATATTACTGTATGTTTTCATATTCATATTACGTTAAAGTATATATTATAATACGATAATAAAATATCGTAATACTATATATCATTTTATACTAATATAAAATATTCACACACACACACACACACACACACACACACACACACACACACACACACACACACACACACACACACACACACACACACACACACACAAGTACTGTATTAGATTTAGGATTGTGAAGTGGGACACCTCAAATTGCTCATCATTTATCCCTGTGTCCATATTTGTGCATCCTTAGTATGGGAGTAGGTTTGTGTGTGAATAAATTAAATTAAAAAAAAATAACTCATTTATTTGTTAACGTATCAAAACGAAACTTTGGCCGATTATAAATCATATTTGACTCTATAATTTTCTAACGTTTCACGAAAGATTCAAACATTTTAATATGTTTGTATACAGTTTTATATTTTATATTATACGGTTGAATATTTTAATGAGGTGGTAAAATTTATAGATAAAAATCGGAAGTGATTTAACGTTTTTCTGCAATGCTGACCAGAGCTTTAGATTATCACATCTTATATCTATGAGGTACAAAGCAGTTTCAACCCATCAGAACCTTTGATGTGTCTCTCATATCGCGTATTTGTGGGATGAGATCATAGAGTTCTTCAGAAAGTTCTTCAAACACTAGTCTGAGATCAACAGAAAATTTGAAAACCTCATGTTATGGGGATAATAATATGGGTCAGTGTTAATTATTGGTATCCATGTGAGTGGAAGATGTCCGCTTATGTAAGATATATCTCATCCGGAGCCATAACTTAGGTATATGCGAGAACACTTCAAGATTGCGATAAATGCAAGTACAGCACACTTCAGTAATTAAGTTACTAAACCCGTATAAACGCACCATGAGGTAATAATTAATTACTAAATAATTATCGGACCTTACGAAAAGATGTGCGAAGTGAAGTGACCCTACACCGGATTACAGAGATACTGCATCCAGGGTCAACGCACTCAAGCATAAGAAGCTAACTGTGGAATTCATCAATTAAGTAAAATCCATCAGTTATAAACATTTATACAACACACTATAATTTATTTCTACTTGATAAAGTTAATAATTTAAATTTATTTATGTACAATGTAAATATACATATAAGACAATTATATGCATACAAGAGGTACTAATAATATAAGAGTATTTAGTTTAGATAATTCGCAATAAATATCAACGTCCATAATAACAATATTTTATCATTTATCTATGCAAGCTATATGTATCACTGCACAGATATATTGCAATATAAACGAGAAGATTGCAACATATATTCTCGTACAAATATATAAGAACTACATTTCTCCGTTACATTATGTTTTTGTAGAAGCATATATGTTGTAGGAGCAAGAGCATATGTGTTTTTGTAGAAGTGTAGCCATTATATTATTTTTGTAGCATAAACGTTTCCATATACTGTACGATCATTTGCTCTACTAGATATTAGTTTTGTTACTTCCATTAACTGTTATGGATTGTATAACAAATTTTTAGAAATTCTGAGTTTAAAAATTGATTTATTTTTTACTCTTAGCCACTTTTTATCAGAAACTTAATTTTTCTATAGTGGTGTGCAACAGTGATAATTCTAAATATCACTATAATATTGACGACTCGGAACACTAAGTTTTTTATAAGTAAAAACGTAAAGTTTTACCTTACAGCCTAAACCGGCTTTCACCTATAGAAGGCTTCATCATAGGCTGTCGTTAGTAGCGCTGCTCGTCTTGTTGTTGGCGAGGAGATAGTGTTTCGAAAGATTGAAGCTGTGTGTGTGTGGTGAGATGTGTTCGAATAATGCGTGCGATTTGAATTGTGTCTGTTCGTTTAGGATGTCGTTTTTATTTGTTTTTGTGTGTTTGTATATTTCTAATTGTTCTAGAGTGTCTAGTTTTCGGCCTTTTGTGTGTACGTGTAGTATGTTCATGTTATTGTCGATGTTTTTATATGTGTGGTTTGCTTCAATGAGGTGGTTTGCGAAGGTAGATTCTGTAGTGGTGTGGAGTGCTTTTGTGTGTTCAATGTATCTCTGTTTGAAGCTACGTCCTGTCTGGCCTATGTAGAATTTACTGCAATTTGAACAATTTAGTTTATATACACCGGGTAGATCGAATTTGTTTTGTGCTTTGGGCATGCGTTTTGATAGTGTGTGTTCTGTTTTGTTAGTGGTTTTGTAAGCGATTCTGTATCCTGCTTTTTTGAATTTGTGGGCAATTTTTTCTGTTTGTTTGTTGATGTATGTTAGTGTTATGAATTTGTTGTTTTCTGTCTTTGTCTGTTGTTTGTTTTGTGTTTTGTGTAGGAGTTTACTGACTATTGTTCTGTCATAACCGTTAGATTCTGCTAGATATTGTATCGTGTACTGAGAACAATAGTCAGTAAACTCCTACACAAAACACAAAACAAACAACAGACAAAGACAGAAAACAACAAATTCATAACAACCACTAACAAAACAGAACACACACTATCAAAACGCATGCCCAAAGCACAAAACAAATTCGATCTACCCGGTGTATATAAACTAAATTGTTCAAATTGCAGTAAATTCTACATAGGCCAGACAGGACGTAGCTTCAAACAGAGATACATTGAACACACAAAAGCACTCCACACCACTACAGAATCTACCTTCGCAAACCACCTCATTGAAGCAAACCACACATATAAAAACATCGACAATAACATGAACATACTACACGTACACACAAAAGGCCGAAAACTAGACACTCTAGAACAATTAGAAATATACAAACACACAAAAACAAATAAAAACGACATCATAAACGAACAGACACAATTCAAATCGCACGCATTATTCGAACACATCTCACCACACACACACAGCTTCAATCTTTCGAAACACTATCTCCTCGCCAACAACAAGACGAGCAGCGCTACTAACGACAGCCTCTGATGAAGCCTTCTATAGGTGAAAGCCGGTTTAGGCTGTAAGGTAAAACTTTACGTTTTTACTTATAAAAAACTTAGTGTTCCGAGTCGTCAATATTATAGTGATATTTAGTTAAGTAACGAGACACGTCATGGACAACGAAATCCAAGTGATAATTCTGTTTAGTCACTTTGTCTGACCTTTGTTGATTGGGTTCAGGCAATAAGTCTATAGGCTATATTCTTCCTATTTTTTTCAATCGATTGTACTGTATCTCTTAAATTTATATTTGTATGCTTTTTATTTTCTATTCTGTATGTTTTGGCTTTCCGGTGTTACAATATTTCTTAGGAGTCTTAAATTTCTGTCTCATAATATTTCTGCTAGATAAAATAACCTACTCAATCCGCCTTGTAACGTCTTGTTTACAGTTAATGAAGCGTTTCAAAGCATATGTTTCATCATCAGATATTTAGATTTAGCCTATGCTTTGAAACGCGTCATTAATTATTGTAAACAAGAAGTTACAAGATGTATTGAAAAGGTTAGTTTACTGTTCCCACAAGTGATAGGATATCATTGAAAACATGCGTGGTATATTACTGGTGTTTTATTTTTTACATCTACGTATACTTTATATTTTGTTACTCTGAATAGATTATTTCTTAGAAGAAACAAGTTTTTAAGTTAGTACTTGTTGTTTTTGGTTTCCAACATATTGTAATTACGTGGTGGGCAGTGCTTATACCACGTGCTTACTTTTATATAAGGTATTTTATATTCATTGTTAAATTACGATTATGTAACGACAGTAACAATATGGTCTATTTCGTAACAAGTCTTTTGCTGAAGGTTTAAAATTTGACATGAAATTACTAAAACGATAATAATCATTGAATACTGGTTTTAATAAGCCGAATGTAGGAGATAAACTTTAATTTTTAAAAGTGCGATAACTGTGTTTTGTCAAATAATCATATTATTGTAGCAAGAGGATGAGTTTCCATTATATCAGTTTAGAGCACAACGCTATCACAAAAGCTGATGTATCAAATCTGACTTAAAATGAAACAAACAAGTCAGTGTTAATTAAACGCGATGTTTGATTAACAGATTTACTGCAGGCAGAGAGACGGTTTGTCAATCCATTTGTCCTACTGTACTCTGTGTGTTAATGTTGACACATTGGCAACCAGTCTGTCAGTTCTCTCTAGAAAGGTGAACTCAATAAACGCTAATCATATACACCTGTCCAGTAAACGTTTATAACAAAGCTGACTACCTTTTTATATTAAAATTAAAGTAATGTAGAGAAGCCGATATTTTATTTTACATAAAAATCTTTGGTAAGTAAAAACAAAACTCGATTCAAAACCGTAAATATTTATTGAATTAATATAAAACTTTTTAATTAACAATAACAATATTACGAAAAATTGAATATAAAAATGTCATTCTTATTTTTTTTTTTACATTTTCCTGTCTTTTGTTGAGAGGCTTCCGCGAAATACTAGTTACAGCCTTCTACATTATATAACTGACATTAATGTAAACATTAATTTGATCTGTTGTGTTAAGTTTACGATTATTTTAACGCATGCGAAGTATTGCTATTACGCAAATCATGTTGTTTTATTAGGACGATTTTGCATTTACATAATAACGACCAGTTTGGATTTTTAACGTCATCAATTTCAATATGACTAGCAAAAAGTGTGAGAGATTAAATCATTATACCTTGACGACATTAAAAACATGTATAGCAATAAACAATTTTATACATTAGGGAATAAATAAATTGACGTTTTACGGTGTTGCGAAGCATGAAATTACATTATTTTTATATGACTATAATTCTTGTAATATAGTTTAACTTAAACATCAATTATTGTTCTCAGATTGGTAATATTAAATTGGAAATAATTCGGAAATTACTTTTTACTGCAAGCAATTTATCATCGATTGTCGTAAAAAAAAGAAAACGTTGTCATATGTTCAAAACCTGAGCAATTCAATCCACACATGGTCCGACTCTTTCCAACTCCTTAAAGACGGTGGAAATCGTGAAGAAAGAAAGGAAAAATGATTAATAGTAAAGGTTCACCATTTTCAAAGATTGCTGACACCGTGCTTGTAATATGTACTTTTAAGTGTAATATTTGTTACTTACGTACGGTGGAAGTCGCGAAGAAAGAAAGGAAAAGTGATTAATAGTAAAGGTTCACCATTTTCAAAGATTGCTGATACTGTGCGTGTAATATGTACTTTTAAGTGTAATATTTGTTACTTACGTACGGTGGAAGTCGCGAAGAAAGAAAGGAAAAGTGATTAATAGTAAAGGTTCACCATTTTCAAAGATTGCTGACACTGTGCGTGTAATATGTACTATTAAGTGTAAGATTTGTTACTTACGTACGGTGAAGTTTTGTACGTAAACGAGAAAAATTAATTGTTTGTACTTAGGAATTTAACCGTGAATTAAACGTGAAAAATATTCCAATATTTGGAATTTTCTCTACCACAATTACAAGAGCATTATACTTTTAAAAATATGTTTGTCGCTTTGCAGTTTCATGAAATCAAAATCAATCGATAGGCGGCATAAAGAGAAATGTGTACTCATACGTCATGTAAACATTTTGTACGGATATAATAACAATAATAAGTTTTTATATTTTTTACTTGTTGGAGCAATCAATTTTGAAATTACAATGTAAACGTAAATTTGGTATTTCGATTACAGTATAATGGGTTTTGTAAAATATAACACGGTTACTCAGTACAATAACATATACAAATAATTAAACGTACTAAACTCACCATCGTTTACAAGAAATTGATTACAACAGTTAGAAGAAGAATTGAATAAAGCGAACCCTGGTTAGCTTTAGAGAGATTTATGAACACAGAGTAGCCCATTCAGAGTGACTTTACTGCGGTCATTAATCTGTGCTAGGGTAGACTCAGCTATTCTTTAACCCTACATCTGACCAATACCAATTTTGTGGTTCTTGTAAGTACTAATACAGATTTTAAATCCTCAATAACTTAGCGGAATTCTATTTCTTGTATAGTGAACGTAATCTGAATCTTTAGGGACTTAGTAACCCCTTTGAGTTAGCGTCTTGGCTAATAATCTAGAGGTTCCTGGTTCGATTTCCTGGTGTACCATAACATCAAAATGCATATTCCGGCTTCCAGGCTGACTCACCTTTAGAAAATGATATTAGCCATAAAATCCTGAGGTAATTATGGGCAAAGGGGGAAGGTGTAAAATTATTATTGTTATGGCTTCAGTGCAACGAAGAGGAGTCCTTGGAGTGGCGTGCTCTTACCGAAACCGTGTCAGAGCCAGCTATCCTGGTAGTGACGGGGTTCGTAGAGAATCAGGTCTATAAACTGAAGGAGATGTATCGAGAGTTGAAGCCAGGGATCTAACCATTTTGAGTGGAACGACCGCCGAAACAACGAGACTAGACGGGCTGTCAGATTGATAAGGAGTCTGAGGAAATGGTAGTACCGCCCGTTCAGTGAAGTCAGCTACTACCTTATACAGACTTTGGACTTGGCACGTTTGTTGTCAAAAATACTTGTTCAAGATTGCTAAAGCCAGGAGCGCGGTACGCCCCTATCGAGACCAGGATCTGAACACGCGCTTCACACTTTCTTTAAATCCGATAGATGGACGGCAAAGGGAAACCGAGACTTGAGGCAAAGATTGGTTAGATAACGCCCGACAATGTCGTGATGATCATGTTATGTGACAGAATCACGTGAGATCAGGTAGCGGCATTTAAGGAACGTATGCTGCTCAGAAAGAAGCAGGAAGAAAGACACTTTTAAATCAGAACGAGCGCTGAAGAAGAAGCAAGAAGGAGTGGCTAAATAAATGACCAACATTGACAACTCGGGAATCACCTCGGGAATGCGGTAAGGATCCCGCATCTGACCCGGACCCGGTGGTTAGTCTGAAAAGGAGGTAAGTGGGAATCCCACACATCGGAGAGCTGTGTCTCAGTGGTGCATAATACATTTTCCTCTACATGGAAAAATTATTATCATTATTACTATCTTAATATTTGTTCTGTCACACATGTTTAATAAACATAATTTTATTAAACCATGGATACCATACCATAATCTACTAGTCTATTATACTTGTAGCCGATCAGAAAATTTGTTGAAACTGTATGTTTTTGTACGCATAGATTTGTGTGTGTGTGTCGAAAATTGCCTCTTATTTTTAAAGTTATTAGCACATACACACGCACGCGCTGAATGTATCTGTACAAATGGGAGAATCATATAATTTTTAAAATATGAATTATGAACGAATATCAAAATATTTAGTACAAGAGAAATTTATAAATTCCTTAAAGATAAAAGACTGTAAGTACGTATTATATACATAGTTGTATGTAAAGCTTGGAAACCAATCTTCAAACACGCATGTCACACATCGGTAACTGTGGAAAGATACAATATACAAGGAGTATATTTTGGCGAAATATATGTCGAAATATACAAGGAGTATATTTTGATGCGAGGAGACGTGTATAAGCAACAGATAACTCTGTGTATAAAGAGGACAACAAACAATATTAACGAGCTAACTCATTATCCTTTAGTAAACTGTTCTGCATGAGAGTGAAGATCGGTTAACTCGTGTGTAGGTTAACACAGAACATACTGATATTAATTTTACAGGTACAACACATCACGAAAACTCTTTTACGCGAAACACAAGAACATAAATGACGTGCCATGTTTAAAAGAAATTATAGGTCACTAGAGGTATAGAAAATTTTCACTGACCCGATTATGTCAATGACTAAACTACTAGTCCCTTTGTAGTACATGATTATCGGAGCGCAAATTACGTTTACGATATGTGACAGCACAAATAAATGTGATAGATTAAACAGTGTGTTTTTGTTATTTACAGAACGTAAGAAAATAAAAATGGTTAAAGAAGAAAAATATTTCATTCTGTAAGATTATTTTTTATTTTTCCACTCTATAGGGTTATACTTTAAGTCTGTTCCGTTTCTACAGAATTTCTTCACTCCATCTCTCCTATGTGGGGCTACTTCGTGAGTATCCAAAGCATACTGGTCTGTGCGAGTCTTGATGTTGCCAGAGCTGCGGCAGTCTGGGGACTAGCCCACTGGAACGTAGGTCTTTTTGTCTGCTGTACAACTGCTACGAGGGGGTTTGCTAATCGCTCATCGGGCGCCTATCCAGGTGGTGGATAGGTGGAAACCTCTCCACCTTCTCATGGGCAAGAGACAAAACATAAACAGTCGTGAAACAACTGTTTACATTTTGAAGTGAAAACTACAGTATCGATACGAAACACAGCTAACTGAACATATTACTCGCACTACGAACAGGAACGCTGTGAGTCAAGTCTAACTTGTAAGAAACTATTTGCTACATAGTATTCTGTATCTTTACTTTTTTCTTAGTTTACATAATTTTCTTCAAAAGCTCATCAGACCATCCTTTACGTGTTTCATCTATTGTAATTAATAAAATTTTTTGTCAACAGGTTATTTTAGTTATGGTGATTTGTTGTGAACTCACTCTGCGAGAGTCAAAACTAAAGACTTCTTTGCCTTCGTACAGTATTCTCAGCTGTTACGCTCTAGACATCTGGAGAGTCGGTTTTACATCCTTCATGACGTCCACTGTCATAAGTTTCTGGCTTTACATTCTGTTACTACTGTTCAACTTATTTTTATACTGTATGTGTTCATTTTATCCTGAACTCCTTCTTTTATGATTTAAACAAAGTCTTAAACAAAGTTCGTTACGTTCCTTTGAACGAACGATTCCAGAAGAATAATGACTGAAAAAAACCTAAACTAATATGTTCTCTCGCAAACTTGTGTGTGCCCGTTAGAGTGTAATCACGACATCTACTAATGAGCGATGACCCCTCCCACGATCAATCGGCATTGAATTCCATTAAAATAACTCTTATAACTTGGTCACTTTGCTTTTTCCAACGAGTGTAGTTTTTCTGAACGTAGTAGCTTCTTATTTTACCATCAAATCAAATTTATTTTCTTACTTATACGATATTATTCATCTATTGCAATTGAATAACGACTAATACAACACTCGATCAGCCCACATATGATTACTAATATCAGATAGAGGCTTGCAGATTGCTCACGTTGGTTTCGCTTAAATTCACTTGGACAACCGTCTTTGTTTACATGTGAAAATCAGATCTATAAGTAATATACCATACGCTCTACTGATAGTTAATTACATTAGCCAGTCAAAACAGTGAAATTAAACAGGACTTCGCACTCAGCAACTGCCTCGCTGGAGATCTATTGAATATTCGATAATACTCCCCCCTGCACCAAAATCTGTTGTTATAAGCAGGCGGTCATTTCCGTTATGAAACGAGTTCAGTAGACCGATTTCCTGCTTGTATACTGAACTGCTGAAGGCTGACAGCTGAAATATAACATCATAGACCAATAGCTGTATACAGTTATAAGAACATAAGAGAAATAACAACCTCTTTGTCATTAGTATTACACGCGTTTCTAATGATATACAACAAAATACTTTTACTCTATCTTGTAGTACACTTTTTTTTTGTTTAACAAAACGAATAATAATTATCACTCAAATGTTACTAAATGAATTTTTTAAAAGTCATCGTCAGCTTCATTCCCTCTTACTTGCCCTAGGCGTGATGGCCCCGGTTACAATAATTCACTTCAAAGTATTTATAAAATAATGTATGTCAGTTACGACACACGCAACTACCTGCACAATGAAAAGGAGTTTTTCTTTGCTGGTGTATGAACGACTTAAAATTTTTGGCAATTCGGTAAAGTAAATGTTGCAATTAAACTAGTGTGATTCAGTTTAATCACATGACGTAAGAGTAATTTAAGCTTCGATAATCATGTACTACAAAGGCATTAGTAGTTTCGTCACTTTATCGGGTTAGTGAACATCTATACCGCTAGTCACCCATCGTTTCTTTTAAACATGGCACGTTAAACATGTTCTTGTGTTTGGCGTAAAAGAGTTCTCGTGATACATAATGTGTTGTACTTTAACATTAATATCAAACTACATTATTACATTTATAAAATAACGAATAATTGTTTCCTCACAAAAATCAATAAACAATAAATTACTTTTCAGTAACAATAAGTGTCGAAGTATGCGGTAGTTGATTCTATTGATTACAAAGAGTATTAAATGTGCTGTTAATAACACAGTTTATGTTCAGTAACGTGTGTTGCAAACACGTAATCAGTTCAGCTGTCAGTACAATTACAATGTGTTCATACAGTAAATGAAGGGTTTTGTTTGTCTTATTGCACACAGCATGTTGAACTGTTCATATGCGTTTATTTATACTTTACCAACTACCAAATTAAGTTTTATGAAAACAGAGTAGCAAGTAATTTTATATACCGGTTTTATATTAGGCGAAACAATTGACCTTGTTTTAAATTCCAAACAGTCCATATATGTTAACCTGTTATTACTTAGGAATGTGTCAAAAAGTTATCAACAAAACGATTAATAACAAAATTATCCTAAAGGAAGTAGAACACAGTAGCAATCAATGGAAAAAGGCAAATAAATCTGCTAACCTAAATCGCCTGTTCAGAATCATCAGATTAAACGTGACCAAAGTAGTGATAACACCCAACAGAAGTTATATTGAATCATTCAGTAAGCCTATTATCGAACTTTTTCAAAATTAAAACCGTGTTCTTCACACAAACTAAGTGGAACCAGTGAACAAATTCCGCAAATGTGGATTTCACAGTCACTTTACAGCACTTCACGTTCACCGGGTAACAAAGCTATAACGAACAAGGTAACTACTGAAGTTCGTTTTTGTTTTGTTTTAAAATAAGTCAATGTGTGAAGAGAATATATCATGATGTATATATGATTTATAAAACTGTACAAATAACCTCATCTCCACATTCATTTTAATTAAACCCTAATAAAGTGTTTGTACCACTTGCCATGAAAAATGAACTAATCTACTGAAGTATATCCGATTATACCAGGAGTATCACTGGTTGGCCTCCATTTATACATTTTCAATTACTTGCATTAGATTTTGTAATATCTAAAATATCAAACACAGAGCCTTAAAGACATAACGACGATACACCCGTCCGTATTAGCAAACAGTAATAACCCAGACAGCGTTATCCCCAACCGTACAGTATCTTTTCAACATATTCAAAACTGGTTTAAAATATAGTGACACACAAGTTTTAAAGAAATAAAAGAATATAGTTCTGTTATTTTATAGAACCAAAAAACCTTACATGTAAAATAAACACACATAGAAACATTTCGTGAAATGAACTGAAGTGCTTATAAACAATAAAAATTTGGAACATATTTTATGGAAACAATACATTGAAAAGAAAACATAAATAGGCGTGTGTGAATAAACTGATAATAGAATCCATCAGTTGAGAAGAAAGTTTTAATATAAAAGAGATTGATAATAGGCCTACGTGTCTGAATCCAAGTTGTGAAGGCGTACAAATGTAATTCTATGAGTGAAAATGATACTTGATGAACCACGGTCTCAAACCAAACATATCACACAGGCATACTAAGAATATTCAAACAAGGCATCATCTAGGAAACCATGTGTTGTTAGATTTCATCTAACAATAAATTCAAAACTCACGATAAACTCTGCTACAACGAAAAAGGAAACAACAGAGGGCTCCAAAAATTGCCAATAATTAGTCATCACTTTATGATAATATGTCATAATTTTAGATAGTAAAATGTAATATAGGTTTTATGACCAAATAAATAATTGAAAAATTTGCTAAAATGTAATTACAAATAATACATGTTAAACATTTCATTTTTTATGCATCAATCATTCGGCAATTTTCACCAACACTACCAGCCTTTTCACTACAGTAATATTATTTCAGCAACAATACCACCACCATTGACATAAAGAATTAGTTTAGTATACAGCTTTAATTAAACATTCAGGATTTGAGTATGTTTCTGAATTGGGGTCAGAGCATAGGAGGCTTGTAACGGTACAAGTGTGTCTCAGTAAACACGTACTGGGTTAACGTTTCACCGCCGTACAACAAAGTGGTCGTTACCATTAATGTTACCGACCATGTCCGTATTATTGCGGTCAGAGCATAAGAGGCTTGTAACGGTACAAGTGTGTCTCAGTAAACACGTACTGGGTTAACGTTTCACCGCCGTACAACAAAGTGGTCGTTACCATTAATGTTACCGACCATGTCCGTACTATTGCGGTCAGAGCATAAGAGGCTTGTAACGGTACAAGTGTGTCTCAGTAAACACGTACTGGGTTAACGTTTCACCGCCGTACAACAAAGTGGTCGTTACCATTAATGTTACCGACCATGTCCGTACTATTGCGGTCAGAGCATAAGAGGCTTGTAACGGTTGTAGCGTGACAGATGTTTGCATAATATTGAATGGCAATTGATCATTAGAATAATGAAGTTATAATGTTTAAATTTGGAAGAAAGCATTAAGTTTAATATAAATAGATTAATTCATAGCAACTGTGGAAAGAAATCATTATTATAAAGAAAATCCAAGTTAAAATAAAAGGAGTTACTAGTGATGAGTCATCCAAGACCAGTCTCATAACCAAAGGTTTTCAAGGTATAACCCAGGAAGGTAAAATAGTAAATAACAAAGCAGTGCAGAATATGACTAAACACACAACGAGGGAGAATAAATAGAAGAGAAACCCTAAAATAAGCCAAGATCAACCAATACAGGTTGTGTATTTCTGAAATAAAGAAGGAGATGGAGAAGATCCCAAGAAACCTGATGGCAACAAGAAGAAGATGGAGAAGATACCAGTCCCAGAAGGCAGGAGAAAAGAAGACTGAAGAAAGAAGAAGAGGGCAGCATCCTGAAGAAGACGTCATGCTCTTATAAAAGACACCCAAATCCCTATATCCCCAAAATAAATATCTAAAAACAAAAGTATAACGAAATAAAAACCACATGTATATAAATTTAAGAGAGAGGAGTGTATAAAGTAAAAGTTTCCTGTGAACTGAGATGAAACAATAATATAGTACCCATGGAACAAATCTCCATTGAAAAACGCTAACCAATTTATTATGTTGATAAGACTATACGACCATTTAGCATTAACATAATATATAAGTGAAAGTGAACCAGTGATAGTTTTGGGTATTATAAAAAATGAACCTTGTGTTTCATTCTTGGCAATCACAAACATTGGATGCAATGAAATATGCATTTTTCAATGACTTAAAATATGTACTGTGACAATATGTTGTTCATAAGACATGAATCTGTTTAAAATAACATTTTGTTTTACATGAAAAAAGAAAAACAGAGTTCATAATACCTTTTGAACAATTAATACTATTTATTTGTTAATGACAGGGTACAATTCCCCAAAGACAATGTAAAAGACGGTATAAAAACTGTAGAATCCTACTTATAATAATAGTTAGAAATAAGAATATAAATATAAGGTTTTTTATGTATATAGTACAAGAATGTTTAAAAATGTATTAGATATAAGGCCATTTGTTTGGGTCTGAAACAACTAACATCAGAACTATAAAAATAGTTACCACTTGTAAATAGTAGAGAGTAATTAAGATGTTAGTTAGTAAAAAACCTTTGTTGTAAACCATATTTCCATGTTGGAAATGGGAATTTTGTTGCAAAATGTCTGATTTGAAGACAACCATTTATTTAAAAAAAAATATTCTTTATTCTGTTTGACTATTGTTTGTATTGTGGCCAATACTAGTTGTTTTTGTGTAATTTGAAAGCATGTTTAATTTATAATACTATTTGTAAAAGTCAGAGAGGGTATCACACATCATATATTGTTTGTAAATTATTTTGTAAGAAAAATTGTTAAAAAATCATAGGCCAAAAGAATGGAAACCAAACTTCATCAAAACAGAGAAATTGCTCAATTAAATGCAAATAAACAAAAGGGGTTTAGACAAAATAAACTTGAGATCATGCCATATAATTGCACATACCATTTAGAGAGATTTTAATAAATTATATTCAGAATTATGAATAAAAGTGAAAATGACTAAACTCAGAAATTTAGACATGGGAGTCATATATTTCAGAATAATGTTTCAGAATACAACTAATTCAATTAATTACCAGAAAATAAGGGAATAGGAACCTTTTAATACAATATAGAATTATTAATATTAAATATAACTGATAAAATGGCTGAATTTATATAATGACAGGAAGTAAATTTTGATGTTTTGGACTCTTCAGAGTATACCCAAACTGAAAGTAAAATTACTATTTTTTGGACAGAAAACACTATAAAATGGCATTATTTAATCTGAAAATAACCAGAATGAACTGAAAGATTAATTTAAATCAAATCTAGTGAATAAAATTGACAAATAACCAAAGTTTAGGCATTCATATAGTGAAATAGTAAAATGTACACAGGATGTGAAAATATTTTTGAAAAATGTTAAGGATAATATTATATGGGCTAAGAGTTTAATTGAAACTGAAGGAAACAGTTAGTTAATTATTGGTAGTTGAACGGTTAACATGACATACGTAGAATAACGTGGATAACCTAACCTATAATCGTCATACAAGCGAGTGTATAGTGAGTTATTGTGAAATCGCGAGTGACTTGTAAAATACTTCTGAAACTATCATATTATAACAGAAACGATCAAGTAACACTCCATAACACAGAACAATATAAATCTACTCCGAAAAACACCATAAAACACTAGAAAACTGTATAATACATTAAACCAAATTAGTGACGGAATCGGAGAAAGTGTTTGACTTATAATTACACAAACATACTAAATACAACCCAGAATCACTACACCAGTCACTACACAACATATAACAAGAGATTTGCAGACACAAGAACAGGAATATTGCGTCAAAAATACATTATTTGGAATGCAGCAGTAACGAGCAACATTTTCATCGACTTGACGGCAGCCATCTTTCTTTGACGATTTCAGTGCCTTCTTCTTGGTTCAGCACAGCTGTTTGGTGAAAACAATTATTATATTTACAATTTATTATTCAATGTCTGTGTTTATTAATAACTATTAATTTGATTGTAACGTTATACTTTTTAAATATTAGCCCGATTTCTCTGACTTTGGTAATAACTGGCTGTTTAAAGAACCCTATATAATTTTTATAACATATACTTGTAACTTTTTTCGATATCCTGAGAATCGATACTAATCGATAAGAGTCAATATTGCTGTTACTTAATAAAACATTAATACTTTTCAATACTTAATAGTTCTTTATTTCTTCAATAATACTAATTACCAATAATATAATTCTAATTGATAATCTACAAGGACTTTACCACCCGTAAGTGAAGATAACCTAAAAAATAGAAAGGTAAACAAATATCGATTGGTTTACAGACAGTCTTATGAGTGGTGATAGATTATTTAAATTATACTAAAACTTTAATAAAAATTTTCAGAAGAGCATTACACTGTTTAAAACTTCACAGCCCTATATTAATTAATTGATCCTAATTAATTAATTAATAAAATTAAAATTTTTTTTTATTATTTTTTTTTATAAACATAATTTTTTTTTAATTTTCTTCAAAACAATAATTTTTGATTTGAAACTTTCGGTGAAGCTGAGCATATATATTTCTTCATCAACTTTACGCTACTCGACCGGTCTTGCTACCATTGGGACTCGACCAGCTGGGAAACTTAAGGAAGTGTTTCAGGCCAGTAAGACGTCGAGAGCCACACCAATTAAACATATTACATTGGACTTGATTACATCGGAGTCACATACTTCACAGTCTCTTCTTATCATCAATCAACACCTTACAACTTACAGATTCACACATCAATCTTATTTATTATATTACAAATTGGCGCACAACTTTAGGGGCTTTAATTAGCGATTGGAAGGCCAATACATTCTGCCCAATCACTAGTTGGAGCTAGGCAACAGCTACAAAGCCAGAGAATTTCAAGGGAAAATGCAACGACGTGCGACATCTAAGAAACGGGCAGCGGAGGCCGAAAAAGAAATAGAAGTCGATATGGACAACAAAGAGGCAACGCCAGTAGAGGTGGAAGAGGTATTACAATCGGTGTTGTCCAAACAAACTGAACCATCAGAGGAACAACCGGAGATACCCACGCAGACAGGGGAGATCAACATCCAGGAAAGACATTTAGAGAAATCCAAGGTAACAGCAGAAAGTAAAATGGACAAACTAATGGAAATGTTCATGAAAATGGATAAGAAATTGGACTCTACGAAGGAAGACTTGAGTAAGAAAATGGGGAATGATAACCAGTCCTTGAAAGAAGAATTAAGTGGGATGAACAAGAACATGGAAGGGCTGAAGGAAGACAACCAGTCCCTGGGTAAGAAGATTGATGAAACCAATAAGAAACTGGAAGAGGACATTAAGGAAATAAGAGAGGACAGATTAAAAAGGGAAGAATTAAGAAAGGAGAAGACCGAAGAAATAAAAAATGATAGCCAACCAGAACCAGAAGAAGTACTAAATGACAAAACGCAGGAACAAGTAATGGTGGTACCTGAAATTGAAACTAACCGAAACCAGGAAAATATTAAACAAGGGGAAGGAGAGTCAAGGATGAGAAGAATATGTCCAAGAAATGTAATAAAAACGAAGGAAGAGTTGGAGATGATGAAACATGGGTTAATTGATGGCAATAATATCCCAATTACCTATGACAAAGACATAATGAATTCCAGGAATTATAGAAGGAGAATCGAAGTAATTTCAGAAATAATTTACCACAAGACAGTAGTCTACCAATGGGAAAGGACCAGAGGTAAACAGAATACCATATGTGGAACAGACCAATTTCAGCGCAAGACTGGACAATGTTTTTCAGAAAGATGGAAATGTGATATCGTACCAGACTGTAATGATGACACAGGTGAATCACTAGAATGTATTCCATTAGCGTGCCATCTAGGACAGTTCCAGGGTACGGTCAGACTAAAATATATTCCTTCAGAGTGGATATGTGATGGTAAACCAGCTTATGGTGTTTCAGATAAACAAATAATAAGTGATAACCCAGATGAAGATCCTCACATATATTTGTCAGGTAATACAAAACATGGACCAGAGAAGTATTGGTGTATACCATATGATGATAGAGGGAGCCAGCCCAGTAATTACGACGGCCCTAACAACCCGCCGCGTAATGACCAGTTTAGCGGTAATTTTAACGGCGTTAGGAATAACAACCCCTATCCATACAATAGAAACAATTTATACCAACATAATAATAATATCCCATACAGTCAGAGAAATCCATATCCCAACAATAATGATGACAGACCTTACCAACCTAACCGAAAAGACTATCATGATAAATTTAGTAATAAAAATAATAACAGTAATAATAACCAAGTGTCGCGCCCTAGGGTAAATTTTATAAGAGCAACTGAGATGATGGACCCTGGTTGACACAAATACCACACGACATCAAGAAAAGGGACGGATCATGATAACCGACTACGGCGAAAAACAATGTTGAAGGAGACGAAATAAATATCATTGAAAGGAAATGATACGAAGAATAAACATAGAAACAAAACTGGGTTTTATGAGTGAAGACTATGTAAGAAAATGAACATGACCAATAAAAATATGAGCAATGGAACGACATAAAGAAAATCGTCCATCTTCCTGGGTATATAGAAAAGAAAAGGCATTTATAAGGAAAGAAAAAGAGAAGATCAACTTACAAAAGTATAAATAATATGGGCCAGTGTAGAGTACAATATATGCCCATATGTTGTGGTAAATGATAAGCATAACAACACATATGAGTTGAGGGAAATCGTTTCAGGAAAAATCAAAGGAGTGTACAATCAAGCTTCTATGAAGAAATATTATGAAGAATGAGTTGTGAGTTATAGAATTTTGAATTAATTATTTTTTTAAAAATTCAAAAATAATGTAAGTACATCTTACAACCTAATATTTTGAAAAGAACATTCTGGAGAATTATAAGAAGAAGGAATTTAGAATTTATATTTTTAAAAAATTTTAAAATAATGTAAGTAGATCTTACAACCTAATAATTTTGGAACAAACTTTATGGAAGAAAGGAAAAGAAAGACTTTTGAATTGAAATATAATTATAAAAATTTAAAATTGAGTAAGTACTTCTTACTACAACCTGATAATTTAGAACAAAACTTTATGGAAGAAAGAGAAAGAGAGAGAATTTTGAACTTAATTTTATGAAAATTTAAAACTGAGTAAGTACATCTTACTACCACTGAATTATGAGAAAAACATTTTGGAAGAATTAAGAAGAAAGGAATTTAGAAGTTAATATATGAAAAATTTAAAAATGAAGTAAGACCAACTTACTATAACTAAGTTTATGAGAAAACTTTATGGTAAATAATTAAGAAGAATTTGAATTTGGAGAAATACCAAAACATTCAGAAATAATAGTAAAATCACAATACTATAAACAATTCTGAATGAGACAATTCTGGGAATAAATGAATTAAACAGAATTTGAATGTTGATAGAACGTCAGTACTTTGAGACAAGATAAGATCAACATATTACAAGGATTTATGAGAAATATTTTTCAATTAAATAAAAAGAATAGTTTGAATTTTACATTAAAACTAACCAAGTTCCAAAAAATAATTATGTGTCAATTATGATTGAATTGAGAAGAAAATAAAGTGGTTAATTCAGAAAAGAGAATTAACGTTAATCCAGAATAAATGCTAGACATTCACAATAGCATTTGAAGGAGTAGAGAAGAATAACAAGAAAGAGTGTAATAAGCCAGAGAAGGAAAAAATTTGGAAGCAAAGAGACTAATTACCTATGAAACGATAATGAAAACAGTTAATTAAGAGCAAAGAAGAACAACTCATACCAAACAGATGGAGAAGATGATTTTGAACCAATGATAATAATAAGACCTATATGAAATGCAAAGAGAAGAAATACCACATGAAATATGATATAAATGAATTAATGTTAATGAATGCGAAGGTGGATTAATAACTTTCTAAGAGAAAGGAAACAACCAAAATGTTTAAATAAAATGATCAATATAACAACCTGTATGTCTAATGTAAAGATACAATGTTAAAAAATTAAATATAATATAATAAGACCATTCAAATAATGAATAAGAAAGACTATATATAGAGACCATGCTAATACTATGAATAACCAGAAGAAAGTATAAAGAGAATTCAGATGAAGAAGAAAGAGAGTTACACTGTAAACAGTAACCAGAATTATTAAAAGAAAGGTTTTCAACCATAATTAAATTAAATATATCAGACAAGTTAAGAGTTTTGGAAAAATATATATGTAATGAGTATAATAATGATTATGAAGATTTATTAAGATAGAAAATGTGAGATAATCTGAGAGACTACGAAGTGGAGAATCCAAAGATATTTTTATTAGTCGAAAATGAGACTACTTTTTATTTATTTATTCGATGACTGACTGAAGATAATTCCAGCAGCATTATGTTTTTTTGAGCAGGGATGGACATGCCTCTGTATTCAATTTATAGAAGTGGTGTATGGCCAGCAGAGAAGTAGCGTACAGTGCCCCTCTGATCTGCCCCAGCCCACGTGATAGGGAATGTTAGGGAATTAATATCCCAAGGATACAACACGAAGTTGATATAGAAAGAAAATGTATTACAATAATAATATATCTCAGAAGACACTAACTATCCGAAAAGGATCAGTAGTAAAACAAATAATTATATATATAAAATTAATTAAACTCTAATTATAAAATGTCGATATACAAATGGAGAAGAAAATGAATTATAAGAAATGATGAAATTATCATAAGAAATTATTTCATCCATAAACATGTCTGAAATAATTACTTCTGGAGGGGAGCAATCTTTAGCGTGACAGATGTTTGCATAATATTGAATGGCAATTGATCATTAGAATAATGAAATTATAATGTTTAAATTTGGAAGAAAGCATTAAGTTTAATATAAATAGATTAATTCATAGCAACTGTGGAAAGAAATCATTATTATAAAGAAAATCCAAGTTAAAATAAAAGGAGTTACTAGTGATGAGTCATCCAAGACCAGTCTCATAACCAAAGGTTTTCAAGGTATAACCCAGGAAGGTAAAATAGTAAATAACAAAGCAGTGCAGAATATGACTAAACACACAACGAGGGAGAATAAATAGAAGAGAAACCCTAAAATAAGCCAAGATCAACCAATACAGGTTGTGTATTTCTGAAATAAAGAAGGAGATGGAGAAGATCCCAAGAAACCTGATGGCAACAAGAAGAAGATGGAGAAGATACCAGTCCCAGAAGGCAGGAGAAAAGAAGACTGAAGAAAGAAGAAGAGGGCAGCATCCTGAAGAAGACGTCATGCTCTTATAAAAGACACCCAAATCCCTATATCCCCAAAATAAATATCTAAAAACAAAAGTATAACGAAATAAAAACCACATGTATATAAATTTAAGAGAGAGGAGTGTATAAAGTAAAAGTTTCCTGTGAACTGAGATGAAACAATAATATAGTACCCATGGAACAAATCTCCATTGAAAAACGCTAACTAATTTATTATGTTGATAAGACTATACGACCATTTAGCATTAACATAATATATAAGTGAAAGTGAACCAGTGATAGTTTTGGGTATTATAAAAAATGAACCTTGTGTTTCATTCTTGGCAATCACAAACATTGGATGCAATGAAATATGCATTTTTCAATGACTTAAAATATGTACTGTGACAATATGTTGTTCATAAGACATGAATCTGTTTAAAATAACATTTTGTTTTACATGAAAAAAGAAAAACAGAGTTCATAATACCTTTTGAACAATTAATACTATTTATTTGTTAATGACAGGGTACAATTCCCCAAAGACAATGTAAAAGACGGTATAAAAACTGTAGAATCCTACTTATAATAATAGTTAGAAATAAGAATATAAATATAAGGTTTTTTATGTATATAGTACAAGAATGTTTAAAAATGTATTAGATATAAGGCCATTTGTTTGGGTCTGAAACAACTAACATCAGAACTATAAAAATAGTTACCACTTGTAAATAGTAGAGAGTAATTAAGATGTTAGTTAGTAAAAAACCTTTGTTGTAAACCATATTTCCATGTTGGAAATGGGAATTTTGTTGCAAAATGTCTGATTTGAAGACAACCATTTATTTAAAAAAAAATATTCTTTATTCTGTTTGACTATTGTTTGTATTGTGGCCAATACTAGTTGTTTTTGTGTAATTTGAAAGCATGTTTAATTTATAATACTATTTGTAAAAGTCAGAGAGGGTATCACACATCATATATTGTTTGTAAATTATTTTGTAAGAAAAATTGTTAAAAAATCATAGGCCAAAAGAATGGAAACCAAACTTCATCAAAACAGAGAAATTGCTCAATTAAATGCAAATAAACAAAAGGGGTTTAGACAAAATAAACTTGAGATCATGCCATATAATTGCACATACCATTTAGAGAGATTTTAATAAATTATATTCAGAATTATGAATAAAAGTGAAAATGACTAAACTCAGAAATTTAGACATGGGAGTCATATATTTCAGAATAATGTTTCAGAATACAACTAATTCAATTAATTACCAGAAAATAAGGGAATAGGAACCTTTTAATACAATATAGAATTATTAATATTAAATATAACTGATAAAATGGCTGAATTTATATAATGACAGGAAGTAAATTTTGATGTTTTGGACTCTTCAGAGTATACCCAAACTGAAAGTAAAATTACTATTTTTTGGACAGAAAACACTATAAAATGGCATTATTTAATCTGAAAATAACCAGAATGAACTGAAAGATTAATTTAAATCAAATCTAGTGAATAAAATTGACAAATAACCAAAGTTTAGGCATTCATATAGTGAAATAGTAAAATGTACACAGGATGTGAAAATATTTTTGAAAAATGTTAAGGATAATATTATATGGGCTAAGAGTTTAATTGAAACTGAAGGAAACAGTTAGTTAATTATTGGTAGTTGAACGGTTAACATGACATACGTAGAATAACGTGGATAACCTAACCTATAATCGTCATACAAGCGAGTGTATAGTGAGTTATTGTGAAATCGCGAGTGACTTGTAAAATACTTCTGAAACTATCATATTATAACAGAAACGATCAAGTAACACTCCATAACACAGAACAATATAAATCTACTCCGAAAAACACCATAAAACACTAGAAAACTGTATAATACATTAAACCAAATTAGTGACGGAATCGGAGAAAGTGTTTGACTTATAATTACACAAACATACTAAATACAACCCAGAATCACTACACCAGTCACTACACAACATATAACAAGAGATTTGCAGACACAAGAACAGGAATATTGCGTCAAAAATACATTATTTGGAATGCAGCAGTAACGAGCAACATTTTCATCGACTTGACGGCAGCCATCTTTCTTTGACGATTTCAGTGCCTTCTTCTTGGTTCAGCACAGCTGTTTGGTGAAAACAATTATTATATTTACAATTTATTATTCAATGTCTGTGTTTATTAATAACTATTAATTTGATTGTAACGTTATACTTTTTAAATATTAGCCCGATTTCTCTGACTTTGGTAATAACTGGCTGTTTAAAGAACCCTATATAATTTTTATAACATATACTTGTAACTTTTTTCGATATCCTGAGAATCGATACTAATCGATAAGAGTCAATATTGCTGTTACTTAATAAAACATTAATACTTTTCAATACTTAATAGTTCTTTATTTCTTCAATAATACTAATTACCAATAATATAATTCTAATTGATAATCTACAAGGACTTTACCACCCGTAAGTGAAGATAACCTAAAAAATAGAAAGGTAAACAAATATCGATTGGTTTACAGACAGTCTTATGAGTGGTGATAGATTATTTAAATTATACTAAAACTTTAATAAAAATTTTCAGAAGAGCATTACACTGTTTAAAACTTCACAGCCCTATATTAATTAATTGATCCTAATTAATTAATTAATAAAATTAAAAAAATTTTTTTATTATTTTTTTTTATAAACATAATTTTTTTTTAATTTTCTTCAAAACAATAATTTTTGATTTGAAACTTTCGGTGAAGCTGAGCATATATATTTCTTCATCAACTTTACGCTACTCGACCGGTCTTGCTACCATTGGGACTCGACCAGCTGGGAAACTTAAGGAAGTGTTTCAGGCCAGTAAGACGTCGAGAGCCACACCAATTAAACATATTACATTGGACTTGATTACATCGGAGTCACATACTTCACAGTCTCTTCTTATCATCAATCAACACCTTACAACTTACAGATTCACACATCAATCTTATTTATTATATTACACGGTACAAGTGTGTCTCAGTAAACACGTACTGGGTTATCGTTTCACCGCCGTACAACAAAGTGGTCGTTACCATTAGTGTTACCGACCATGTCCGTACTATTGCGGTCAGAGCATAAGAGGCTTGTAACGGTACAAGTGTGTCTCAGTAAACACGTACTGGGTTAACGTTTCACCGCCGTACAACAAAGTGGTCGTTACCATTAATGTTACCGACCATGTCCGTACTATTGCGGTCAGAGCATAAGAGGCTTGTAACGGTACAAGTGTGTCTCAGTAAACACATACTGTGTTATCGTTTCACCGCCGTACAACAAAATGGTCGTTACCATTAGTGTTACCGACCACGTCCGTACTATTTTGCAGAGTAAACAAAACAAGAACACGCTGTTGTCTTCACATTATCATTGGAAATTTTTTTACGTCTCTCATTCTATTATTTGTATCCAACATGATTTTCCAGTTATTCATTTTTTCGGTTGACGACTTTTAAAAATGTTTGTAACACATTATCTGAGGAACCGCCACGAAGTTTATAAACTTCTGTACCTTGGTGTTTTTATTTTGAATTTCTGTACAAAAGTTTCTAAACATTCATAATTGAAATTCATAAAGCCGTGTCTGATTTATGGAAGCTTCTACGGTAACAGTAACACTAAATCAAAATTTAGCTGTTGCTTTTAACGCGAAAGCAACAATCAGGAGCTACAAATGTATAGCCGAGATAAATGTCAAATTTTAAACTGCTTCAGACAATTATATAACTTATTTCTTTAGTCAACAAACACTATTTATTACTTACCTATCTATTTGTCTTTATTACTCGAGACAATACTTATTTCTTGATAATCTAGTAGGCTAATTGTATAAACATTCCATGTAACACAAGTAGTTTTGGGCAGTAATTAGTTTTTATTTAATTTTTCTTTTTTTAAAAGAGATCATGCAGTACAACTGTAAGGTAGTTATTATTCATGTTTTTGAGTGAGGAACAGAGAGAGAGTGAGAGAGAGGGAGGGAGAGAGAGAGAGAGAGAGAGAGAGAGAGAGAGAGAGAGACAGACAGACAGACAGACAGACAGACAGAGAAAGGAAGAGAGCCAGAAAGAATGACAAAGAGACAAAAGGGTCGATAAGGAGATTGAGATGATAGTTGTAGATCTTGGTGTATCTTGACAATTTTTCTTCTTCCGGTTCAGTGTCGTTATACAAGTCTTATCGACGCTCTTCTTGAGTTACTCTACATCCATTTATCTCAGTACAGTCTATCACTTACGTTCGTTAATGAAATATACATATTGGAATTACATCAAATTCCCGTCCACACACGGCAGCCATCATTGAGTAATTTCCCTGTCAGCTGTTTAACACGGACATAATTGAAAATATTCCGTAGTTTTCTTTATGAAACGATAAAATGTTGAATGCGATTCGCTTGGTCTACAAAGTGTAGATATGACATGTTGCGACTTCTGAGTCTATAAATGTTATTATTAAGTGTGAGTTCAATCACTACACACGCGCGCATACGCTCTTTACCCCTCAGTGACTGTCTCGTGTGATCCAAAATACGACTAAGACCAGGATTGTTAGTTTTACACTACTTAATACTCTTATCTTGAAAACTAGTAGTATATCCTGATCGCGGCGAGAGATAGAAACTGTCCCAATTGGTGTCCCTCTAAAAAACTAGGTTTGCGTCACGTCGAGTCTCGTTAGAGATCACAATAAAACAATATTTGATGAGAAACCAGTGTTATTTGACTCACGTCTACTAAAATCTCACACTGAGCATCAATCAAAATATTCTATAATGCTAAGAAATGTAAATGTGTTTAGTAGAAAATATAGTCGGTAATTTTATTAATGGACATATAATTTTTACAAACTCACAGCTGTAGTAGGGTATAAGTTATAATACCAATTAGTATTCATTTATACCACACGAAACTCTAGCTTCTTTTCTTCTGATAATATTTTCTTCATTCTAATGATTTATCAGTATCTTAAAAAAATGCTTAATATTACTTTAGACAACTTGTCGTTTTCATGGTAAAATAATATATGCATAAATTACAGTTATAAATTGTGGTATGCACATACTTACTGAACTTAAATTTTGGTACATTTTTCTTCTTCTTCTTAGTAATTCTCTTCTACCCGTCGGGTGTCGAGGTTTTCGAGAGAATTATCCATCTCGTCCTGTCTAGTGCCAAAACCTTGGCGTGGGGGCAAACTGCTCATCTGCCTTCTACAATCTTCTTGATGTTATACTGCCATTTCACTTTGGGCCGTCCTCTTCCTCTTCTGCTTTCTGGTTTTTGCCTGCCATGATCGTCTCGGGAACCTTTTCTCGATCTTTCGGGATCATTGCGAGCTTTATGTTCAAATTTTTCCGATCTCTATGAGTTTCCTTCTCAATTCTCCTCAGGAATCTCACCTCCATGGCCTGTATCCTCTTTTTATGTCTCTTATTAAAAGTCCATGACTCCAACTGTACGTCAATGTTGGAGCATATACAGATTTGTATATTGCCAGTTTGGTTTTTTGTGACATTTCGCTTTTACCCAGAAACTTCCTGTTGATAGCACCGTAAGCTTGCTTGCAGCTGAGATCCTCATGTCTAACTCTGACTCTATTTTGCCATCCTCACTTAAAACGGCCCGTAAATATTTGAATGTCGCCACTTGTTCAATTCCCTTATTGTTGACTACTATTCTGTGTTGTCTTTCTTGTCTACTAATTATCATTGTCTTTACCTTGGTGGGGCTAAGAATCATATTCTTCCCCCTCATCGTTTCTTCCCACACATTTATGTTATGCTGCAGATTCTGTTCTGTGCTGGCAATCAGAACGATGTCGTTAGTAAAAGCAAGGTCTGTGAAATACGTATATTGGCTGCAGCCTCCAGTTGCCTACCTTAAACTTCCTATTTCTTGTTTACTCTCCTTGATAATAGCATCCATCAATACAAAAGCATTCTTTAAGATTAAAAATGAAAACGTTATTCTTTAATATTAATATGCTATAGGGAATATAACAGTTAACACAGTAACACTGAAATATCTAAAGTCTGCATGTAATTAGGTCCTTCATGCACAAATTATGTTGAATGATGAAGACTGTCGCTATACCTTGTCCGGTGTGATAATGGAGACTTCGACAGCATGGTAGGAGAAGTACACACACACACACACACACACACACACACACACACACACACACACACACACACACACACACACACACACACACACACACACACACACACACACACACACACACACACACACACACACACACACACACACACACACACACACACACACATTTTATATATATGTACATCGGAGTTTCTTGCAGAAATTGTATAATATTTTGATATTATTCAATGTAGTTTCTTCTGCAAGTAATGTATAAATGTAATTTATTTTAATAAATAAATTAATTTATAATAAATATAATATATTTATACATTACTTGCAGAAGAAACTACATTGAATAACATAACGATATATATATATATATATTGTAACAAATATCATGTTACTACTTCTTTCGCCTCACACTGGAGTCGTCAATTTGTAACAGTAATAAATAAATGAGATGAGGTCTCGCGAGTAAACAATATAACAATTTGTGTTGAGATACGAGTTCTTATGCTCCACGTAGCATGCGTAAAATTTTAACAAATTCAATATATATGTATTAAAATTGTTCAACCACACCGTTGTTGTTGTCAATCTGTAACCATTAATATTATATGTTGAACGGTAGATATTTTTGTATTCTGCCGCTCGCTCCACAGTTGCCAACCGTCGTTCCGTCCGCTGTGCTATGTTAACTTATTTTTTAAATGAAACAGCAATAATAATGACGCAAATATAACACCAAACATATATCTTTATAGAAACCATTTATTCAGTGAAGCATTGGTTAATTATTTCTCGTTTTCTTTTTACGGTAAATACAATTGTGACAAGATTATGCGTCTTCTTTACCAGTTGGTACAGTAGTTGTAAATATTATTCAGTAGTCAGCCAGGCCAAAATAATGACGAAGTTTATTATTTCTATTAAAATAAATTGTCTCAGGGCGTATCTGGTTCGGGGATTACGTTTAAACAAATAATACTATTCTTTAATCAAAATACAAATTTCACAGTACAAGAATATTACAAAGTTTTAGTGTGTAAAGTGCACACAGGCAGTCGAGTATTGGTTGCTTGTTATTTGAGGTTATGACCAGTTATGTGCTTATTAGTTATCGTTAAAGGTTCTTGTGGTGTTCAAAAAAGTGTATAGCTCAATTCGTGTTATTTGTGAGTGTTCTTTAGTGTTGGTGTGATATAGTGTCTGTAGTTTTATTTTGTTTAAATTCCTAGAAAGTCGTGTACACTAATGTTGGTTTTGACACATAAGATAATAAATTGTTCAAATTCACCAGATCCTCTTCTTTAAATGATTCTAAGACGAAGATAGGATCCACGTCTTCTTCGGTTCTTCTCCCTGGATCTCAATTCTTCTAAATTAAATGCTGTATGTTCCTCTCTTGATTATAATAGTTCGTATTATGTACATCGATTTGTTTTAATAAGTCTGGTACGTGTTTTCACAGTTTAAAGTATAATTATATAAGACGTTTTACTAACGCGTCTGTACTCCATGACCGTTGTTAAAGAAGTCCCATTTTATTTATCTGAAATTTTTGGTTGCTAAGGTAAAACTTGAAATCTGGTTGGTTGATTCAGATATAAATTGTCATACAAATTCATTATTTCAATGTCTGAATTTGTTCAAAACTTTTAAATTAGTATAACTTTTCTGTACTGATTGGGAATTTAAAACTACTAGCATCATTATTTTGGTCTTTACATTTGTGACATTTAGACACTAAACATGCCTACTTTTACTTAAGAAATACAGATGTTACATTTTTGCTATTTGAAGTTTTCCTAAATAACTTAAAATGGATTATTTTGCTTCTAGATTTGTTGTGTATACTATTAACTATAAATCTATTCATCCTTCAACATTTGTTTTACAAAATTCTAACAGTATTTCCTAAAATTTACAAATGTTGGTTTTACATGGCTTCATACAGTTTGCCATCCACAAAAACATTTGCTACTCCATTTATTTGTTCAAAAAATGTGATCACCCTTATAGAAATACTGTCTGCTTTGTTAGTTTTACTATTTCTTATTAATTTAGAATGGTTTGTTACTTTACTGGCTATTCTGATAACATCATTACATTAACCATAACAAAACAATATACAATCAAATCAATTTAATGTCATGCCCACATGGCTATGACTCTAAAGAACGTTGAATAAATAAGTTAACTTTCATTAAACCTAAACAACTGTTTAACACATAGTAATAACATCTCCTTTCAATCCATACTATTAATACATAACAAATATTTGAAAACAAAAGAGTTGTACTCTAACTCAGACATTTCAGTCTTGATTAATACTAGTAAACATATAATGAATATCTGATAATAAAAGAATTGTATTCCATCTCAGACATTTAGCCTTGATTGATACTATTAAACATAATAAATATTTAAGAATAACAAAAAACATAATACTCTATTTCCAACATTTAAGTATAGCATTGACCTTAATATAAACAACACATCTGTCCCTTCATTATTTAAAGTATTTCTTAAAATTAAATTTATGCAGTCTTGGTTGTTTTTATTTTATTTTGGGGATGTACCCTTTGTCACTTCAGTGATTTATTGCCTGCTCTTATGTTAATAAATGTTATTAGATAAAGAGTGGCCCTCACTTAGAAACATTTTTATACTCTGTTTTCATAATAATATTCTACCAAATATTATTTCTGTATTCAATACAAAACTTTAAACTTGTATAAAGGCACTAATTCACTTAGTTTATGAATTTACACATTGACACTTGAAGTCTATTTAACATAATAAAATAGCTTGCACTGGTATTAATCTCCCCAGTCCTGTCTGAGTGATTAACACTTATTATAATTCACTTGTTTATACACTTTGTCACTGATTGTTTTGGTTTCACTGATACATAATATGCAGCTACTTCCTTATTCATTAAAATACATTTAATACTATAATACATTGTATTGTATTTCTACTTGTCACATTCATTGTTTTTGTGTTTGGTTTACATTTTTATTGTCATTAAAAGAACTAATTAATCTATACAGTCTGTTCTGTTTGATTAATTATTGCTAACTTTTCCCTCATCACTTCACTCTTGTTATAAAATATTATTTACAGTTCTTATTATTAATCACAGACAATTATTGTAAATTGTTCTTGATAGTCTACTTCAACTTTCACTAATATACACATAACGTAAATCAATGATTATTTATTATTAACAATGTAAATAAGTTTTCTTAGGCTCACTGTCCTGTGACAGTGACTCCTAGTTTCACTTTTATCTTGACAATACTGCTTCTGCCTCTCATATTATTATTCTAACATGTTCTTTAGAATGTACAGGAACTTTGACAATATATTTAATCACTTAATGTGACCTTTCTTTCTTATGATAAGTCTTACTAACTTCCCCATCAAAACTCTTAAGGTTGGTTTCATGTATCTATAATAATGGTTTGGTCATATTATTTCATTATATCATTCAAATTAATAACTTACTAATATTTCTTTTTACATTGTATTGTATGTTTGGGCCTATTATACCTCAATTTGTATTTTGATTATCTTTATATTTTGATACATTTTAATGAAACCATTTGTTTCCTTATAGTATTGGTACATAAGCTGTCTGTCTTTATAATAATTATTTTGTCATTATTTGAAGTTCATGTCATAATCGGGGTATTTTGCATCACTTTGCCTAATCATTAATTTGGGTACGGTCAGTTGTATTACTAGTCAGTCTAAAATAGTTATTCGTTCATCTTCACTATCATCTTGAAAGATATTTTTTCTTCTTGTTTAGTTTCTTATCTATAGTCTTCATTAAATCTGGTCCGATATCAAGTTGTTCCAAATGTAATGTTACAATATATATTGTAACACAACAACCCCAAATTTTTTTAATTTGGGAAGCCCCAAGCTTTTGGAGCGACAAGTTATATAACATAACAACTTTTACTTGTTTGGTTTGGGTGTAATTGTAATAACAAGACAATGTTATAAAGTTTTTAAATGTTTACATAATTTAATTTTCAACGTCTTTACTTATTTCGGCAATACAAAAAAAAAAATTCATTATTCATCGCTTGTGAGATCTTATGTATGTGATTTATGTGAACAATTTATGTCTAAACAGTTTATACACAAATCTTATTATCTACTCTTAATTATCTATTTCTGCCCTCGGCTTACTCATTTAGTGTGGCCATCTTTTGCAGTTGCTTATCAATTTATAATGAATTTACTTTTGTTTCAATTATTTCTTTAATTTTTACTTGGCTTTAATTCTCTTTTAAATTTATAGCATATGCATTATTCTTTTAGCAATTAAAGACTCTACTAATTATTCTACTTTACTTCAATTTAAAAAATCAAGCATTGCTCTCTCATAGCATTTACGTTACTCCACTATTACTTTCTCAACATGAGACATTATTCTAAATTACAATAAGACTTTACATTATATGTACAATTTAAATTCTGTTAGCAACAGTTTGAATGTCTTTCATTCTAGTTTTAAGATAGTGTTTCAATTGTCTATTTATTATTATGGTTTGTTATCACCTCGTTTGATGTGGCAACTTCAGTGTGTCCTCCTCCGGTCCTCGGGTCCTCTTCCAGTCCTTGCTCCAGTCCTTCGTGTCCTTGGGTCCTCTTCCAGTCCTTGCTCCAGTCTTTCATGTCCTCGGGTCCTCTTTCAGGCTTCCACTGCTTGTGTTTCTTAGTTGTTGTTGGCTCTGCTCACATCATGGGTTGTAGGTGTGTCCATCGAACCTCTGTTCTGCCTCACAAGTCGTCAGGTGACGCTTACTGTAGATTTACGATCGCGTAGTTGACTGACATAGTCTCCTACGGCAACGGTTGAATATATGAGAAGGAATTTTATTAACGCGACCTGGTATTTATAGCCACATCGTGCAAAACTCCTGTTTGAACAGTATTGGTCCTATTAGAGTTTGGCGAAAGTGTCTTTTCCCCCACTCTCGTTCTATTCTCTTATTTCGCTTATCTTCGCGAATTGCGAAGTTTGTTTTACACTACGCGATACTCAATCGATCGCTAATTTTCACATGTTTATTATACGTAACATACACTTTTGTATTATAATTATTTGGAGAGTTATTCACTTTTTAATTCACTGTAGTTTTATTTTATGTCACTTTCAAATGGTTTTTTAACCCTTTGTGCATTTTTATAACCTTCACACTTTGGTGTCTTTTATTTTACATTATCATATCTATTGTTCTTATAATTAAAATACTACTTAAAATTTAACATCATTTGAATAAGGGGTGTTACCGTCCATGCACGGACAGGCTTCACACACACAAATCAAATACACGTGTACACAACGTTAGCGACAGGTGGCCAGAGGTGCGTGTACATGGATGAATTGTGCGTTCCCTATTTTTTTGAACAATCCAGTTTGCAATCTGAATCATGTCTATTCTATAGCTTTATTTATTAATATTAATAATTTATTTATTTTTGCAATGCACAGTACCGTATCTGTTTGTACTGCCGCAATATATATTGTAGCGTGACAGATAATCCACTAATAATTAATTCAGATAAGATCATAAAAATAATTAAATTACATATACTCAAAGAATGTCAAATGAAATTCAATTACACTTCAAAGGAAAACACCACTATAAAAGAAAAACAATAATTAAATAATAAAAATGCAACCATAAAATTCAAAGAAAATAAATCAAAGGAACTCATATTAAAAAATCAGGAGATTACCCAGGAGATTAGGAGCAGGTGATAAAGAAAATACCCCAAACAGAAGAAGAAAGAAGAGTAGAGTTAGTATCAGGTGATAAAGAAGATACTCCAAACCCAAGAAGGAAGAAGAAATTTAGAAACAGATAATAAAGAAAATACCCCAAACACAAGAAGAAGAAGGAAGAGTAAAGTTTAGGAGCAGGTGATAAACAAAATACCCCAAACACAAGAAGAAAGAAGAGTAAAGTTTAGGAGCAGGTGATAAACAAAATACCCCAAACAGAAGAAGAAAGAAGAGTAAAGTTAGTATCAGGTGATAAACAAAATACCCCAAACACCAGAAGAAACAAGAAGAGGAAGTTTAGTATCAGGTGATAAACAAGATACCCCGAAACCAAGAAAGAAGAGTAAAGCCAGTATCAGGTGATAAAGAAGATACTCCAAACCCAAGAAGGAAGAAGAAATTTAGAAACAGATAATAAAGAAGATACCCCGAACCAACCATCGGACAAAATAAAACAAAGTACCTTGGTTTAACCAAGAAGAAACCCTAGAAGGAAGACGAGAAGAAAAGAAGATATAGGATGGAAGAACCACAATAAAAACCTATTATTAACTACCATTAACCCCAAACCAAATGTTAATACCATTAAAGAAAGTATAACACCCCAAAACCTTATGAAATTGTAAATAATTATAGACAAAAGTATTGAGTAGTATGAGAAGTGCACCAACTAAAGTTATTATATGATAAAAAATAAACAAATCTTCACAGTCCATTATGACTAAAGTCTGGTCTGAGAATAATAAAACTCAAATATAAGTCAGAACCAACAGTGAATGTGTACCAGTGGAAGTGTTTTTAAATGTAATAAACTTCAAGTTGTAGTGTAACTATAACTTAAACAAGGTGCTATGAAATAACTTTTATGTTTTATAATTAACAGGTAATGAAAAAATAAAATGGAAAATATTTCCTATATTTCATAAATAAGGTCACTTTGTTATCTCAAGACATTCATAGAAATGCCAATAATAAAGAAGGTATGTGGGGGAAATGTTTACTGTACAAGGGGATTTTAGATAATAATAGTATAATCAGAAAGGACAAAAATAGATTAAGTTTTAATAGAATTAAGAAGTTTAAATGGCTGATAATGTTCAAAGCCATGAACTCCATTTTAAAAGAGTTCCAATAGAATAAGGTCTATATTTAGAGTAAGATGTTTTAGTTATATAACAGCATGCATACAAATTAAAATGTTTAGGTATGGATGCTGCATTAATTTATAAAATGTTTTAAAATATATGTTCAAAATAGTTCCAGCAAACATGTCTAACTTTGAAGACTGCTAACTAATGTCAAATATTATTTTTTGTAACAGTAGTATGAATTAGATGCTACACATATCAATAATTATGTAAACAATTTTATTTCATGTTATGTTAACTTTTAAGAGTCAGAGGAGGTGTAGAATTAACTTTATTTGAAAAAACAATATATGTAAAATACTAAACTCTAGGCCAAATAATGAATTCACAAAAATAAATATAAACTAGTTAATTCACCAAGGAACCATGTAAACTAACAAGATTTATGTAAGGTGGATCAATACCTAACTACTGTAAATGATCCTATGATTTAAAAGAGTAATATAGAAAAATGTCTTAAATTATTAAAAATTTTCGGAATGTTAAAAAATAACTATTTCAGAGGAGAAAGAGTAAATTAATAAATTATCATTAAAAGACAGTTAAAATGTTAAATTTATAAGAGATTAAGGAAAGGAAAGATTTGTGACCATCTGAAATTTATTATAATTATATTTAGAACACCTAAAATGCTAGAAATTGTGTACAAGAACGGAAACAGGTTTTTGGGCCTAGATTTCCAAAAAGACAGAAATATGGTAATTTTAACAAAAATCTCAACAAATATGGACTATGACATATCAAATTAAACAGAATGAGATAAATAAACCAATTATGTGGTTAATAGTTCATGAAAGCGAACAATAAACTAAAAATATCCCATATGCAATGTACCATATAATTATGTACATAGGAAATGAAAATTATTTTAACAATACTTTTCCAATATTAACTTGGCAAGATATTTCCTAAGACAAAGGAAGTAAGTTAGTTCTTTGTTAACATTCAACGAGTACGGTTGATGCGGAATCGCGTTCTAAAACCGTAAACGGATTGTAATGGAGTAAAGGTTGAATATTAAGTGAAAACGAGAGTTACCTAATTTGACACTTTTTGACTTTATATCAGTGAAATACTATACTACAATAGTGAAAACAAACAATACACTACACAATACCAGTGAATTAAACCGTTAAAACAACCTAACATTAATAATTCACTCCGTAACAACTTTTCGATTTTTCATCATAACCAGCAAACACAGAATACATATAAAATAAGACAATTAACACCAGTGAACACTGAACACTTATCCAGGATACCTCGAACAACATAATAGAGAGTATACACTATTACGGAGGCCCATAAAACAGTTTTAAAGGTGAATTTATTGTTAGAATTTCCAACGACCATTTATGCGTTAACCTCATCAATTCAGCTAGCCGCCATCGTGAATTTCCCGTGATGCAAATTACCAACCAGCACGAGAACATTTAGTCACCTGTTGGGTATAAAATGTATACTACAAAACATTATATATTATTAACAGATTGTCATTTTTACTTATTAAGACTTATATATTTGTACATGTTATACTTTCTAGGCCTACCCTTCTCTGACTATATAATTATAATCGTTATAAGAACCTTTTTCAATATTTTATATAAAAATAACCTGTAATCACAAATCGATATCCCTGTGAAAGAGTCGAATATTTGCTCAGCATCGATTTTAAATCGTTTTTTTTTAACTCTTATTAATAAATCAAATTATTTCAATGATCTCGACTTTATAATCATTTCACATCTTAAACTAAGAATTTAACTAACAATAGGACTTACTGGAAGACGATAAATCTTGACTGAAAGAGATATACTGGAGCAGCGCTGAAAATCACTAATCGATTACAGCAAGAAGATAATCTGATTAACTCCAGATTTAGTTAAGATCTACCAGAAGTGTAAAATTAACCATAAGAAACACACAGAATTTTAAAATTTTAAACAAAACACTGAACCAGGATTATTTCTGTTGGTGTTATTACAACCACAACCAAACATAAAATTTTTTTTTGAACAAATTTTTTTTAAGTAAAATTTTTTTTTATCTTTTCTTTGTACCATACGAAGAACATTTATTTGTAACCAGTGCAAACAGGGTCTAGTTACAAATTGGCACCCAACGTGGGGCTTAATTATTTAAGCTAGGCAGCGATTATACTAAAGAGAAGGAGGCAACATTCAACGACGAGCTACTTCTAAGAAGAGGGCGGCAGAGCCCGAAAAGGAAGTTGATATGGGGTATAAGGAGGCAACACCCGTGGGGGATCCGGAAGTGTTACTACCCCCGGTGGAAGATAAACAAATTGCACCACCAGAGGAACAAACCGAGAAATCCTCACCGATAGAGAACGTGGCAATACAAGAAATGTTCAGGCAGATCATGGTGAAAATGAACAACCAAGCAACAAAGGAAGATTGGTTTGAAATAAATAAGAAACTAGATTCTACAAGAGAAGAATTGAGTAAGGACATGGTAGAAAATAACAAGAAAATGGAAGAAAATAGTAAGAAGTTGAATCAGGAATTAAAGGAAGACAACCGATCCACAAAGGAAGAATTGGGCCGTCAGATTGAAAATACCAACAAGAGAATTGAGGAAACCAGTAAGAAGATGGAAAAGAAAATGGAAGAAAATAGTAAGAATTTGGAAGAGAAGATGGAGGAAAACAACAAGGAAAGGAAAAAGAACAACCAATCCTTGAATAAGAAGATGGAAGATCTGAAAAAGGACAACCAATCTTTGAGTAAGAAGATGGAAGAGAAAATTGAGGAAACCAGTAGGAAGATGGAAAACGACAATCAACAACTGAAGGAAAAGTTGGAAGAAAATAATAAGAAAATGGAGGAGAAGATGGACGAAAATAACCAACGGTTAAGAGAAGAACTAAGGGAAGTGAACCAGGAAAATATGAACAAGGTAGACGAGAGAATCGAGTTAGCGAAGGAAGAACTGAATAGAAAAATAAACGACACTAAGAAATCCATAGTTAAAAAGTTGGAACTAGAGGTAGTTGTTGTAAACCAACAGATCAGGGAAGTGGACGAAAGATGTCGTCAGACGGAGTGTGAAGTACTGGAAGTCAGGGAGGTAATAAATAAGGAAATTACCCAGGTCAAGGAACACCAGAAAACTAAATGGGATGAAAACCAAAAAGAAACGCAGATGGAAATCAATAAGATGCGAACCCATGTCACAGAAAGATGCGACGGTATGGAAGCAGCGATGACAAATATCACTGGACAAGTGCGACAGAGCCAGGAAGAAATGGAGGTAATCAGAAACCGGCCGACTGGCTTCAATAATTTCCCCATGTCGGAACATAGAGAATGGTTAAACTTCAGACAATATAAACGAAAAAACAATGGAACAAGTAGTAGTATTACCTGAAAAGAAAACTAACGGGAACAGAGAAAATACTAAAGATATGGAAGTGGAACCAAAGAAAATGAGAAGAACGCATCCAAGGAAATTACTGAAAACCAAGGAAGAAATGGAGATGAGGAACCATGGTTTAATGGATGTCAATAATATCCCTATTACCAACCATGAAGAAATCAGGAATTCCAGAGATTATGGAAGGAGATTAAAAGTAATATCAGAAATAATGTACCAACAAACAGTAGCTTACCATTGGGAAAGGACCAGAGGTAAATGGAATACAACAGGGATAGGAATATATAGTAGAGTGTCAATAGTATCATTAATCATTGATAGACCAGAGACGTATTGGTGCCTAAAACAATATAATAAAGGGAACCACATAAGCTTTGTGGCCAACAACGGAATAACGGCAAGAAAAATGAAATACAAGGCAAAGGCCAAAAATGTCACTAGTACCGGAACAATTATGAAGACTATGGTCATCCGGACAATGAGAGCAACTGAAATGACAGACTACGGTTAAATCAACTACTACGCACCTACACAAAAAGGGACGGATGTTATGATAACCGACGACGGCAAACAACCATGTCCAAGAAAAAGAAAATAAGGACCATTGAGAAGAAATGAGAAGAAGAATGAACAGAGAAACAAAACGGGGATTGAAGAAAGGAATTTATGTAAGAAAATAAACCTTACAAAGGAAATATGGGCAACTGTGCGACCTAATAAAAATCATCCACCTGGGTATAAAAGAAAATATAATAATAAGAGATACATTTGAAATAAAGAAAAGAAGATTGAATTTTGTGAATTTTGAAAATAAACATAAAAATTCTAAAATATTGTAAGATCACCTTACAAACCAATTATTTATAAAAAACGTTATGGAAAAAAATAAAAAGAATTTTGAATTTGAGCATGAAAATTCAAAAATATTGTAAGATCACCTTACAAACAAATAATTTATGAAAATGATTTTAGTAATATAAAAGGAAGAAATAAATTTTGAATTTAAAAAAACTGAAAAATTAAAAAATATTGTAAGAACACCTTACAAACCAATTATTTATAAAAAACTTTATGGAAATATATAAAGAATTTTGAATTAATGAGTGAAAATTCAAAAATATTGTAAGCACACCTTACAAACCAATTAATTATAAAAACTATTTGGATATATAATATAAAAAGAATTTTGAATATTGAAAAACCAAATAAATTCCAAAAACAGTGTAAGAACAATTTACTACAAACAATTTGAAAGAAACCATTTGAGAAAATAAAAAGAGAAGAATTTTGAGAGGTTAAACACCAGCAAAATTAAAAAATTAAGAAAGAGCACCTTACTACAAAATAGAAATGAAAGAACTATGGTGAAAATAAAAAGAAGAGAATTCATACCATATTTATGGTACTGATACAATATATTTACCATATCTATGGAAAATCATTATGAGCTATATGAAAGAAAACGAGTTTGGAATTAAACCAAGTAATTCTAAAGGAATAATAATGTCAAATTTCAACCAAATAAAGTGTAAAAAACCGTCTATAAAATGATATAAAAAGGAAATAAAAATCAGTGATACAATTAAATACAGAAACTTATGTGGAAATAAAATAATAAACCTTTGAAGTGGTATAAGGAGAAACAATGACCTCATTAACAAATTAATTAAAACATTCATTTGGAAAGAATAAAAAAGAAGAGAGAAGTAATTTAAGAAATAATCAAAGTAATAAATGTAATTAAATAAAGCAATGATCAAGAAATAAGTGTCAAATGTAATAACGACAATTATAAGAAAGTTCTAGAACAAAGAAAATGAGAAGAACGCATCCAAGGAAATTAATGAAAACCAAGGAAGAAATGGAGATGAGGAACCATGGTTTAATGGATGTCAATAATATCCCTATTACCAACCATGAAGAAATCAGGAATTCCAGAGATTATGGAAGGAGATTAAAAGTAATATCAGAAATAATGTACCAACAAACAGTAGCTTACCATTGGGAAAGGACCAGAGGTAAATGGAATACAACAGGGATAGGAATATATAGTAGAGTGTCAATAGTATCATTAATCATTGATAGACCAGAGACGTATTGGTGCATAAAACAATATAATAAAGGGAACCACATAAGTTTTGTGGCCAACAACGGAATAACGGCAAGAAAAATGAAATACAAGGCAAAGGCCAAAAATGTCACTAGTACCGGAACAATTATGAAGACTATGGTCATCCGGACAATGAGAGCAACTGAAATGACAGACTACGGTTAAATCAACTACTACGCACCTACACAAAAAGGGACGGATGTTATGATAACCGACGACAGCAAACAACCATGTCCAAGAAAAAGAAAATAAGGACCATTGAGAAGAAATGAGAAGAAGAATGAACAGAGAAACAAAACGGGGATTGAAGAAAGGAATTTATGTAAGAAAATAAACCTTACAAAGGAAATATGGGCAACTGTGCGACCTAATAAAAATCATCCACCTGGGTATAAAAGAAAATATAATAATAAGAGATACATTTGAAATAAAGAAAAGAAGATTGAATTTTGTGAATTTTGAAAATAAACATAAAAATTCTAAAATATTGTAAGATCACCTTACAAACCAATTATTTATAAAAAACGTTATGGAAAAAATAAAAAGAATTTTGAATTTGAGCATGAAAATTCAAAAATATTGTAAGATCACCTTACAAACAAATAATTTATGAAAATGATTTTAGTAATATAAAAGGAAGAAATAAATTTTGAATTTAAAAAAACTGAAAAATTAAAAAATATTGTAAGAACACCTTACAAACCAATTATTTATAAAAAACTTTATGGAAATATAGAAAGAATTTTGAATTAATGAGTGAAAATTCAAAAATATTGTAAGCAAACCTTACAAACCAATTAATTATAAAAACTATTTGGATATATAATATAAAAAGAATTTTGAATATTGAAAAACCAAATAAATTCCAAAAACAGTGTAAGAACAATTTACTACAAACAATTTGAAAGAAACCATTTGAGAAAATAAAAAGAGAAGAATTTTGAGAGGTTAAACACCTGCAAAATTAAAAAATTAAGTAAGAGCACCTTACTACAAAATAGAAATGAAAGAACTATGGTGAAAATAAAAAGAAGAGAATTCATACCATATTTATGGTACTGATACAATATATTTACCATATCTATGGAAAATCATTATGAGCTATATGAAAGAAAACAAGTTTGGAATTAAACCAAGTAATTCTAAAGGAATAATAATGTCAAATTTCAACCAAATAAAGTGTAAAAAACCGTCTATAAAATGATATAAAAAGGAAATAAAAATCAGTGATACAATTAAATACAGAAACTTATGTGGAAATAAAATAATAAACCTTTGAAGTGGTATAAGGAGAAACAATGACCTCATTAACAAATTAATTAAAACATTCATTTGGAAAGAATAAAAAAGAAGAGAGAAGTAATTTAAGAAATAATCAAAGTAATAAATGTAATTAAATAAAGCAATGATCAAGAAATAAGTGTCAAATGTAATAACGACAATTATAAGAAAGTTCTAGAACAAAGAAAATGAGAAGAACGCATCCAAGGAAATTAATGAAAACCAAGGAAGAAATGGAGATGAGGAACCATGGTTTAATGGATGTCAATAATATCCCTATTACCAACCATGAAGAAATCAGGAATTCCAGAGATTATGGAAGGAGATTAAAAGTAATATCAGAAATAATGTACCAACAAACAGTAGCTTACCATTGGGAAAGGACCAGAGGTAAATGGAATACAACAGGGATAGGAATATATAGTAGAGTGTCAATAGTATCATTAATCATTGATAGACCAGAGACGTATTGGTGCATAAAACAATATAATAAAGGGAACCACATAAGCTTTGTGGCCAACAACGGAATAACGGCAAGAAAAATGAAATACAAGGCAAAGGCCAAAAATGTCACTAGTACCGGAACAATTATGAAGACTATGGTCATCCGGACAATGAGAGCAACTGAAATGACAGACTACGGTTAAATCAACTACTACGCACCTACACAAAAAGGGACGGATGTTATGATAACCGACAACAGGCAAACAACCATGTCCAAGAAAAAGAAAATAAGGACCATTGAGAAGAAATGAGAAGAAGAATGAACAGAGAAACAAAACGGGGATTGAAGAAAGGAATTTATGTAAGAAAATAAACCTTACAAAGGAAATATGGGCAACTGTGCGACCTAATAAAAATCATCCACCTGGGTATAAAAGAAAATATAATAATAAGAGATACATTTGAAATAAAGAAAAGAAGATTGAATTTTGTGAATTTTGAAAATAAACATAAAAATTCTAAAATATTGTAAGATCACCTTACAAACCAATTATTTATAAAAAACGTTATGGAAAAAAATAAAAAGAATTTTGAATTTGAGCATGAAAATTCAAAAATATTGTAAGATCACCTTACAAACAAATAATTTATGAAAATGATTTTAGTAATATAAAAGGAAGAAATAAATTTTGAATTTAAAAAAACTGAAAAATTAAAAAATATTGTAAGAACACCTTACAAACCAATTATTTATAAAAAACTTTATGGAAATATAGAAAGAATTTTGAATTAATGAGTGAAAATTCAAAAATATTGTAAGCAAACCTTACAAACCAATTAATTATAAAAACTATTTGGATATATAATATAAAAAGAATTTTGAATATTGAAAAACCAAATAAATTCCAAAAACAGTGTAAGAACAATTTACTACAAACAATTTGAAAGAAACCATTTGAGAAAATAAAAAGAGAAGAATTTTGAGAGGTTAAACACCTGCAAAATTAAAAAATTAAGTAAGAGCACCTTACTACAAAATAGAAATGAAAGAACTATGGTGAAAATAAAAAGAAGAGAATTCATACCATATTTATGGTACTGATACAATATATTTACCATATCTATGGAAAATCATTATGAGCTATATGAAAGAAAACAAGTTTGGAATTAAACCAAGTAATTCTAAAGGAATAATAATGTCAAATTTCAACCAAATAAAGTGTAAAAAACCGTCTATAAAATGATATAAAAAGGAAATAAAAATCAGTGATACAATTAAATACAGAAACTTATGTGGAAATAAAATAATAAACCTTTGAAGTGGTATAAGGAGAAACAATGACCTCATTAACAAATTAATTAAAACATTCATTTGGAAAGAATAAAAAAGAAGAGAGAAGTAATTTAAGAAATAATCAAAGTAATAAATGTAATTAAATAAAGCAATGATCAAGAAATAAGTGTCAAATGTAATAACGACAATTATAAGAAAGTTCTAGAACAAAGAAAATGAGAAGAACGCATCCAAGGAAATTAATGAAAACCAAGGAAGAAATGGAGATGAGGAACCATGGTTTAATGGATGTCAATAATATCCCTATTACCAACCATGAAGAAATCAGGAATTCCAGAGATTATGGAAGGAGATTAAAAGTAATATCAGAAATAATGTACCAACAAACAGTAGCTTACCATTGGGAAAGGACCAGAGGTAAATGGAATACAACAGGGATAGGAATATATAGTAGAGTGTCAATAGTATCATTAATCATTGATAGACCAGAGACGTATTGGTGCATAAAACAATATAATAAAGGGAACCACATAAGTTTTGCGGCCAACAACGGAATAACGGCAAGAAAAATGAAATACAAGGCAAAGGCCAAAAATGTCACTAGTACCGGAACAATTATGAAGACTATGGTCATCCGGACAATGAGAGCAACTGAAATGACAGACTACGGTTAAATCAACTACTACGCACCTACACAAAAAGGGACGGATGTTATGATAACCGACGACAGCAAACAACCATGTCCAAGAAAAAGAAAATAAGGACCATTGAGAAGAAATGAGAAGAAGAATGAACAGAGAAACAAAACGGGGATTGAAGAAAGGAATTTATGTAAGAAAATAAACCTTACAAAGGAAATATGGGCAACTGTGCGACCTAATAAAAATCATCCACCTGGGTATAAAAGAAAATATAATAATAAGAGATACATTTGAAATAAAGAAAAGAAGATTGAATTTTGTGAATTTTGAAAATAAACATAAAAATTCTAAAATATTGTAAGATCACCTTACAAACCAATTATTTATAAAAAACGTTATGGAAAAAAATAAAAAGAATTTTGAATTTGAGCATGAAAATTCAAAAATATTGTAAGATCACCTTACAAACAAATAATTTATGAAAATGATTTTAGTAATATAAAAGGAAGAAATAAATTTTGAATTTAAAAAAACTGAAAAATTAAAAAATATTGTAAGAACACCTTACAAACCAATTATTTATAAAAAACTTTATGGAAATATAGAAAGAATTTTGAATTAATGAGTGAAAATTCAAAAATATTGTAAGCAAACCTTACAAACCAATTAATTATAAAAACTATTTGGATATATAATATAAAAAGAATTTTGAATATTGAAAAACCAAATAAATTCCAAAAACAGTGTAAGAACAATTTACTACAAACAATTTGAAAGAAACCATTTGAGAAAATAAAAAGAGAAGAATTTTGAGAGGTTAAACACCTGCAAAATTAAAAAATTAAGTAAGAGCACCTTACTACAAAATAGAAATGAAAGAACTATGGTGAAAATAAAAAGAAGAGAATTCATACCATATTTATGGTACTGATACAATATATTTACCATATCTATGGAAAATCATTATGAGCTATATGAAAGAAAACGAGTTTGGAATTAAACCAAGTAATTCTAAAGGAATAATAATGTCAAATTTCAACCAAATAAAGTGTAAAAAACCGTCTATAAAATGATATAAAAAGGAAATAAAAATCAGTGATACAATTAAATACAGAAACTTATGTGGAAATAAAATAATAAACCTTTGAAGTGGTATAAGGAGAAACAATGACCTCATTAACAAATTAATTAAAACATTCATTTGGAAAGAATAAAAAAGAAGAGAGAAGTAATTTAAGAAATAATCAAAGTAATAAATGTAATTAAATAAAGCAATGATCAAGAAATAAGTGTCAAATGTAATAACGACAATTATAAGAAAGTTCTAGAACAAAGAAAATGAGAAGAACGCATCCAAGGAAATTAATGAAAACCAAGGAAGAAATGGAGATGAGGAACCATGGTTTAATGGATGTCAATAATATCCCTATTACCAACCATGAAGAAATCAGGAATTCCAGAGATTATGGAAGGAGATTAAAAGTAATATCAGAAATAATGTACCAACAAACAGTAGCTTACCATTGGGAAAGGACCAGAGGTAAATGGAATACAACAGGGATAGGAATATATAGTAGAGTGTCAATAGTATCATTAATCATTGATAGACCAGAGACGTATTGGTGCATAAAACAATATAATAAAGGGAACCACATAAGTTTTGCGGCCAACAACGGAATAACGGCAAGAAAAATGAAATACAAGGCAAAGGCCAAAAATGTCACTAGTACCGGAACAATTATGAAGACTATGGTCATCCGGACAATGAGAGCAACTGAAATGACAGACTACGGTTAAATCAACTACTACGCACCTACACAAAAAGGGACGGATGTTATGATAACCGACGACAGCAAACAACCATGTCCAAGAAAAAGAAAATAAGGACCATTGAGAAGAAATGAGAAGAAGAATGAACAGAGAAACAAAACGGGGATTGAAGAAAGGAATTTATGTAAGAAAATAAACCTTACAAAGGAAATATGGGCAACTGTGCGACCTAATAAAAATCATCCACCTGGGTATAAAAGAAAATATAATAATAAGAGATACATTTGAAATAAAGAAAAGAAGATTGAATTTTGTGAATTTTGAAAATAAACATAAAAATTCTAAAATATTGTAAGATCACCTTACAAACCAATTATTTATAAAAAACGTTATGGAAAAAAATAAAAAGAATTTTGAATTTGAGCATGAAAATTCAAAAATATTGTAAGATCACCTTACAAACAAATAATTTATGAAAATGATTTTAGTAATATAAAAGGAAGAAATAAATTTTGAATTTAAAAAAACTGAAAAATTAAAAAATATTGTAAGAACACCTTACAAACCAATTATTTATAAAAAACTTTATGGAAATATAGAAAGAATTTTGAATTAATGAGTGAAAATTCAAAAATATTGTAAGCAAACCTTACAAACCAATTAATTATAAAAACTATTTGGATATATAATATAAAAAGAATTTTGAATATTGAAAAACCAAATAAATTCCAAAAACAGTGTAAGAACAATTTACTACAAACAATTTGAAAGAAACCATTTGAGAAAATAAAAAGAGAAGAATTTTGAGAGGTTAAACACCTGCAAAATTAAAAAATTAAGTAAGAGCACCTTACTACAAAATAGAAATGAAAGAACTATGGTGAAAATAAAAAGAAGAGAATTCATACCATATTTATGGTACTGATACAATATATTTACCATATCTATGGAAAATCATTATGAGCTATATGAAAGAAAACGAGTTTGGAATTAAACCAAGTAATTCTAAAGGAATAATAATGTCAAATTTCAACCAAATAAAGTGTAAAAAACCGTCTATAAAATGATATAAAAAGGAAATAAAAATCAGTGATACAATTAAATACAGAAACTTATGTGGAAATAAAATAATAAACCTTTGAAGTGGTATAAGGAGAAACAATGACCTCATTAACAAATTAATTAAAACATTCATTTGGAAAGAATAAAAAAGAAGAGAGAAGTAATTTAAGAAATAATCAAAGTAATAAATGTAATTAAATAAAGCAATGATCAAGAAATAAGTGTCAAATGTAATAACGACAATTATAAGAAAGTTCTAGAACAAAGAAAATGAGAAGAACGCATCCAAGGAAATTAATGAAAACCAAGGAAGAAATGGAGATGAGGAACCATGGTTTAATGGATGTCAATAATATCCCTATTACCAACCATGAAGAAATCAGGAATTCCAGAGATTATGGAAGGAGATTAAAAGTAATATCAGAAATAATGTACCAACAAACAGTAGCTTACCATTGGGAAAGGACCAGAGGTAAATGGAATACAACAGGGATAGGAATATATAGTAGAGTGTCAATAGTATCATTAATCATTGATAGACCAGAGACGTATTGGTGCATAAAACAATATAATAAAGGGAACCACATAAGCTTTGTGGCCAACAACGGAATAACGGCAAGAAAAATGAAATACAAGGCAAAGGCCAAAAATGTCACTAGTACCGGAACAATTATGAAGACTATGGTCATCCGGACAATGAGAGCAACTGAAATGACAGACTACGGTTAAATCAACTACTACGCACCTACACAAAAAGGGACGGATGTTATGATAACCGACGACGGCAAACAACCATGTCCAAGAAAAAGAAAATAAGGACCATTGAGAAGAAATGAGAAGAAGAATGAACAGAGAAACAAAACGGGGATTGAAGAAAGGAATTTATGTAAGAAAATAAACCTTACAAAGGAAATATGGGCAACTGTGCGACCTAATAAAAATCATCCACCTGGGTATAAAAGAAAATATAATAATAAGAGATACATTTGAAATAAAGAAAAGAAGATTGAATTTTGTGAATTTTGAAAATAAACATAAAAATTCTAAAATATTGTAAGATCACCTTACAAACCAATTATTTATAAAAAACGTTATGGAAAAAAATAAAAAGAATTTTGAATTTGAGCATGAAAATTCAAAAATATTGTAAGATCACCTTACAAACAAATAATTTATGAAAATGATTTTAGTAATATAAAAGGAAGAAATAAATTTTGAATTTAAAAAAACTGAAAAATTAAAAAATATTGTAAGAACACCTTACAAACCAATTATTTATAAAAAACTTTATGGAAATATAGAAAGAATTTTGAATTAATGAGTGAAAATTCAAAAATATTGTAAGCACACCTTACAAACCAATTAATTATAAAAACTATTTGGATATATAATATAAAAAGAATTTTGAATATTGAAAAACCAAATAAATTCCAAAAACAGTGTAAGAACAATTTACTACAAACAATTTGAAAGAAACCATTTGAGAAAATAAAAAGAGAAGAATTTTGAGAGGTTAAACACCTGCAAAATTAAAAAATTAAGTAAGAGCACCTTACTACAAAATAGAAATGAAAGAACTATGGTGAAAATAAAAAGAAGAGAATTCATACCATATTTATGGTACTGATACAATATATTTACCATATCTATGGAAAATCATTATGAGCTATATGAAAGAAAACGAGTTTGGAATTAAACCAAGTAATTCTAAAGGAATAATAATGTCAAATTTCAACCAAATAAAGTGTAAAAAACCGTCTATAAAATGATATAAAAAGGAAATAAAAATCAATGATACAATTAAATACAGAAACTTATGTGGAAATAAAATAATAAACCTTTGAAGTGGTATAAGGAGAAACAATGACCTCATTAACAAATTAATTAAAACATTCATTTGGAAAGAATAAAAAAGAAGAGAGAAGTAATTTAAGAAATAATCAAAGTAATAAATGTAATTAAATAAAGCAATGATCAAGAAATAAGTGTCAAATGTAATAACGACAATTATAAGAAAGTTCTAGAACAAAGAAAATGAGAAGAACGCATCCAAGGAAATTAATGAAAACCAAGGAAGAAATGGAGATGAGGAACCATGGTTTAATGGATGTCAATAATATCCCTATTACCAACCATGAAGAAATCAGGAATTCCAGAGATTATGGAAGGAGATTAAAAGTAATATCAGAAATAATGTACCAACAAACAGTAGCTTACCATTGGGAAAGGACCAGAGGTAAATGGAATACAACAGGGATAGGAATATATAGTAGAGTGTCAATAGTATCATTAATCATTGATAGACCAGAGACGTATTGGTGCATAAAACAATATAATAAAGGGAACCACATAAGCTTTGTGGCCAACAACGGAATAACGGCAAGAAAAATGAAATACAAGGCAAAGGCCAAAAATGTCACTAGTACCGGAACAATTATGAAGACTATGGTCATCCGGACAATGAGAGCAACTGAAATGACAGACTACGGTTAAATCAACTACTACGCACCTACACAAAAAGGGACGGATGTTATGATAACCGACGACGGCAAACAACCATGTCCAAGAAAAAGAAAATAAGGACCATTGAGAAGAAATGAGAAGAAGAATGAACAGAGAAACAAAACGGGGATTGAAGAAAGGAATTTATGTAAGAAAATAAACCTTACAAAGGAAATATGGGCAACTGTGCGACCTAATAAAAATCATCCACCTGGGTATAAAAGAAAATATAATAATAAGAGATACATTTGAAATAAAGAAAAGAAGATTGAATTTTGTGAATTTTGAAAATAAACATAAAAATTCTAAAATATTGTAAGATCACCTTACAAACCAATTATTTATAAAAAACGTTATGGAAAAAAATAAAAAGAATTTTGAATTTGAGCATGAAAATTCAAAAATATTGTAAGATCACCTTACAAACAAATAATTTATGAAAATGATTTTAGTAATATAAAAGGAAGAAATAAATTTTGAATTTAAAAAAACTGAAAAATTAAAAAATATTGTAAGAACACCTTACAAACCAATTATTTATAAAAAACTTTATGGAAATATAGAAAGAATTTTGAATTAATGAGTGAAAATTCAAAAATATTGTAAGCACACCTTACAAACCAATTAATTATAAAAACTATTTGGATATATAATATAAAAAGAATTTTGAATATTGAAAAACCAAATAAATTCCAAAAACAGTGTAAGAACAATTTACTACAAACAATTTGAAAGAAACCATTTGAGAAAATAAAAAGAGAAGAATTTTGAGAGGTTAAACACCTGCAAAATTAAAAAATTAAGTAAGAGCACCTTACTACAAAATAGAAATGAAAGAACTATGGTGAAAATAAAAAGAAGAGAATTCATACCATATTTATGGTACTGATACAATATATTTACCATATCTATGGAAAATCATTATGAGCTATATGAAAGAAAACGAGTTTGGAATTAAACCAAGTAATTCTAAAGGAATAATAATGTCAAATTTCAACCAAATAAAGTGTAAAAAACCGTCTATAAAATGATATAAAAAGGAAATAAAAATCAGTGATACAATTAAATACAGAAACTTATGTGGAAATAAAATAATAAACCTTTGAAGTGGTATAAGGAGAAACAATGACCTCATTAACAAATTAATTAAAACATTCATTTGGAAAGAATAAAAAAGAAGAGAGAAGTAATTTAAGAAATAATCAAAGTAATAAATGTAATTAAATAAAGCAATGATCAAGAAATAAGTGTCAAATGTAATAACGACAATTATAAGAAAGTTCTAGAACAAAGAAAATGAGAAGAACGCATCCAAGGAAATTAATGAAAACCAAGGAAGAAATGGAGATGAGGAACCATGGTTTAATGGATGTCAATAATATCCCTATTACCAACCATGAAGAAATCAGGAATTCCAGAGATTATGGAAGGAGATTAAAAGTAATATCAGAAATAATGTACCAACAAACAGTAGCTTACCATTGGGAAAGGACCAGAGGTAAATGGAATACAACAGGGATAGGAATATATAGTAGAGTGTCAATAGTATCATTAATCATTGATAGACCAGAGACGTATTGGTGCATAAAACAATATAATAAAGGGAACCACATAAGCTTTGTGGCCAACAACGGAATAACGGCAAGAAAAATGAAATACAAGGCAAAGGCCAAAAATGTCACTAGTACCGGAACAATTATGAAGACTATGGTCATCCGGACAATGAGAGCAACTGAAATGACAGACTACGGTTAAATCAACTACTACGCACCTACACAAAAAGGGACGGATGTTATGATAACCGACGACGGCAAACAACCATGTCCAAGAAAAAGAAAATAAGGACCATTGAGAAGAAATGAGAAGAAGAATGAACAGAGAAACAAAACGGGGATTGAAGAAAGGAATTTATGTAAGAAAATAAACCTTACAAAGGAAATATGGGCAACTGTGCGACCTAATAAAAATCATCCACCTGGGTATAAAAGAAAATATAATAATAAGAGATACATTTGAAATAAAGAAAAGAAGATTGAATTTTGTGAATTTTGAAAATAAACATAAAAATTCTAAAATATTGTAAGATCACCTTACAAACCAATTATTTATAAAAAACGTTATGGAAAAAAATAAAAAGAATTTTGAATTTGAGCATGAAAATTCAAAAATATTGTAAGATCACCTTACAAACAAATAATTTATGAAAATGATTTTAGTAATATAAAAGGAAGAAATAAATTTTGAATTTAAAAAAACTGAAAAATTAAAAAATATTGTAAGAACACCTTACAAACCAATTATTTATAAAAAACTTTATGGAAATATAGAAAGAATTTTGAATTAATGAGTGAAAATTCAAAAATATTGTAAGCACACCTTACAAACCAATTAATTATAAAAACTATTTGGATATATAATATAAAAAGAATTTTGAATATTGAAAAACCAAATAAATTCCAAAAACAGTGTAAGAACAATTTACTACAAACAATTTGAAAGAAACCATTTGAGAAAATAAAAAGAGAAGAATTTTGAGAGGTTAAACACCTGCAAAATTAAAAAATTAAGTAAGAGCACCTTACTACAAAATAGAAATGAAAGAACTATGGTGAAAATAAAAAGAAGAGAATTCATACCATATTTATGGTACTGATACAATATATTTACCATATCTATGGAAAATCATTATGAGCTATATGAAAGAAAACGAGTTTGGAATTAAACCAAGTAATTCTAAAGGAATAATAATGTCAAATTTCAACCAAATAAAGTGTAAAAAACCGTCTATAAAATGATATAAAAAGGAAATAAAAATCAGTGATACAATTAAATACAGAAACTTATGTGGAAATAAAATAATAAACCTTTGAAGTGGTATAAGGAGAAACAATGACCTCATTAACAAATTAATTAAAACATTCATTTGGAAAGAATAAAAAAGAAGAGAGAAGTAATTTAAGAAATAATCAAAGTAATAAATGTAATTAAATAAAGCAATGATCAAGAAATAAGTGTCAAATGTAATAACGACAATTATAAGAAAGTTCTAGAACAAAGAAAATGAGAAGAACGCATCCAAGGAAATTAATGAAAACCAAGGAAGAAATGGAGATGAGGAACCATGGTTTAATGGATGTCAATAATATCCCTATTACCAACCATGAAGAAATCAGGAATTCCAGAGATTATGGAAGGAGATTAAAAGTAATATCAGAAATAATGTACCAACAAACAGTAGCTTACCATTGGGAAAGGACCAGAGGTAAATGGAATACAACAGGGATAGGAATATATAGTAGAGTGTCAATAGTATCATTAATCATTGATAGACCAGAGACGTATTGGTGCATAAAACAATATAATAAAGGGAACCACATAAGCTTTGTGGCCAACAACGGAATAACGGCAAGAAAAATGAAATACAAGGCAAAGGCCAAAAATGTCACTAGTACCGGAACAATTATGAAGACTATGGTCATCCGGACAATGAGAGCAACTGAAATGACAGACTACGGTTAAATCAACTACTACGCACCTACACAAAAAGGGACGGATGTTATGATAACCGACGACGGCAAACAACCATGTCCAAGAAAAAGAAAATAAGGACCATTGAGAAGAAATGAGAAGAAGAATGAACAGAGAAACAAAACGGGGATTGAAGAAAGGAATTTATGTAAGAAAATAAACCTTACAAAGGAAATATGGGCAACTGTGCGACCTAATAAAAATCATCCACCTGGGTATAAAAGAAAATATAATAATAAGAGATACATTTGAAATAAAGAAAAGAAGATTGAATTTTGTGAATTTTGAAAATAAACATAAAAATTCTAAAATATTGTAAGATCACCTTACAAACCAATTATTTATAAAAAACGTTATGGAAAAAAATAAAAAGAATTTTGAATTTGAGCATGAAAATTCAAAAATATTGTAAGATCACCTTACAAACAAATAATTTATGAAAATGATTTTAGTAATATAAAAGGAAGAAATAAATTTTGAATTTAAAAAAACTGAAAAATTAAAAAATATTGTAAGAACACCTTACAAACCAATTATTTATAAAAAACTTTATGGAAATATAGAAAGAATTTTGAATTAATGAGTGAAAATTCAAAAATATTGTAAGCACACCTTACAAACCAATTAATTATAAAAACTATTTGGATATATAATATAAAAAGAATTTTGAATATTGAAAAACCAAATAAATTCCAAAAACAGTGTAAGAACAATTTACTACAAACAATTTGAAAGAAACCATTTGAGAAAATAAAAAGAGAAGAATTTTGAGAGGTTAAACACCTGCAAAATTAAAAAATTAAGTAAGAGCACCTTACTACAAAATAGAAATGAAAGAACTATGGTGAAAATAAAAAGAAGAGAATTCATACCATATTTATGGTACTGATACAATATATTTACCATATCTATGGAAAATCATTATGAGCTATATGAAAGAAAACGAGTTTGGAATTAAACCAAGTAATTCTAAAGGAATAATAATGTCAAATTTCAACCAAATAAAGTGTAAAAAACAGTCTATAAAATGATATAAAAAGGAAATAAAAATCAGTGATACAATTAAATACAGAAACTTATGTGGAAATAAAATAATAAACCTTTGAAGTGGTATAAGGAGAAACAATGACCTCATTAACAAATTAATTAAAACATTCATTTGGAAAGAATAAAAAAGAAGAGAGAAGTAATTTAAGAAATAATCAAAGTAATAAATGTAATTAAATAAAGCAATGATCAAGAAATAAGTGTCAAATGTAATAACGACAATTATAAGAAAGTTCTAGAACAAAGAAAATGAGAAGAACGCATCCAAGGAAATTAATGAAAACCAAGGAAGAAATGGAGATGAGGAACCATGGTTTAATGGATGTCAATAATATCCCTATTACCAACCATGAAGAAATCAGGAATTCCAGAGATTATGGAAGGAGATTAAAAGTAATATCAGAAATAATGTACCAACAAACAGTAGCTTACCATTGGGAAAGGACCAGAGGTAAATGGAATACAACAGGGATAGGAATATATAGTAGAGTGTCAATAGTATCATTAATCATTGATAGACCAGAGACGTATTGGTGCATAAAACAATATAATAAAGGGAACCACATAAGCTTTGTGGCCAACAACGGAATAACGGCAAGAAAAATGAAATACAAGGCAAAGGCCAAAAATGTCACTAGTACCGGAACAATTATGAAGACTATGGTCATCCGGACAATGAGAGCAACTGAAATGACAGACTACGGTTAAATCAACTACTACGCACCTACACAAAAAGGGACGGATGTTATGATAACCGACGACGGCAAACAACCATGTCCAAGAAAAAGAAAATAAGGACCATTGAGAAGAAATGAGAAGAAGAATGAACAGAGAAACAAAACGGGGATTGAAGAAAGGAATTTATGTAAGAAAATAAACCTTACAAAGGAAATATGGGCAACTGTGCGACCTAATAAAAATCATCCACCTGGGTATAAAAGAAAATATAATAATAAGAGATACATTTGAAATAAAGAAAAGAAGATTGAATTTTGTGAATTTTGAAAATAAACATAAAAATTCTAAAATATTGTAAGATCACCTTACAAACCAATTATTTATAAAAAACGTTATGGAAAAAAATAAAAAGAATTTTGAATTTGAGCATGAAAATTCAAAAATATTGTAAGATCACCTTACAAACAAATAATTTATGAAAATGATTTTAGTAATATAAAAGGAAGAAATAAATTTTGAATTTAAAAAAACTGAAAAATTAAAAAATATTGTAAGAACACCTTACAAACCAATTATTTATAAAAAACTTTATGGAAATATAGAAAGAATTTTGAATTAATGAGTGAAAATTCAAAAATATTGTAAGCACACCTTACAAACCAATTAATTATAAAAACTATTTGGATATATAATATAAAAAGAATTTTGAATATTGAAAAACCAAATAAATTCCAAAAACAGTGTAAGAACAATTTACTACAAACAATTTGAAAGAAACCATTTGAGAAAATAAAAAGAGAAGAATTTTGAGAGGTTAAACACCTGCAAAATTAAAAAATTAAGTAAGAGCACCTTACTACAAAATAGAAATGAAAGAACTATGGTGAAAATAAAAAGAAGAGAATTCATACCATATTTATGGTACTGATACAATATATTTACCATATCTATGGAAAATCATTATGAGCTATATGAAAGAAAACGAGTTTGGAATTAAACCAAGTAATTCTAAAGGAATAATAATGTCAAATTTCAACCAAATAAAGTGTAAAAAACAGTCTATAAAATGATATAAAAAGGAAATAAAAATCAGTGATACAATTAAATACAGAAACTTATGTGGAAATAAAATAATAAACCTTTGAAGTGGTATAAGGAGAAACAATGACCTCATTAACAAATTAATTAAAACATTCATTTGGAAAGAATAAAAAAGAAGAGAGAAGTAATTTAAGAAATAATCAAAGTAATAAATGTAATTAAATAAAGCAATGATCAAGAAATAAGTGTCAAATGTAATAACGACAATTATAAGAAAGTTCTAGAACAAAGAAAATGAGAAGAACGCATCCAAGGAAATTAATGAAAACCAAGGAAGAAATGGAGATGAGGAACCATGGTTTAATGGATGTCAATAATATCCCTATTACCAACCATGAAGAAATCAGGAATTCCAGAGATTATGGAAGGAGATTAAAAGTAATATCAGAAATAATGTACCAACAAACAGTAGCTTACCATTGGGAAAGGACCAGAGGTAAATGGAATACAACAGGGATAGGAATATATAGTAGAGTGTCAATAGTATCATTAATCATTGATAGACCAGAGACGTATTGGTGCATAAAACAATATAATAAAGGGAACCACATAAGCTTTGTGGCCAACAACGGAATAACGGCAAGAAAAATGAAATACAAGGCAAAGGCCAAAAATGTCACTAGTACCGGAACAATTATGAAGACTATGGTCATCCGGACAATGAGAGCAACTGAAATGACAGACTACGGTTAAATCAACTACTACGCACCTACACAAAAAGGGACGGATGTTATGATAACCGACGACGGCAAACAACCATGTCCAAGAAAAAGAAAATAAGGACCATTGAGAAGAAATGAGAAGAAGAATGAACAGAGAAACAAAACGGGGATTGAAGAAAGGAATTTATGTAAGAAAATAAACCTTACAAAGGAAATATGGGCAACTGTGCGACCTAATAAAAATCATCCACCTGGGTATAAAAGAAAATATAATAATAAGAGATACATTTGAAATAAAGAAAAGAAGATTGAATTTTGTGAATTTTGAAAATAAACATAAAAATTCTAAAATATTGTAAGATCACCTTACAAACCAATTATTTATAAAAAACGTTATGGAAAAAAATAAAAAGAATTTTGAATTTGAGCATGAAAATTCAAAAATATTGTAAGATCACCTTACAAACAAATAATTTATGAAAATGATTTTAGTAATATAAAAGGAAGAAATAAATTTTGAATTTAAAAAAACTGAAAAATTAAAAAATATTGTAAGAACACCTTACAAACCAATTATTTATAAAAAACTTTATGGAAATATAGAAAGAATTTTGAATTAATGAGTGAAAATTCAAAAATATTGTAAGCACACCTTACAAACCAATTAATTATAAAAACTATTTGGATATATAATATAAAAAGAATTTTGAATATTGAAAAACCAAATAAATTCCAAAAACAGTGTAAGAACAATTTACTACAAACAATTTGAAAGAAACCATTTGAGAAAATAAAAAGAGAAGAATTTTGAGAGGTTAAACACCTGCAAAATTAAAAAATTAAGTAAGAGCACCTTACTACAAAATAGAAATGAAAGAACTATGGTGAAAATAAAAAGAAGAGAATTCATACCATATTTATGGTACTGATACAATATATTTACCATATCTATGGAAAATCATTATGAGCTATATGAAAGAAAACGAGTTTGGAATTAAACCAAGTAATTCTAAAGGAATAATAATGTCAAATTTCAACCAAATAAAGTGTAAAAAACAGTCTATAAAATGATATAAAAAGGAAATAAAAATCAGTGATACAATTAAATACAGAAACTTATGTGGAAATAAAATAATAAACCTTTGAAGTGGTATAAGGAGAAACAATGACCTCATTAACAAATTAATTAAAACATTCATTTGGAAAGAATAAAAAAGAAGAGAGAAGTAATTTAAGAAATAATCAAAGTAATAAATGTAATTAAATAAAGCAATGATCAAGAAATAAGTGTCAAATGTAATAACGACAATTATAAGAAAGTTCTAGAACAAAGAAAATGAGAAGAACGCATCCAAGGAAATTAATGAAAACCAAGGAAGAAATGGAGATGAGGAACCATGGTTTAATGGATGTCAATAATATCCCTATTACCAACCATGAAGAAATCAGGAATTCCAGAGATTATGGAAGGAGATTAAAAGTAATATCAGAAATAATGTACCAACAAACAGTAGCTTACCATTGGGAAAGGACCAGAGGTAAATGGAATACAACAGGGATAGGAATATATAGTAGAGTGTCAATAGTATCATTAATCATTGATAGACCAGAGACGTATTGGTGCATAAAACAATATAATAAAGGGAACCACATAAGCTTTGTGGCCAACAACGGAATAACGGCAAGAAAAATGAAATACAAGGCAAAGGCCAAAAATGTCACTAGTACCGGAACAATTATGAAGACTATGGTCATCCGGACAATGAGAGCAACTGAAATGACAGACTACGGTTAAATCAACTACTACGCACCTACACAAAAAGGGACGGATGTTATGATAACCGACGACGGCAAACAACCATGTCCAAGAAAAAGAAAATAAGGACCATTGAGAAGAAATGAGAAGAAGAATGAACAGAAAAACAAAACGGGGATTGAAGAAAGGAATTTATGTAAGAAAATAAACCTTACAAAGGAAATATGGGCAACTGTGCGACCTAATAAAAATCATCCACCTGGGTATAAAAGAAAATATAATAATAAGAGATACATTTGAAATAAAGAAAAGAAGATTGAATTTTGTGAATTTTGAAAATAAACATAAAAATTCTAAAATATTGTAAGATCACCTTACAAACCAATTATTTATAAAAAACGTTATGGAAAAAAATAAAAAGAATTTTGAATTTGAGCATGAAAATTCAAAAATATTGTAAGATCACCTTACAAACAAATAATTTATGAAAATGATTTTAGTAATATAAAAGGAAGAAATAAATTTTGAATTTAAAAAAACTGAAAAATTAAAAAATATTGTAAGAACACCTTACAAACCAATTATTTATAAAAAACTTTATGGAAATATAGAAAGAATTTTGAATTAATGAGTGAAAATTCAAAAATATTGTAAGCAAACCTTACAAACCAATTAATTATAAAAACTATTTGGATATATAATATAAAAAGAATTTTGAATATTGAAAAACCAAATAAATTCCAAAAACAGTGTAAGAACAATTTACTACAAACAATTTGAAAGAAACCATTTGAGAAAATAAAAAGAGAAGAATTTTGAGAGGTTAAACACCTGCAAAATTAAAAAATTAAGTAAGAGCACCTTACTACAAAATAGAAATGAAAGAACTATGGTGAAAATAAAAAGAAGAGAATTCATACCATATTTATGGTACTGATACAATATATTTACCATATCTATGGAAAATCATTATGAGCTATATGAAAGAAAACAAGTTTGGAATTAAACCAAGTAATTCTAAAGGAATAATAATGTCAAATTTCAACCAAATAAAGTGTAAAAAACCGTCTATAAAATGATATAAAAAGGAAATAAAAATCAGTGATACAATTAAATACAGAAACTTATGTGGAAATAAAATAATAAAACTTTGAAGTGGTATAAGGAGAAACAATGACCTCATTAACAAATTAATTAAAACATTCATTTGGAAAGAATAAAAAAGAAGAGAGAAGTAATTTAAGAAATAATCAAAGTAATAAATGTAATTAAATAAAGCAATGATCAAGAAATAAGTGTCAAATGTAATAACGACAATTATAAGAAAGTTCTAGAACAAAGAAAATGAGAAGAACGCATCCAAGGAAATTAATGAAAACCAAGGAAGAAATGGAGATGAGGAACCATGGTTTAATGGATGTCAATAATATCCCTATTACCAACCATGAAGAAATCAGGAATTCCAGAGATTATGGAAGGAGATTAAAAGTAATATCAGAAATAATGTACCAACAAACAGTAGCTTACCATTGGGAAAGGACCAGAGGTAAATGGAATACAACAGGGATAGGAATATATAGTAGAGTGTCAATAGTATCATTAATCATTGATAGACCAGAGACGTATTGGTGCATAAAACAATATAATAAAGGGAACCACATAAGCTTTGTGGCCAACAACGGAATAACGGCAAGAAAAATGAAATACAAGGCAAAGGCCAAAAATGTCACTAGTACCGGAACAATTATGAAGACTATGGTCATCCGGACAATGAGAGCAACTGAAATGACAGACTACGGTTAAATCAACTACTACGCACCTACACAAAAAGGGACGGATGTTATGATAACCGACGACGGCAAACAACCATGTCCAAGAAAAAGAAAATAAGGACCATTGAGAAGAAATGAGAAGAAGAATGAACAGAGAAACAAAACGGGGATTGAAGAAAGGAATTTATGTAAGAAAATAAACCTTACAAAGGAAATATGGGCAACTGTGCGACCTAATAAAAATCATCCACCTGGGTATAAAAGAAAATATAATAATAAGAGATACATTTGAAATAAAGAAAAGAAGATTGAATTTTGTGAATTTTGAAAATAAACATAAAAATTCTAAAATATTGTAAGATCACCTTACAAACCAATTATTTATAAAAAACGTTATGGAAAAAAATAAAAAGAATTTTGAATTTGAGCATGAAAATTCAAAAATATTGTAAGATCACCTTACAAACAAATAATTTATGAAAATGATTTTAGTAATATAAAAGGAAGAAATAAATTTTGAATTTAAAAAAACTGAAAAATTAAAAAATATTGTAAGAACACCTTACAAACCAATTATTTATAAAAAACTTTATGGAAATATAGAAAGAATTTTGAATTAATGAGTGAAAATTCAAAAATATTGTAAGCACACCTTACAAACCAATTAATTATAAAAACTATTTGGATATATAATATAAAAAGAATTTTGAATATTGAAAAACCAAATAAATTCCAAAAACAGTGTAAGAACAATTTACTACAAACAATTTGAAAGAAACCATTTGAGAAAATAAAAAGAGAAGAATTTTGAGAGGTTAAACACCTGCAAAATTAAAAAATTAAGTAAGAGCACCTTACTACAAAATAGAAATGAAAGAACTATGGTGAAAATAAAAAGAAGAGAATTCATACCATATTTATGGTACTGATACAATATATTTACCATATCTATGGAAAATCATTATGAGCTATATGAAAGAAAACGAGTTTGGAATTAAACCAAGTAATTCTAAAGGAATAATAATGTCAAATTTCAACCAAATAAAGTGTAAAAAACAGTCTATAAAATGATATAAAAAGGAAATAAAAATCAGTGATACAATTAAATACAGAAACTTATGTGGAAATAAAATAATAAACCTTTGAAGTGGTATAAGGAGAAACAATGACCTCATTAACAAATTAATTAAAACATTCATTTGGAAAGAATAAAAAAGAAGAGAGAAGTAATTTAAGAAATAATCAAAGTAATAAATGTAATTAAATAAAGCAATGATCAAGAAATAAGTGTCAAATGTAATAACGACAATTATAAGAAAGTTCTAGAACAAAGAAAATGAGAAGAACGCATCCAAGGAAATTAATGAAAACCAAGGAAGAAATGGAGATGAGGAACCATGGTTTAATGGATGTCAATAATATCCCTATTACCAACCATGAAGAAATCAGGAATTCCAGAGATTATGGAAGGAGATTAAAAGTAATATCAGAAATAATGTACCAACAAACAGTAGCTTACCATTGGGAAAGGACCAGAGGTAAATGGAATACAACAGGGATAGGAATATATAGTAGAGTGTCAATAGTATCATTAATCATTGATAGACCAGAGACGTATTGGTGCATAAAACAATATAATAAAGGGAACCACATAAGCTTTGTGGCCAACAACGGAATAACGGCAAGAAAAATGAAATACAAGGCAAAGGCCAAAAATGTCACTAGTACCGGAACAATTATGAAGACTATGGTCATCCGGACAATGAGAGCAACTGAAATGACAGACTACGGTTAAATCAACTACTACGCACCTACACAAAAAGGGACGGATGTTATGATAACCGACGACGGCAAACAACCATGTCCAAGAAAAAGAAAATAAGGACCATTGAGAAGAAATGAGAAGAAGAATGAACAGAAAAACAAAACGGGGATTGAAGAAAGGAATTTATGTAAGAAAATAAACCTTACAAAGGAAATATGGGCAACTGTGCGACCTAATAAAAATCATCCACCTGGGTATAAAAGAAAATATAATAATAAGAGATACATTTGAAATAAAGAAAAGAAGATTGAATTTTGTGAATTTTGAAAATAAACATAAAAATTCTAAAATATTGTAAGATCACCTTACAAACCAATTATTTATAAAAAACGTTATGGAAAAAAATAAAAAGAATTTTGAATTTGAGCATGAAAATTCAAAAATATTGTAAGATCACCTTACAAACAAATAATTTATGAAAATGATTTTAGTAATATAAAAGGAAGAAATAAATTTTGAATTTAAAAAAACTGAAAAATTAAAAAATATTGTAAGAACACCTTACAAACCAATTATTTATAAAAAACTTTATGGAAATATAGAAAGAATTTTGAATTAATGAGTGAAAATTCAAAAATATTGTAAGCAAACCTTACAAACCAATTAATTATAAAAACTATTTGGATATATAATATAAAAAGAATTTTGAATATTGAAAAACCAAATAAATTCCAAAAACAGTGTAAGAACAATTTACTACAAACAATTTGAAAGAAACCATTTGAGAAAATAAAAAGAGAAGAATTTTGAGAGGTTAAACACCTGCAAAATTAAAAAATTAAGTAAGAGCACCTTACTACAAAATAGAAATGAAAGAACTATGGTGAAAATAAAAAGAAGAGAATTCATACCATATTTATGGTACTGATACAATATATTTACCATATCTATGGAAAATCATTATGAGCTATATGAAAGAAAACGAGTTTGGAATTAAACCAAGTAATTCTAAAGGAATAATAATGTCAAATTTCAACCAAATAAAGTGTAAAAAACAGTCTATAAAATGATATAAAAAGGAAATAAAAATCAGTGATACAATTAAATACAGAAACTTATGTGGAAATAAAATAATAAACCTTTGAAGTGGTATAAGGAGAAACAATGACCTCATTAACAAATTAATTAAAACATTCATTTGGAAAGAATAAAAAAGAAGAGAGAAGTAATTTAAGAAATAATCAAAGTAATAAATGTAATTAAATAAAGCAATGATCAAGAAATAAGTGTCAAATGTAATAACGACAATTATAAGAAAGTTCTAGAACAAAGAAAATGAGAAGAACGCATCCAAGGAAATTAATGAAAACCAAGGAAGAAATGGAGATGAGGAACCATGGTTTAATGGATGTCAATAATATCCCTATTACCAACCATGAAGAAATCAGGAATTCCAGAGATTATGGAAGGAGATTAAAAGTAATATCAGAAATAATGTACCAACAAACAGTAGCTTACCATTGGGAAAGGACCAGAGGTAAATGGAATACAACAGGGATAGGAATATATAGTAGAGTGTCAATAGTATCATTAATCATTGATAGACCAGAGACGTATTGGTGCATAAAACAATATAATAAAGGGAACCACATAAGCTTTGTGGCCAACAACGGAATAACGGCAAGAAAAATGAAATACAAGGCAAAGGCCAAAAATGTCACTAGTACCGGAACAATTATGAAGACTATGGTCATCCGGACAATGAGAGCAACTGAAATGACAGACTACGGTTAAATCAACTACTACGCACCTACACAAAAAGGGACGGATGTTATGATAACCGACGACGGCAAACAACCATGTCCAAGAAAAAGAAAATAAGGACCATTGAGAAGAAATGAGAAGAAGAATGAACAGAGAAACAAAACGGGGATTGAAGAAAGGAATTTATGTAAGAAAATAAACCTTACAAAGGAAATATGGGCAACTGTGCGACCTAATAAAAATCATCCACCTGGGTATAAAAGAAAATATAATAATAAGAGATACATTTGAAATAAAGAAAAGAAGATTGAATTTTGTGAATTTTGAAAATAAACATAAAAATTCTAAAATATTGTAAGATCACCTTACAAACCAATTATTTATAAAAAACGTTATGGAAAAAAATAAAAAGAATTTTGAATTTGAGCATGAAAATTCAAAAATATTGTAAGATCACCTTACAAACAAATAATTTATGAAAATGATTTTAGTAATATAAAAGGAAGAAATAAATTTTGAATTTAAAAAAACTGAAAAATTAAAAAATATTGTAAGAACACCTTACAAACCAATTATTTATAAAAAACTTTATGGAAATATAGAAAGAATTTTGAATTAATGAGTGAAAATTCAAAAATATTGTAAGCACACCTTACAAACCAATTAATTATAAAAACTATTTGGATATATAATATAAAAAGAATTTTGAATATTGAAAAACCAAATAAATTCCAAAAACAGTGTAAGAACAATTTACTACAAACAATTTGAAAGAAACCATTTGAGAAAATAAAAAGAGAAGAATTTTGAGAGGTTAAACACCTGCAAAATTAAAAAATTAAGTAAGAGCACCTTACTACAAAATAGAAATGAAAGAACTATGGTGAAAATAAAAAGAAGAGAATTCATACCATATTTATGGTACTGATACAATATATTTACCATATCTATGGAAAATCATTATGAGCTATATGAAAGAAAACGAGTTTGGAATTAAACCAAGTAATTCTAAAGGAATAATAATGTCAAATTTCAACCAAATAAAGTGTAAAAAACCGTCTATAAAATGAAATAAAAAGGAAATAAAAATCAGTGATACGATTAAATACGATTAAATACAGAAACTTATGTGGAAATAAAATAATAAACCTTTGAAGTGGTATAAGAAGAAACAATGACCTCATTAACAAATTAATTAAAACATTCATTTGGAAAGAATAAAAACAAGAGAGAAGTAATTTAAGAAACGAATCAAAGTAATAAATGTAATTAAATAAAGCAATAATGAAATGATCAAGAAATAAGTGTAAAATGTAATAACGACAATTATAAGAAAGTTCTAGAACATGGAACAAGTGGAACAAATAAAAACAAAGAAACAAACAAGAAATGTCATAAAATATATGCTACCATAAACAAAAGCAGATTGTAATAAAAAACCAGAAAGGAATAAAGCATTAATAACCAAAAACTTTATATGATGATGAAAATTGATAATTATACTAATAACAGAGCTTCCCACTATGATACCAATTGAAATAACCATCAAGTGAATAAATCAGAAGAACAACTGAGATAGGAATATTAAAATCTCTGAGCAATATAAGAAGTGAAGTATCCAAAGATATTTTTTAAATAGTAACAAAGGTGTACTATTCTGATGTAATTTTTTAATAACTGTCTGTAGATAATTCCAGCAGTATTAATATGTTTTTTGAGCAGAGATGATTTGCCTCTGTACTCAAATAGAAGTGAAGTATTGGAGAGCAGAGGAAGTAGCGTACAGTGCCTCTCTGAACTGAACCAGCTCACATGTTAGGGAAAGATAGGGAGGAAATATCCCAAGGAGAAAATACTAAGAATAAAAATGAAAATATAATGATAAATATGAAACTCAGATGACTATTACTATCAAGGAAGATCAAGTGAGAATGAAAAAGAATATAAGCTCAAATATATATAAGAAAAAATTTAGAAATGGAAGGAAGTCAAGAATACTAAAAAACTATAATAATTATCATAAGCAATTGTTTCAGACAAACCAAGTATAATCTGAAAAAATCACTTCTGGAGGAGGGAAATCTGTAGCGTGACAGATAATCCACTAATAATAAATTCAGATAAGATCATAAAAATAATTAAATTACATATACTCAAAGAATGTCAAATGAAATTCAATTACACTTCAAAGGAAAACACCACTATAAAAGAAAAACAATAATTACATAATAAAAATGCAACCATAAAATTCAAAGAAAATAAATCAAAGGAACTCATATTAAAAAATCAGGAGATTACCCAGGAGATTAGGAGCAGGTGATAAAGAAAATACCCCAAACAGAAGAAGAAAGAAGTGTAGAGTTAGTATCAGGTGATAAAGAAGATACTCCAAACCCAAGAAGGAAGAAGAAATTTAGAAACAGATAATAAAGAAAATACCCCAAACACAAGAAGAAGAAGGAAGAGTAAAGTTTAGGAGCAGTTGATAAACAAAATACCCCAAACACAAAAAGAAAGAAGAGTAAAGTTTAGGAACAGGTGATAAACAAAATACCCCAAACAGAAGAAGAAAGAAGAGTAAAGTTAGTATCAGGTGATAAACAAAATACCCCAAACACCAGAAGAAACAAGAAGAGGAAGTTTAGTATCACGTGATAAACAAGATATCCCGAAACCAAGAAAGAAGAGTAAAGCCAGTATCAGGTGATAAAGAAGATACTCCAAACCCAAGAAGGAAGAAGAAATTTAGAAACAGATAATAAAGAAGATACCCCGAACCAACCATCGGACAAAATAAAACAAAGTACCTTGGTTTAACCAAGAAGAAACCCAAGAAGGAAGACGAGAAGAAAAGAAGATATAGGATGGAAGAACCACAATAAAAACCTATTATTAACTACTGTGCCGTACGTAGGTGTACGGCAAGTAGTGGTTATACGGATTCCGGGAGATATTTTCATGCATTTGGGTAGTTCGCCTCGGACAGGTTCACTTCGCTATTTATGAGACGTTACGGCGACTGTTTGTTATTTCGAATCTTACGCCATCTAGGAGGCGTTACGGTAACTTCGAACTAAGGTATCTTTCGTTCCGTCTGCTAGAGGGTGTCTGCTGAACTTCGTCGTGATTTGTAGGCGCCTTTGGGAAATCTGTGAGCTGTGGAGTGAGTTTGTTTCGGACTCAAGTAGTGGTTGGACTTTGGTTTTCTTTTCGTTGTGTGGAGAGTTGCGTTTCTGACTCGTTGGGTTGGTTCCGGTCAGCTGTTCTGATCTGGAGCTTTTCACGACCACGTGTTGGGCTCATTGTATAGAGCTGAAAAGTTTTGTGTTTTTTTTTATGCCGGCGTTTTTTTTGAAATGATTATGTCTGGCTGAGGGAACAGTGTGCCAGGGGGTCCCTGAAGGCCGGCGTCCGTGATCATGTGAAGACCGGGATGTTAAATTGTGTGATATACGTGTGTAAGTATTGAGGGACACAGCACGCGTGATTATGCACGCACTATGAACAGGTATGGAGAAATAAAATTTATTAAATTTTGCCCTGGGACTTTATGGGTCGAGTGGGGGTCTGGCTGATTTTTTTAACACTACAAAAAGAGAAAGAACATTTTTTTTCCTACAAAAAAAAAGAGAAAACAAAAAAAACACAAAATGAAACTTAAGAAAATGTGTTAGTTATTGGCCCGGGGTGTTCATTTGGCCTAGTGGGGCAAAATTCAGCTGAGTTACTTAAATGCTCTTATTCCGTGTGTGCATGTAATTGTCTTGTGTGGTGTTCCATATACGCATGCAATATTGAGTAAAATTTTCCTTGTAATCTGTGTGGAACTTATATGGTGGCTGTTCTTATTGGAACGTGTAAATCTGCTGGTGAAAAGAGTTTCAGTCCACCTACTGCTGTAACAACACATTCTCTTGTGCTAGAACAGTAATTCCTGTGTTGCCACAGATTTATAATATGGCATAGATTTATAATACCATTACATCTCAATGAATAATGATATTGTTTCATAAAAATAAAAGTCCATACAAAAAAAAAAAAAAAAGAGAAAGAAGAAAACTTGGGAGTTTTACACTAAACAAACATTGTGATTTTTATAATATTTAAATTATTATGGATTGTTGATATATACTTTATTTAGTAAAATTTATTTATTTTTAATGAATATGTTGAAGGGTGTAATATATTTTTAAAACTGTGAACCTGTTAAAACTATTTGCAAAAATCTATTGGAAACTGTTATTCTATTACTTTTATTATTGTTTCAATTGTTGTGGCTTTATGATGTTGTACGATAGAATTGCTTGTGAAAGGGTTTAGAAAGTTGGTTATATTATTGAAAGCTGCATGTTAATGGTTTTCAGTATGGCATGTAAGCGATTTTAAATGTTTTATATATTTTGCATGGTTTTCAGTATGGCATGCCAGAGATTTTAAATTTTTTATATATTTTGTATAGTTTTCATGGAATATTTCTTGAATATTGAATACTGAATACTTTTACCTTTTAAATTTTGAATACCCTGTCATAGTTTAAATATTTACACATTTTCCATAATTCTAATGGAATAACTTACAGCCTGTGTTTTTGTATGAAATTTCATTGTCAAAAAAAAAAAAAAAAAAAAGATAGCCTCAATAAACTTGTTATTTTTTGAAGTTTTAAAACTGAGGTCACCTCATTCATCCAATTACCCAAGGGTTATCCAGCATGCGGATATTCTTCCACTAGGAGGCCTCTCCTAGTTCAGTGAAATGGTGAGCCGGTCATCAAGGTAAGTTGTGGTTTTTTTGAAATTTATTTTCGGTTGTCAGTTTTGGAAAGTTTAAAAATTGTTGTGACGTCATGTGTGATGAGCGGCTCACAAATGGTAGCAGAGCGTGGTTGGACGTAGTCCTGGCCACCTCTGAACTGAAATTTGGAAATGGATGAGGTGACCTCCATATCTTAGTGGGACATGTTATGTTAAGTATGATATGTTATTAGTGCTGTAAATCTTGGTCTTTGGGTGCGGTTGCCGGTCCGGGACCCCTAGGGGGGGGTTGCGCTCAGCCTGGCGATTGCTGATTGTATCTTGGGGGTTCTTAAGTGTTTATCTGTTTGTTTGTGTTCTTGTGTGGTCATTGTTGTTTTGGTTGTCTTATCGCACTTCATCTTGGTCTTCATTGTTGGTCCGGTGCCGGGTCGGGGACCCTGAGGCACCTTGGTTGGATTCAGTCTCTTGTTGTTGGATACTATGGCAGAGCAGGGGCAGAGTAGGAGTCGTGAAGGCCGCGGTCTGGTGCCCGAATATTTCACGAAGGACGAACTCCTGTTCGAGATACGTTTGCGCGGCGGGGTTCCCCAGAGGGACGTGGCGTCCTTGCGGCATCAACTGCGGGAACTGCTGGTGGGTGACGCTCCCATCCGGAGAGTCGAAATCGAGGATTTGGAGGAGGAGCTGGCCGTGTGTGAGGACAAGTGGACTGAGTTCTCCACCCTGATGGAGGACTCGGAATATATGGGGAGTTCCACCCGTGTTTGGCAGCGGGTGACCCAAAGGATGCACCACTTGTCCGTCCGCCTGAGTAATTTGCTGTTGCAGGATGATCTGGAGGAGGAGGGTAGGCGGACGGCGTCGGGCTTCCAGTCAAAGATTGGTCTACCTGGGTAGGCTCCCGAAAGCCCTAGCAACCTGAAGGAGATGCCCATGCGCCAGGCCGTGGCCCCTGAGCGGGTGGGTCTCCTGGGGGAGTCTTGTAGCGCTCTGGTGGATGAACGTCCGTCTATTTCGGTGGGCAGTCGCCCCCAGGGATTTCAGGGGGAGCATGTGGAAGTCCCTCGAGGGTTGGGTACAGCCCTTGCTAGTGTTAAGTGCGAATCGTTGCCGAACCCCATTTATGACCTTCTCCGTCGGCTTCCAGTGGTCGACGGTTTGGACCTTGACCAGCTTGTCAAATTCCTTGAAGGGGTTTTCGGCATTTTTGATGTCCCTGGGGTGACCGGCGTTGCCCTGTTAAATTTGATTTACCCGTATTGTCGGGCGCCCCTGCTGGATCGTGTGGTCTGGCATCTGGGCGCGGGCGGGGATTTTGAGTCGTTCCACAAAGATGTTTTTGAACTGTTTATGCCCGGGAGGCTGCGTGACCGGATGCGGGAGCGATTATTCTACAGAGTTCAGGGGCAAGGGGAACAGTTGAACGTATTTATAAACTCGATCAAAAGTGCTGCCCGTGTGCTGCGGGTGGATGTGTCGGAGGCTGAGGTGGTGCGGGTAATCTTGGAGGGCCTTAATCCGCAGGAGAGGTCAAGGTTGGTGTTTTTGGAGCGACCGCGCAGCTTCGCTGATCTTAGCGAAGCTTGTGTCTTCGCCCGCACCATCCAGATGAACGATGAGGCTCGCTCCGGCCGTTCCGATTTCCCTGTCCCCTGTTCCTCATCTGGTCAGCAGCGGCCTACCCGGGAGCAACGTGGTGGCAATCCTTGGAAAGAGCAACGTGGTAGCGACTCTGAGAGGCGGGAAGTCCGCTGCTATTCCTGTGGGAAGATGGGGCACGTGGCCCGGAATTGCCCTCTCAAACATCGGAGGTCTCGCGGGAAAACCGTCCTTCAAAAAACGGCCTGCGTGGGGGGGATTGAGGGGACGCCGGTCCCTCCCCACGTTTGGTAGCGATGTCGCATCCCAGGTCCCGTTATGTGCAGTTGAGACGGGACACCCATCCGGGGAGGCCGATCCCAAGCCGATTCGTCCGGGTCTCTCCGTGTGTCCATTTTTGGAGCTGGAGGTGGGGAAGGGCCGGGTTAGGGCCCTGGTGGACTCCGGATCGGCACGGTGTCTTATCTCGTACCGTGTTTACCAGCAGTTGGTCCGGGAGTCATTGATCCCGTCGAATACTCCTTCGTCGGTGCTATGTTGGACGGCCTCGAGGGAGGTTTTGCCGACCTCCAAATTGGTGGCTTTTAAATTTAAAATAAACTATTTTTCGTGGGTTTGGGAGTTTCTTGTGGCTCCGAACTTGAGCGTGGACTGTATTGTGGGTGCGGATTTTATTGTGAAAAGTGGCATGGTTCTCGATATCCAGGGGCACGTATGCCTCTTTAAGTTCAACCGTGCCGTACGCATCCCCTTTCTTGGATATCGGGATGAGGCGGGGGAAGGTCTTGAAGAACTTCAACCCCCGGCGTACATTAATAATTTAAGCCCATCTCTACAGACCACTTTCCGTAAATTGTGTGATGAGTTCCCCGAGGTGCTGACCGCCAACCTCGGACTCACTCACAATTTGGAGTATCGGATCCGCCTGTGCGACTCTGCGGTTGTCCGTTCGCACCCGTATAAATTCGCTCCGCCTAAGATGACCATCTTGCGTGAGAAGGTGCAGGAATTGTTGGACCAGGGGGTTATTGAACCTTCCACGTCGGCCTATGCCAGTCCAGCATTCCTGGTGCCTAAACCGGGAGGGAAGCATAGGCTGGTCATCGATTATCGAAAATTGAATCAGAATATTCAAGTAGAGTCGGTGCCCCTCCCGGACCTGCATTCGGCCTTTGACTGGTTTTCGCAGGCCCGATATTTCACCATTTTCGACTTGTATTCAGCATACCACCAGATACCCTTACACAAGGATTCTCGGCCGTTCACAGCCTTTTGCGTGCCGTGGAACTTGTACCAATACAAGAGAGTCCCCATGGGACTGGGGGTTGGTGCGCAGACGTTAACCCGTCTATTAGACTCTGTGTTCCACGACATTAAATTCCAGTATGTGTTTAATTATCTGGACGATCTGCTCATTTACAGCTCCACTCTTGAAGAACACATGAACCATCTCCGTGAGGTGTTTTGTCGCTTGAGGCGCGCGGGGCTTACAGTGAATCCCGACAAGGTGAAATTTGCCCAGGAGGAGATTTCTTTCCTCGGTCACCTTGTCTCTCATAAAGGGGTCACGGTTGATCCAGAGAGGACGCAGGCAATTCGGGATTTTCCTCCTCCTCGGGATGCTAAAGGGGTGGCCCGCTTCGTGGGCATGGTGAATTTTTACCGGCGGTTCATCCCGGGGGCTGCTGAGATTGCGGCTCCCCTAAATTCCTTAAGGAAAAAAGGGGCCAAATTCGTGTGGGGAGACGCGCAGCAACGTGCCTTCGAGTCCCTAAAGGAGTCCATTTTGTCGCCGCCCGTGCTTCGGATGCCCGATTTCACGAAGCCTTTCATTGTGCAATCCGACGCCAGCTCTATGGCGATCGGGGCCGTGCTCTCTCAGGAGGTGGATGGTGCTCGGCAGCCAGTTGCATTTGTATCCAGGACCCTTACCAACCCTGAAAAGAAATCCTCGGTATACGAGTTAGAGTGTTTGGCGGTAGTCTTCGCCCTTGAAAAGTTTAGGAGGTATTTGGAACACGCTGAGTTCCTATTAGAGACGGACAATCAGGATCTCTCGTGGCTTCTGGCGCACCCCCGTCAACTGGGTAAACTTGGCCGCTGGGTGGTCAAGATCTCTTCTTTTAAGTTTCGGGCACAACATATAAGGGGGACCCAAAATGTTGTTGCCGACGCTCTGTCCCGTATGTATCACCTACCCAGTGAGGAGCCAATAAATGAACCATGCGCCGTACTCCTGGAGTTCCCCCTCGCCTTCACGGAAGTTATCCCTCATCAGCTTGATGATGAGGTGTTGGGTCCTATCATCGATAAAATAAAATCAGGCGAGATGAAGGCTCCATATCATCTGTCCAAGGGCGTCCTCTGCTGCAGGGAACGTAGAGGACGGGTCCCTAAGATAGTGCTGCCGAGCAAGTTGGTGCCAATGGTCTTCCAATATTACCATGATTCCCCGGTTGGAGGCCATTTGGGTGTTTCAAAGACCATCGCCGCGATCAGGAAAAACTTCATCTGGAAAGGCATGGACCGGGACATCGCCACCCGGGTGAAGTGTTGTCCGTCCCAGAACACCAAGTTGGGATTGCTGTCTTCTGAGGTGGCTGGCAGACCGATGGAGAAGGTTTTCATCGACTACGTGGGTCCTTTCCCGCGTAGCAAGGCCGGGGATATCGTTCCTCCTTGTTTGTGTGGACGCCTTCTCCAAGTATGTCTGGCTACTTCCCTTGCGTCAGGCTAGTACTGCCAATACCATCGTAGCCCTTCAGACCAGTATTTTTCAGCATTTCGGGCTTCCCTCCATCATTGTCTCAGACAATGGCCCGCAATTCATCTCGAGGCAATTCCGAAACATGTGTTTCAGGCACGGCATCCGGCATGTAACCACTTCCCCCTACCACCCGCAACCTTCCCACGCTGAGCGATTCAACCGCAATCTGAGATCCGCTCTTATCGCCTATCACGCGGAGCAGCAGAATACGTGGGACCAGAATCTCCAGTGGTTGCAGATGGCGTTCAATTCGTCCCTTCATGAAAGCCATCGTGCCGTGCCTTTTGAGGTCATGTTTGGTTTCTCCCCCGCTCATCCCCTTGGTAATTTGTGGAAACTGGAGGATCTTCTCCCGGATTTGCCTAACGAAGGGGTCGTTCACAGGTGGAAAGATGTGAGGAGAGCCCTGCTCCGATCGCACGAGCGCGTGCGGCGTCGCTATAATGCTGGGAGAGTCCCCAACCCTTTTAGGGTGGGCCAGCTGGTTTATTGCAGGAGCCACCCGCTCAGCTCTAAGATGGAGGGTCGCGCTGCCAAGCTCTGCTATAGATGGTTGGGACCCTTCCGGATTTCTGAGTTTGTCTCGCCCGTCACTGCCAGCCTGGTGGATCCGGAGGATGGGATGAAGGTGAGGGTGGCCCATGTGTCCCATTTGAAGGCGTGTGCGCAGATGGAGCTTCCGTGAGAGGTAAATTGGTATTGTTCACCCCAGTTAGATTTAGTTAGGGTCCTCGGTTTGGTTTTCGGGGGGCTTCGCTGGAGGGATTGTGTTTTATGGTTTTACCTTTTAGCGTTTTATTGTTTTAAAGTTTTATCGGTATTTTAGCTCCTCTCCTTTCCTTTCTTCTTTCTATTGCTTTAGGCCGCGGCCGCTCACACTCCCCGTATCTTCTACACTTACACACACTCAGCTACACACACACCCACACCTTGTCCTTCCTTCTGGTGTCCTTTCGTTTTCAACTTCCGCCTGGTTTTCTTTTTATTGGTTTTTAGTCAGTCCCCGCTTTTCCTCCAGGGGTGGCGGTCCCGGTGTCGTCCAACCCGTTGGACTCCTTTTGTTGTGGGGGTGTGCCGTACGTAGGTGTACGGCAAGTAGTGGTTATACGGATTCCGGGCGATATTTTCATGCATTTGGGTAGTTCGCCTCGGACAGGTTCACTTCGCTATTTATGAGACGTTACGGCGACTGTTTGTTATTTCGAATCTTACGCCATCTAGGAGGCGTTACGGTAACTTCGAACTAAGGTATCTTTCGTTCCGTCTGCTAGAGGGTGTCTGCTGAACTTCGTCGTGATTTGTAGGCGCCTTTGGGAAATCTGTGAGCTGTGGAGTGAGTTTGTTTCGGACTCAAGTAGTGGTTAGACTTTGGTTTTCTTTTCGTTGTGTGGAGAGTTGCGTTTCTGACTCGTTGGGTTGGTTCCGGTCAGCTGTTCTGTTCTGGAGCTTTTCACGACCACGTGTTGGGCTCATTGTATAGAGCTGAAAAGTTTTGTGTTTTTTTTATGCCGGCGTTTTTTTTGAAATGATTATGTCTGGCTGAGGGAACAGTGTGCCAGGGGGTCCCTGAAGGCCGGCGTCCGTGATCATGTGAAGACCGGGATGTTAAATTGTGTGATATACGTGTGTAAGTATTGAGGGACACAGCACGCGTGATTATGCACGCACTATGAACAGGTATGGAGAAATAAAATTTATTAAATTTTGCCCTGGGACTTTATGGGTCGAGTGGGGGTCTGGCTGATTTTTTTAACACTACAAAAAGAGAAAGAACATTTTTTTTCCTACAAAATAAAAGAGAAAACAAAAAAAACACAAAATGAAACTTAAGAAAATGTGTTAGTTATTGGCCCGGGGTGTTCATTTGGCCTAGTGGGGCAAAATTCAGCTGAGTTACTTAAATGCTCTTATTCCGTGTGTGCATGTAATTGTCTTGTGTGGTGTTCCATATACGCATGCAATATTGAGTACAATTTTCCTTGTAATCTGTGTGGAACTTATATGGTGGCTGTTCTTATTGGAACGTGTAAATCTGCTGGTGAAAAGAGTTTCAGTCCACCTACTGCTGTAACAACACATTCTCTTGTGCTAGAACAGTAATTCCTGTGTTGCCACAGATTTATAATATGGCATAGATTTATAATACCATTACATCTCAATGAATAATGATATTGTTTCATAAAAATAAAAGTCCATACAAAAAAAAAAAGAGAAAGTAGAAAACTTGGGAGTTTTACACTAAACAAACATTGTGATTTTTATAATATTTAAATTATTATGGATTGTTGATATATACTTTATTTAGTAAAATTTATTTATTTTTAATGAATATGTTGAAGGGTGTAATATATTTTTAAAACTGTGAACCTGTTAAAACTATTTGCAAAAATCTATTGCAAACTGTTATTCTATTACTTTTATTATTGTTTCAATTGTTGTGGCTTTATGATGTTGTACGATAGAATTGCTTGTGAAAGGGTTTAGAAAGTTGGTTATATTATTGAAAGCTGCATGTTAATGGTTTTCAGTATGGCATGTAAGCGATTTTAAATGTTTTATATATTTTGCATAGTTTTCAGTATGGCTTGCCAGAGATTTTAAATTTTTTATATATTTTGTATAGTTTTCATGGAATATTTCTTGAATATTGAATACTGAATACTTTTACCTTTTAAATTTTGAATACCCTGTCATAGTTTAAATATTTACACATTTTCCATAATTCTAATGGAATAACTTACAGCCTGTGTTTTTGTATGAAATTTCATTGTCAAAAAAAAAAAAAAAAGATAGCCTCAATAAACTTGTTATTTTTTGAAGTTTTAAAACTGAGGTCACCTCATTCATCCAATTACCCAAGGGTTATCCAGCATGCGGATATTCTTCCACTAGGAGGCCTCTCCTAGTTCAGTGAAATGGTGAGCCGGTCATCAAGGTAAGTTGTGGTTTTTTGAAATTTATTTTCGGTTGTCAGTTTTGGAAAGTTTAAAAATTGTTGTGACGTCATGGGTGATGAGCGGCTCACTACCATTAACACCAAACCAAATGTTAATACCATTAAAGAAAGTATAACACCCCAAAACCTTATGCAATTGTAAATAATTATAGACAAAAGTATTGAGTAGTATGATAAGAAGTGCACCAACTAAAGTTATTATATGATAAAAAATAAACAAATCTTCACAGTCCATTATGACTAAAGGTCTGGTCTGAGAATAATAAAACTCAAACATAAGTCAGAACCAACAGTGAATGTGTACCAGTGGAAGTGTTTTTAAATGTAATAAACTTCAAGTTGTAGTGTAACTATAACTTAAACAAGGTGCTATGAAATAGCAAACAAACCCAAATAAAAACAAAACAAGACGATCTATTTAAAATTATAAATTTACTAAAAAATAAAAATAAATGTGAATAAAATACTATATAAACAAAATTTCAAATATAACCGAGAAAACAGCTGCTGAAGAAATAAACATTATAACAATCGTTAACTAATCGACCTAAATCGATTATCAGTTATTTTATTTTACGTTAAAATCTATACAAATCCGATTATTCGTTACTTTTATATTAATAGAATTATTACGATTGTTATTAATTCACTTAGAAACCTCTGATGATACTGATATTTTTCAGTGAAACGTGCGTCAGGTGTTAAAAAGAATATACAATATTATCTACTTGCAGAAGAAACAAATTGAAAACATCACAAAAAAAAATATATATATATATATATATATATATATATATATTGCAACGATACACCCATATGCTGTATTGAGCATTGATTTAAATAAATATAAAATTTTTTAAATTAATATAAGTTTGGGGTAAATGGACAGGTTTGGGATTGTAAAAATGTTTCATTGTTGTACTAGGGGAGAACTTAACCTGTTCCAACTGGCAAAGAACACCTGCTCGATTGTATGTGTGTTACACGTGTATCTTGTGTGTGTTAGTGATTCATGTACAGACAGGAATATCAGCTACCCTCCCCAATTACTTACTAAAATAATTATTTTAATTCACTGTGTGAAAACTAGTGTGTTTATTAGTGTATAAACAAACAAAAGGCACCAAAGTGTGTGTAAATTTTATAGGTATCCACAGTAAGAAAATGACGTTAATAGGACACACTACGCGAAGTCAGTGCGAAATAAATATGCCAAAAATACGCAAATTACACTAAGACGCTCAAATTAATACAGTGAGTGCTTAATCAAATTAGCTATGATTTGTGCTATCTCAATTCCGTACAAAACACTGCCATTTGCAAAAATTTGCAAATATATGAAAAGGTTCGGGAGTGGGGGCTATCATGTGATCTGCAGGTTTCGACAGGATAATTTCGGAACCAACAGGTGCGGAATCTCGAGAGGGTATAAATTAAGGGTTCGACTGGAAACCCTTCTCTTCTTTTCAAAACACAGTTGCAGTCGGACATGCTGTCCGTCGGCAGAACAGTTTTATTTTATTACAAGTCTCATCTACGAACGAATAAAGACGTTCAGTAATTATGTTTACACTATTTCGGGAAACGTAGAGTAACGGGACCGTTTAGGTCGGCAAGAGTATCAACAGAGAGCGACGCGAGATGATAGACGTTAGGAGATGCTTTTTAGATGCCTAAAAGCCGAACGAGATCCACCTTTCAGCAGATAGTAATTCTCTGGGACGGACAACACACTGCTGGAGAACGACGCTGAATTCTGGACATATCCAGGACCACGCCAAGCCAGGAGTAACGGAAACCCAACTCTGGACAACGCTGGACCCCGTCAATAAGTCGTAAGGTCATCAAAACTCGAGGTGACATGCATACTGCATTTATAAATGATTTTTTTAAAGAGCTCATAAAGAGTATATAAAGAGACAATGAATTAAAACAAAAAAGTTTATAATTAGAAAGAATGTAATAGAGTCTTATGTAAATGTTTTAGTCGTAAGAATGAGCGATCGCATATAGATAAATATAAAAAAAAGAGAGTTTAATTTTGAGATAGTATATTTTTTTCATCAAAGTAATATAATTGAAATAATTTTATATTTGCATTTTGTAGAAAAGAATGATTTAAATTTTGAATACGAAACAAATGCCAGTCTAAGAGTAAACAATATAATTTTCAATTATTTAAAAAAAAAAGAAACATTGGTATAGACTGAGCAAGCTGAGGTCAGATCTGAGTTAAATGAATTCAATTAAAATAAAACATAATTACATTTAAATTTTATTTTTTTTTATTAAATCAATTTGAATAAATTTCTAGATTAAGATTATTAACATGTCTAGAGGGAAGAGTGTTTTAAATGTGTGTAACACCGTATAGCTTAAGAGATGAACTTAATAATGAGTGATATCTTGATCGGAGATTATTAACAACGTTTTATTATTTATAATGCTTGTTAAAACAATAAACATGAAATTTTAACTACTCATAAATTTACTACTCTTATTATAGTTACACCTGGTATTGTTATAATTATTTACAACCTGCATATACAAAAGGTATCGTTGTATAATTTTGGCGTCCCAAAGAACGTGGGGCCACATAAATTACAGTATATCAAATTTATGTTATGTATCGTTGTAATATATATTGAAACACTTTTTGCTACAGTCCGTTTCTTGATGTATATATTATATTTAATTTTTATAATGAATTTACCTCAAGATATTTCTTTCCTTCTTAGGAACATGTTTCGGGTACCATTTTGTACCCATCCTCAGCCTTCCGGATTTTGTTTCTGGTGAAGTACATGTGTGTTGGTGGGTTGTTATTGTGGCTTCTTTTGTTTTGTATACTTTTTTCCGTAGTCTTATTTACCTTGTATGGAATTTTGGTAAATTCATTATAAAAATTAAATATAATAAAATATATACATCAAGAAACGGACTGTAGCAAAAAGGGGTTGAATTGATAATACCATACAAGGTAAATAAGACTACGGAAAAAAGTAAACAAAACAAAAGAAGCCACAATAACAACCCACCAACACACATGTACTTCACCAGAAACAAATTCCGGAAGGCTGAGGATGGGTACAAAATGGTACCCGAAACATGTTCCTAATAAGGAAAGAAATATCTTGAGGTAAATTCATTATAAAAATAAAATATAATATATATATATACACACACACACGCACACACACACACATATAGGTGCTCGTATATTCATAAGCACGGTAAACGAGAATGAGCTGAAGTCAATTTGCTATAGAAGAAGATCTGATATTTCTAAGACATGGTTAGGAGAAAAAAAAAACAAGAACAAAATCAGAGTGGATGAAAAAGTTTAGTGCAAATGTTTCGGAAACATTATTAACGACATAAACTTAATGAACATTGTATACTGAAAAGCAGTTGGTGATAATATCAGTTTAATATCACGTCTTCAATAAACCGTAAAGTTTACTTAACACTGTGTTAGCTATACACATTTAATTGCCTGAAAACGACTGCATGATATTAATAAAGAAATTGCTTTATTGCTTTTGTAATCATAAAAATAAGAACTTCTAATACCGAACTACCTTCAGATTTAGTTTCATTGCGCTACTCAGAGTGCCAACATGAACGGATTACGGTGCATTGCTGTTTGCATTACAGTCATTGTTTCGTTAGTTTTAGTTAATTTGGTAAGTACTTAAAATTAAAACTACAGTTAATTTGTCTTTAGAATTACGTTCATAATTACAAATATAAATGACAAGCAAATGTGATTAACTAGAATCTTTAATACTTATTTGTTAACCTTTAACACACTTCAATTTTAATGTTTATGAAATTCTAGATACTGGTGCATATTATCTTGATGTATGTATCTTGAATCTTGATTTTAGATCTATGTATCTTAATGCAAAATTCTGAGGAAGGGAGTGTTTCAAATTCGCCTTGTAGTCTAATCTTGTTTTTTGTCATGTTAGTATAAAAATGTTAATTAAAACATTCATTAAAGATTTTAATATAAGGATTCGAAAAGCAGCGAAACTAATGGTTACTTATACAAGAAAGAGTACTCTTAATACATTATTAATTTTAAAATCATCAGGAACGACTTACTTTTAACAAAAAAAACATAATTTTAAGTAAATTTACTTACAAAAAAAATGTTTTATGAAAAACATCCTAGTTTATATTTTAAACTCTTATTGCTAAGAAATGAAACATTTCCTGTCTTGTAAATAATTTTAATAGTTATACTATAGTTAACACAAAAGTATCTTTTCAAATTATCTGTTCTTTCAAATTATTTAAAAATTACTCGTACTATGTATTAATAGCAGTGTATTGCTATAGGCTCTAGGTGACTCCTTCACAGTACACGAAGAGGAATTAAAGTACGATAAACTCTCTGAAGAAGAAAAACATGAACACATGACTAAATTAACAAAAGAAGAACAACACAAGTTAATCGATTTTAGTCTGTGTGAATATAACAGCAAGTGGTGCGAGAATTGTGCAAACAGATTTGACATGTTTATGCTGTTCCGATTTACAGATCAGGTACACATTGATTATTAACCGCTAACAAATAAAGATGTAATTTTGTCTGTTCATTTCTCACAGCCACTATTTCTCTGAGTACAACAATACTATCCAGTTAGGTTATCAAGAAACATAATATAATTTGGATCATGGTATTATTAAAGAAAAATTCCATCTGAGAGTATTGTTTAGCGATCGTATTGTTTAGTTATACTGCGAAACAATACTGCTCGGTTTATACTGTGAAAGGCAGTTGTCTTATACAACGAAACATGTCTACTGTATGCGCGCAACGATTTATTTACTAAAAAATTGATTAGCCATTTTATTTAATCAGTGTTATTCAAATTTCAAATGACAAAGTTACATTTTATTGTCTCCACTTCATTGAATCGTCCGCCAAGTTAAACCAATTTTAGAAATCTCAGTCTGACTTTGTCACTACTCCGTATCTTCACGTATAGTTACTTACTAAGTTTTGTTATTAATATGTGATGTACCAAAAATTAAGACAACTGTTATAGGCAAATATGGTAATCAATTTCCAGTTTACGTAATATATGAAAATTAAACGATCGTCATTCCATCCCCGGTGGTAAGTTATTTGCAAGTATCCCTTGCGTAGCAGTTAAGAACCATTTATCATTTTGTGACTACATACATAATGCGAACAGTTTTTATCTTATGCAATACTAGCTGTTACCCGCGGCTTTGCACGCGAATATTTGACTTTTAAAAAGTGTTTTAATATAATTTTTATTGTATACGTCTATATGGCGTTCTGACAGCTCGTATAACAATTTTGTACTCATTAGTCAAATTCTCTCCAAAGCTGTTTTCAACACTTGTACTATTTTAACTTGTACTAAATTATTATGTTGGTGCAACAGCCTTTGGAGATTTGAAAGTACCAGTTTTTAAAGCCTTTGGAGATATTTATAAAGTATCTGTTAAATCAAAACCGCTAAATTCTTTATTTTAAGTGTTATTGTGTTAGAAGCATTGTATAACACATTAATCGTTATGTTTTCCTCAACCATGGTTCTTATTTATTTCAGCAGTAAACTAAAGACCAAAAACCGTTGTCACCTAACCTCAAAATGAAAACAACACGTATTTGGGGGGGGGGGTTGCATTAAGTAATCGGACAATTTAAAATTAGTACACTTCTTCTTTTCCACGTCGTAATATATCGATACAATCAAATATTATATAAAACACCGAAAATGTACTGCAGGAATGGATAAATGTACAGTTCCGGTACTGCTAAATAGCTTTTGTTTATTCACTTGTTGCTATGGTAATTCATTCTGGTTTCCATGGTGTTGTTGACATCTTTAGTAGTACTATTTAATATATTTCATTACTCATTCATTGCAGCATCAGAAATACGTATAAACATAAATTTTATAATCGTTTAATAAAATTACAAAATATATCGATACAATCACATATTAAAAACATTAAAAACTGCAGGAACGGATAAAGGTACAGTTAGGATGCCGTTGAATATCATTTGTTTATTTACTTGTTACTATGGTAATTAATTCTGGTCTGGATGGTGTTGTTGACGTCTTTATACGTGTCAACGAAAAGGCATAATTAAAAGGGCCTAAATAGTGCGAACGGGGCAAAATAACAAATTCCAAGTTAGACAGTGCTTTTCGCCTTGTATCAAAGGCCACCTGTAATATGAAGAACAATATGATAATAAGATTTGTAACAATGTATAGTATAAGATTGTATTGCACCTTCAGACTATACTATTAATGTAACAAAACTAACAGCCAAAATGAATGTCAGAATCAGGACTGTTTTGTGATTGAAAATGTACTTAGAACTATAAAAAAACTGAATAATTGTAATCAGAATTGTAAGTAGTAAAGAGCATTGTGAATAAATAGTAATAAGTAATCAAAATAAATAATAAAGACAAAGTAATGTGAACTAAATTCAGTCAGTGAAGGTAAGTGACAACCTAACCTAACAAAACTGAAATCACACTTGTAAACACAAAATATGTAGTAAAAATACTATAAACCTATTATATGTTACATCTAGATGAAACTAGAAAACAAATAGACCATTCTAAAACAAAGATTAGGTCACCAAGATGTTTTAATTATTATATTATTGTATATTAACATGATAAAATGTGATAGGGTATAAAAGACTAATATTATACATTAAAAAACAACAGAAATACCAATAATTAGTTAACGTAAATACTATTAAAATAACAAGTGATAAGTGAACTGCCTATTGGTCAGTGAACCAAATAATAACTATCACTAATAATAGACCAATAATAATATCTACAATGAGCATGACTTGTTGCATCAAGATGCATGTTTCATTAGTAAAATAACCAGAAAATAAGGATGTCAAAATAAGACAAGCTATTGTAAATGTAAAAGGGAATTAAGATGTGTAATTAGGAGTAAGATATGAGGAGTATAAACGGTATATAATATAGTAATAAGAATAATTAACAAGCTGCCTACTTGTCCAAGAACTCAAGTTATATTAATTATAATATACAAGGAAAAATGTATGTCTTGAACAAAAAGATGTTAACCAAAAGTTGGTATTGTTCATTAGGATTAATTAGCAAAACTAATTCATGGTACTATAGGCAGTATGAAGCCTAGAGACAGATTCTGTGTTTTATTCAAAATTGGATGTATATAATGCTAAATAATAACAGCGAAAGACTTTGTATTAGTTGTACTCAATATGTGTAATAGCAGAACGTTAATTAGGTAGCAAAAGGACATATTTTAAGAAAAATATTGTATTAGGCCATAAGTTAGGAATATTACTTTGTTAGTATTAGACAGAATTATGCCTATTAGACAGAATTATGCCTTGTGAGGTGTCAAATTGTTTAGCAGGACAAATGCCATGTAATGATAATATTATATTTGTAATCACAAGTAGCATAAGGAAATTATTTCAATTGTAAATTATTTTTATAGATTTTGGTAAAAAGTTTGGCGTCAGTTTTATAATCTCGTTCCCAAAAACCTACGCTTAAGACAAAATTAAATTGTTTTGTTAACCCGGGGGTAATGATTTAATAAAGGAATTCTGTGCATTCCAACCATTCAAAACTCTTATATCGAGAATCACCCCCGAAGGCACAGGTGAGAACAGCGAGAGTGACGCGCAAACTAGAGACAGTTCATCACCAGTTTTAAGACAGTACAGAACACGGACTCCGCGACAAAATAATAAAAATATAGTAACCTATAAATCAGTGCGGTACAAGAAGTAAACAAAGTCGTTCTAACCTTCACGACGCGAGATGATTCAACCGAGCGTATGAGTGTTGTAAAGTGTTGTGAATAATCAAGGGATGAATGTAATTTAAAAAGTTAACAGTGAATATAAAAATATATAAAAGAATTAAGGTAAGTATAGTGATTTTTATAAAATACTTACTCAAATTATCACACTATACTATAATGCAATTAGAATTTGTTGAACATAGTGAACTATTTTTAACAATACACAAACAACAAAACATTACTAATACTGTAATTTTCCACTAGTTATATGTAATTTAATTGTAAATTGAGGTTAAAATTGTGTAACCTCTCAGCCATATGCTAACCTACAAAATTTGACGTCAGTGTTCAGACGAACTTTATTATATTAGGTTAAGAAGTTGTTATATTTATACGTAATCACTCTCCTATTACAAGGTTTTATATTAGTAATATACATTTTTCGTTACGTATTTGTGCAGTTAAAAGAACCCGTATTATATCTAAACAACTTAGATAATTTGTTCACGATACGGTTTATGAAACCGTATGGGTGTTGTAAATTACTAACCCTGAGATATGAGTTTCAAACAACGTAAACTGTTGTTTTAAAATAATGATAATCGAATTAATTATTTTAAAAAAGGGATTAAGAATCAAATCATTCAATGAACAAAGAGAATTTTAACAACATTAATGGAGTATGGAATTATTTTATTTAGTCAATAAGATTTTAGTGGTTTGAGTTAAGGTTATGTTTACATAAGAAGTCAGTTGGTAACACCAATTGCCCGCCGAATTGAAGTATTTTGAATTAATGGTGGGTAAGTAATTAAACCAAGGTCAAGAAGAAATCAAGTCACCTTTCATCAACTGTTGTCCTTTCGAATCTATAATTGATTATCAATGACTATAACTTTATGCCACTAGTGATTCATCAACAGGTTGAAGTAAGTAATTATTTATAACCACTACATTAATTGACGATTACGACGGGAAGTGTTACACAATAAGACTACAATTCAACTTAATTCCACTCATGCCATTCGTGAGGCTTACAATTAACGATACTCCAATGATATCAAACCAAAATATAGATTAAATCACCAACTTAATTTTTATATTTTAAATTTATGTAATATGGTTATATCTAATTGGCATACAACGTGAAGATGGTAATTGAAAATTATTAGTTCTAAAGACAAGCAACTCCCGTTTTATAACCCATTGGTGCACAGCAACGTGAGGTGTCCAATAACGATAAACTATAACCACATATATAACAATATTCAGATATAGACAGTATACCACCCGTTCTATTACAATATATTACAACGATACCTTTTGTGCTGTACTTACATTCATACACATTACTGATACCGTGTATGTATAATTGGAGTTCAGGTGTAATTATAATAAGAGTAGTCCTTTTAGGAATCGTAGTAGGTTTTCATTTATTTATTCAAACAAACAAAATAAAAAAATAATAGTATAATAATAATATTTACTTCGCTATAAAATATTCATTATCTATTGTTTCAATGTTTCTTTGGTTGCCGTACACTCATCATAAAAACATATTTTTTATCTTATGTCTTATACATATATGTATTAGCAATTCTATGTAAAACATCTCTTTGTTATGCTATAAATTCTTGACTATTCAGTCTGAATGTGTGCGTTATAAATTTGTTAATATTTACATTATTATTCTATACTTGACATACCTTTTTACGGCTTTATAATCATTCTAACGAACTAATTAAATATTTCCAATTACTTTACTTTATATGCTTTCAATGAAAAATTTAAATTATTAAATCAATTGTTAATTCTCCAAGCAAGGATTTAAATTATCTTTAAATTGACTGTTCAGCATTAAAGAAATATCATTAAAAAAAATATCATTAAAGAAAATTCTGATTACAAGTAAAGTACATTCTCTTATCTCTATCTACATAATTTTTCTTTAATTTAAAACGTTTTTATTAATGTCTTTCAATGTCTTTATTCTTTGATAATTATAAAATGGTTTTTCGTCACCTCAAGTCTGCAGATTTGCCCCATGTCCTCCAGTGATCTGTCGGTCCTCTTCTACTGGATGTCCTCTTGCGTTTTCCGGTTACACTGGTCGTCCTCCCGTCTCTCGTCCTTTATGGTTCCATCGGCTGGCTGTAGAATGGAATGACGTGTTGCTCTGGATCGGCTGCTGTTGTTATATAAACCGTCTCTATTGCTCTGCGTATCGTTCCTCTGCTTGATGTTCTCTCGCCATCTGTCTAGAGTTGATGTTTGTACTTGTAGACACTATTTGTAGACGTCCGATACTTGTAATTACTGTTCCTATTTTATTACTTTAATTAACATATTGTCCGTAATACTTTACAGTTTATAATAAAAGATCTTGTCGATGTTGGCCATAGCGTCTAACTATGTCTGAAGTAATTAAAATTTCGCGTCTCTGACGGACATAGCGTACCGCTGCAATTGGACACTGATTGAAGGGTATTAAAAATTCGCGTCGCTGACGGACATAGCGTACCGCCACGACTGAAGACTGACTGAAGAGTAAATTTGGCTCTCCTGGGCTCGTATTTATATTCACCAAAAAAACCACACCTGTCGGCTCAGGGTTCTGCAGGTCAGAAGCTGTTCACGGCGCCTGTTTCCCCACTCTCGTCTCTTTTCACATATTCTCACATTTTCGCCAATTGCAATGTCTGATGCGGATTTCAAGGTGATCTAATATTGTCTAATTTAATTACACATATTATACGTAATTATCATAATGATCGCATCATTATTGTAATTACTATGCTTTAAAAATCGGACAGAATTCGCACTGATCGTCATAATTACACAGAATTAGTACTGCATATGTGTCTGATTTTTATGCATTTTTAGAAGTCTTCACACTCTTTCTAATATTTATGGTTTGCTTAAAATTAAATAAAATCTTAATTTAGCATCTATTTGGGGTGAGATTGCAAACTTTCAGGCTCGAACAGGCTTCACGCACACACTCTGTTTACTTGTGTACACGCTCTCAGCGGTAATCGCGTGATGTTCCTGTTGATTCATGTTTAAAAGCCAGCTTCCAATTTCACACCTGTTTGTCTATTACATATTACTAAAATTAATTTAAATATTTATTTTATTTCATATATGCGCATTACAGCTTATGCTTGTATTGTCACAATATATATATATATATTACATTTAATATTTATAATCATAATAAATATTAAATATATTATATACATCAAGAAACGGACAAACGGACTGTAGCAGAAAGTCATTGAATATATATATAAATATATTATATATATATATTATATATATATATATATATATATATTGTAACGAACCTGGTTACCGGGGTGTTGTTATAACTGCGTTTACTTTTTAAATTGAAGTTTAAAGTTTATGTTTAATGAGATTTTTTGATTTAATTGTTTAATTAAATTCAATTAATGTTAAATTGATTCCATTAATTAAATCGGTGAGTGTCTCTTGACGTTGTTTAAAGAAAATATTTAGTCTTGATAATTTAGTTCAATTTGTTTTTTCTTCGAAGTTCGTTCAGGTGTGACGTTCTTCTGTCGACTAGGTAATTCTGTGAAGTTGACTCTCACTGAAAATACATTTAGTTATATTTACTTACTTGTAGTTGGTCTGACTGACTTCGCAGTGTTGATGATATAATCTAGTTTTAGATTTGATTATCACAATTGAAATTGCCTCTGTCTGTCTTGCCATCCAATGAGAGACGTTCACCTATCCTGAAATGTCCTAGTCTATTGAAATAAGCTGTCTGACTCTAATTTGCTGTATGAAAATTATAATTTATTTTCTGTTAACATCTCTTTGATAATTTAAAATATCGTAAACCGTTCTCGGTTAAAATTTACTTTACATTTAAAATTTGTTTTATAAAATATTGTCTCAGGGTTGGCAGTACTGATCTACAAACATCAGACTATATTAACATAATTTTTGGTTAACTATTTTAATTCAAGTGTAGGTTTTTTTAGCCTGCAGAATACCAATAAAGTAACTAGAAAATCTTATTCTACCATTATAGGTAGTCGGAGAGTGATTACAACTCACTTATATCTTAATGCAAAACAAATAAAATTATAACCATGCCTGATTTGGCATTATAGGTTAACTGATTTAATAGTCAATCGACAATAAATATTAAATGACTTAGTGAACGTTAATAGGACTCTTTACAATATCAAAATTGTGAACATAACAAAATAATAACTCGATGCAGTGTCCTTTAAAGAATCATCTGAATCGTCATACTGGATTCCTTCCAAGGTAATCGTTTAATTGTCAGTATATGATGTTGCTTGGTACAACATGCTTTTATTAATAATATAAATAGAAAGAAATATTCAAATAGTAGTAGACTTTTCCTATGTTAAATAAACATACATAATAATATTGCATTGGTTAATTTTCTTTAATTAATTTCGTCAGCTGACAATCCTTAAGTCTTACTAACTATCGTTAGTTTAACGTTAATATATTCATTCAGGTGTGTGATTGTAACACACTCAATGTTTATACATAACAGATTATTACTGTCTTCAGGATTTTTATTTATGAATTATTTAAAATGAATTGAGGATTATCTCTATAAATGGTTGCTGAGTGAAATTAATCGGGGGTGCATTGCCCTTTATACCTTTATTTATACACATTACAATAATGTTGTTCGATTATATCGTCATTTCTCAACTTCCTTAACTAATATTATAAAATCACTGTACTCCCTGTAAATCCCGGAATTGCTAGGGATTATACACTTAGCAATTCGTATATACGCACTGTTTACTCTTCATAAATCTTCCGTAATAGTGTTGTTATTATCGCACAAACTTAGGTTAGGTTGACTTGTTGACATTGATGACGCCCACAAACTAGGTAAAACAGCTGTTTTCTGGCGGTGTCGAGCTGCCGTCTGTAGACACGAAAGGTTATTCAAAAAGTGTCTCGAGCCGACGCATGATGCTGCCGTTCTCTTCTGCGATCCTTGTAAAATTTGTCAATTTCTCTGATTTGATTGGCTGACGATCTTTAATTTAACGCACATACCCCCTTCGCGAAATTATTTAATTGTTGTAATAGGCGTGGGGTAGCTGGGTTCGAGATTACGACTGACGCTAGATATTTTTCCCAAACTAACTCAAATATTTTAAAATTGGCATAACTTTCTTATCACTGCTTAGATTTTGAATCTAAGTTTACCACTGCATGGCGAACATTTGGCTCTTAATTTAGAGTCCACTCATGATATGTTTTCGTCCATTATTAAGGAAGTTATTGTTTGAGATGGACACTGTACACTAATTATGATTAACTTTATATGTACTTGTATTATAACTAGTTAATGACATTCATATTTCTTAAACAGTATGCCTTTCAAGTCCTTTGATATTCCTTACTTGTTATTTCCTTATAAGTATTAACAAAATACAACTCTTATTCTAACATTGTCTTAGGCCTACGAGTCTACTAACTATATTAATAAATTATTTATGAGAAATAGTTTCTGGGCAATTTCTATGTTGCCCCAATTGTATACACAGTGTTATTACAACTACTGGTTGACTCTGTTAATGGGAATATATTGTTATTCCCTGGTTTTTTAGTCTATTAAGTGACGTCTGTATAGCACTATCAAGTGTCATTTTACTTTTCTAATTATGTAGTGTTCTTTTAGACCACTATCTGGTTTATATAGTTCACTACAGTTTTTACATTGATTACTAATCTGGTGTTTTAATACATTTGTCTGTGCTCTTGTATAGAGAATTGTATAATAGTATTCACATCTAGTGTCACATGACAGATGTTCTCATTTATGCTTATTATATTTTATATTACTGATAATAATTCTATTACACTATCATATTAGTGAGATTATATTTTATTTATCATACAGGTATCTCCCTTTTTACTCCTGTCTAACTTTATAATATGTTTCATTTCAATTTCACATGGTGATTCTCATTTTGACTGTTTTTGTACACTTGGTTTACATTAATACTTATATAAATACTACTCCAGGTAGCTGATCTTGGTACTGGTAGAAACCTTATTACCTCTATTTGATTTTGTGTACAAGAGATTTTAGTTTAGAAATGTTTTAGTCTTCTATAATATATTTGCCAAAGCCCACTCACTGACTCATCACTGTATCTCAACAATGACAAGGCCTAGAAAGATGAAACTTTACATAGATATTCACTAGATACTGTAGATGTGCAATAAGACGGGGTTTGACAAAATTCAAAATTTTAGGGGGGTTTTGGAGGGGTCAAAGTGACCGAATATTCTCATAAGAAATACATGACAGTTAAAACGTGACAACTGTTAGGCAGCTTCTAGATGAGATAGAAACATAAAATTTGTTCTACAAGTTAACTTAACCCTCTTTTAAAGAACACAAAGGTCAATCTTAAATAATTTTAATTAAAACTACCCTAAAGAAATCTATAATATATTTGCTAAATACAACTTACTCACTTAGTCATCACTGTATCTCAAGAACAACAGGGCCTAAAAAGAAAATATTCCCGAGTAAATTGATTCAAAGTTGTAAAAGGAGCGTAATAAATATATAGAAAACATTTGTCGGTAGAAAACCATATTATACGATATATTAACTACTGTCTTAAATAAATATCAATTACTTATGAACACATGAATTTTATGCATTCCTGCGATAAGAACTGTTACCAGAAGTACTATCACACAATTTACGTAACATATTTGTTTACGTTGCAATGTAGTCCATAAAGAGTTGTTATGTTTAGTCTGGTCTGGACACAACTCAGACACACTTGCGTCATGGGGTTCAGTCTAACGGCCACTGATAACAGGCCAGAATGCTGCTTTGTTCAGTTCAGTTCAGTCGCTACACTGCCACTGCACACTCCTGCTACTTTGTTTAAGACGATTATTTTGTTAGTTTTAGTTTGAGCATTGGATATTCTTGATTTTTTAGTTTATTTGTCAAGTTTGCAAGTTTGACTATTTTTCTTATTTTTGCAGTGTAGATTCCACTTTATTAAATAGGTTTTTGTTCTACCGCCGTTGTTGCTCTTACAGTTTTTGTTAAGAAGAGAATAATTTTGTTTTAGTTTGTTTTAAATAGGCTTTCTTTTCTACTTTTTACATTTGTTTTATTAGTTTGTATCTTATTTTTTAGTTTATTTGTCAAGTTTGAATATTTTTCTTATTTTTGCAGTGTAGGTTCCACTTTATTCAATAGGTTTTTGTTCTACCGCCGTTGTTGCTCTTACAGTTTTTGTTAAGAAGAGAATAATTTTGTTTTAGTTTGTTTTACATAGGCTTTCTTTTCTGCTTTTTATATAAATTCTATATCCCTAATACATGATGGAACAAATTGAATTTGATGGGATCATGGTACCTCACCGTATTGTGCCTGTGGGTGCAGATAGGTCGTGCTTCTTTTACTCCCTGTCTTACCTCATGTACGGTTCTGTCATTTGTAACATTTGTAACAACTGGGAACGGTTTGAGGAGCATACAATGATGGCGTGTGGTAACATTTATAGAAGTTTGGCTGAATACCGAGCTCACATGTCTCTGTACACCACATATGCCACCCACTGTGAAATTCAGGCTGCTGCCGAAATATACCCTTACCGTCTGGTGGTGTATCGTGATGGTGAGGTGATTGTACAGCTTGATGAGTATGAGGAGGGAAAGCCCATATTGCGATTCAAGTGTTCTGGACCCATGATGAATGCCCACTTTGAACCTCTTAGTCCTCAATACATTCCTCCTCATACATCAACTGTTGTTAACCGTCCCATCTGCACCTCGCTTGGTACTGAGAGCCTAGAAAAAATCGTTGTCGAGCAAACTGCCCAAGACCAATCCGACGATGATATACCACTTACTGTTGTTAACCGTCCCATCTGCACCTCGCTTGTTATTGAGAGCCTAGAAAAATTCGTTGTCGAGCAAACTGCCCAAGACCAATCCGAGGATGATATACCACTTATTTATTTGCTAAACTCTGCTAAACGTGATATCCAGAACCGTTGTGTGACGCCCCCTACTGACCTAATTTCGTCTTCCTCAGAGATCAGTGCTACAGTTGATTCGAGTGTTGGGAAGAAAAGAAGAAAAAAATCGACGTTCAAGAGTTAATGACAGAATTAAAAGACACAAAAATAGGGAGTCCGTAAGAAAATACAATAGCAAAAATCCTGAAGTTCATAGAGAGACTGTTAAAAGATACAACAAGGCAAACCCTGACGTTAACAGGGGTTCAGTTTCTAGATACTCAAAGAAACATCCGGAAGTTAATCAGGAAGCTGTTCGAAGGTACACTGAGAAGAGGCAACTGATCCAATGGAAAACAAAGTCTTTATCAGGATTTAAATATGACCGTAGTACAGACTACAATAATGACAAGGTTGTTTCTCTTGGTCACCACATTGAATGCAAGTGGTGCCATGCGAAAAAGTGGAAAGAAGAGAGCCCTGGCTTATGCTGCAGCAATGGCAAGGTTCTTCTCCCTTCTACTCAACAGCTTCCTGAGCCGCTCCATAGTCTTCTTACTTACAGTCACCGTCAGTCTCAGCATTTTTTAGCAAATACCAGAAAGTATGTTTTCAGATGACTTCATTTGGTGCTAAAGAGGTGCACGAAGGAAATTTCATGCCAAATTTTAAGGTCCAAGGGCAGGTTTACCATAGAATAGGAAGTTTGTTACCTTCTCTCCAGCAAGACCCCTTTTTTCTACAAATTTATTTTGTTGGAAACGATGAAAAAGAAACAGAAATGACACTGCTGCAAATATCAATAACACATTATTGGAAAAACTGCCAACTGAGATTGTCCAGTACCAATCCGTGGACTCTGTGGTGGAAGTAGAAGATGCGGTCCATTACCCAGTAGAGTTCTTGCACACGCTTAATCCTCCAGGCATTCCACCGCACAATCTTTGCCTTAAAGTTGGAGCTCCAATAATGCTGCTACGAAACCTGGTACCGCCTAAGCTTTGTAACGGTACTAGGGTGCAGATTAAATCGTTGCACAACAACGTCATAGAAGCAACAATATTCACTGGATGTGGTAAGGGGGTTTCAGTCTTCATTCCACGCATCCCCTTAATTCCATCGGATTACCATTTTCAGTTTAAAAGACTCCAGTTCCCTGTCAAGCTCTGCTTTGCTATGACAATAAATAAATCACAAGGGCAGTCTTTGAAAATGGCCGGTGTTGATCTGAGGGAAGACTGCTTCTCCCATGGCCAGTTGTATGTTGCTTGCTTACGAGTTAGCTCTTCTGAGAGTTTAACTATCCTTCAGCCACAGGGTCAAACAAAGAACGTTGTCTACAAGGAAGTTTTATAAGTGCCGTATTTCGTTTCACAAAACGATTTCAGTAGACTTAGTATTAGCACCCATTTATGCTTTTAAAAATTTGTAAATATCACATTTATACAATGTGCTTGGTTACCCAAGGTTAAAAAAAACCCACTGAACCAATGTGTTTATTCAGTAAAAACCGTAGCGAAGCACGGGTATACAGCTAGTTATTAATAAATATGAAACTACGTGGAAAGTACCTGTATCTAGGTTATGTGTTTCCTCCCTTTTTAGCAACAATAGGTGAATTGAGTTGATACAAATTTACATTTTTTAACCTTGTTTTCACAAGTATTAAGTTATTGTTTATTACCTGTAATTCATTAATTAGTTCTTTTTTCTGTCTGTTATCATTTTTCCATCACTTAGTTAACAATTATTACAATTATTAGACAACTTTGATTCTCTTTTATTTTACATTAATGCTGTGCATAAGATGTCATTATGCTGTTGTTTACAGCTTCTTATTGTACTAACGTTATTGTTACTTTCACTCTCTTGGCTAATATGGGATGCCTTACTCAATTACAATATTATTGGTCATATAAAGGTCATCTAAGTTAGTCAGTTTTTTGTCTACAAGTTGTAAGTCTCTCAGTTAGTGTTTTACTGGTGTTGGCTATCTACTTCACATTAGACTTTCTTATCTCATTGTCATTGTATTCTTGTGGTCCTTCTTATATCACCATTCTGATTAATGTCATCAGTATTATAATTTCTTCCTCTTATATGTTTCTTTCTTGGTTTTATTGGCTTCTTACTGACCGAATCTATTGGGTATATGTTTCCTGTTGTATAATCACTATTTAATGCATCTTCTTTCTTCTTATTAATTATTATTACCATTACTTTTATAACTCCTGCGTTGTGAGTTCATTCTTCTTTATTAGTTGTTTATGTAGTTTCATGCTTGGCATTCTCATTGTAATTACTTGATGGGTCTTGTCCCCTTCAATTATCATGACATGTGCTTATATTTTGATACTTAAAATATCGGGGTCATATGTCTTGTTACAATATATATATATATATATATATATATATATATATATTGTAATGACAAATTCGATTATTCGTTAATTTTATATTAATAGAATTATTTCGATTGTTATTAATTCACTTAGAAACCTCTGATGATACTGATATTTTTCAGTGAAACGTGCGTCAGGTGTTAAAAAGAATATAAAATATTATCTACTTGCAGAAGAAACAAATTGAAAACATCACAAAATAAATATATATATATATATATATATATATATATATGAATACGATATCTTACTCCATCTACTAAATGTAAATTTGCTGTACGTTTTGTATGCCAAGTAGTTAAATAAAATAATTTTTTAAATAAAAGTTTGTATGAATCTACTAAAAGTAGCGTGATTATTAATTTGTTATAGATCGTTGCACATGATATGATAAGGAGAATCTATCTCGAACTTGGAGAAACATACTGCGCTAAGGAAGTGGAAGCACCCGACTGTCAATTCAAATCTGGTTTTGGATGGGTCTGTATCTTAGAATACATCAGTTAAACGCACAACGATAATAATGGCTGTTATGTTTACATATATTTAGGTTATTTTATTCCCGTGCTACGTGATGTGTGTGTGTGTGTGTGTGTGTGTGTGTGTGTGTGTGTGTGTGTGTGTGTGTGTGTGTGTGTGTGTGTGTGTGTTTGAATCCATTTCACTTAAGAAAAAGACAAAATAAATAACTGTCACATTATGATATATGACATCTTCTTCCTCTTCTTCTCTTCATTCACAATTTTCTTCTGCTTCATATCACATCCACCTCCTCCTCCTACTGCCGCTCCTTCTGCTTCTCTTCTTCCTCGTCCTTTTCCTTCTTCTTTTTCTGCTACTATCAATCCTGAGATTCATAATGACAACCAGTAACTGCCAGTCACCAGTCTCCCGAATCATTATCTTCTTTTAATTTTAGCATATAGAGTTCTACAACTTCTGCCTCCTTATCTTGTTTTACTGTTTTTTCTTAGACTGTGACTTATCAATTTCCTCATTATTTTAATTCAATCATTCCACAAAGATCTATTGTTTTCTTATCTTAAAACATATTACTGTCTGTTCCTGGATTCCAAAAAAAATGAAATGCTGTTTAATAAATATAAATCTATTTAAATGAAGTAGGAAGAGCATTGAAAATTATTTTCATCCCAGTTACCTACGAAAATCTGTTACTTTACAAGATTCTAGAAATAATCATGTTACTTCATGCCGATTAATAGGATATAGAAATAATTTCACATAATTGGTCGTGTTTCCTTGTTTTTCCAGGACAAACACTTGATGTGCATATTTGAGGTAACAGAAGAAGTCAATGATAACGCTAAGTTCCACATTAAAAATTTTAAACCGAAGTGTAAGCCCAAAACTCTGCGACTGCTAAGGATGTTCCTGGATATCGCTCACATGATTCACGCTGAGTCGTTTTGGATATAGTTTTCTGTGTGGGTTACTGGACCAGTCTGCTATTTTCAGATAATTTATAAGATACGTAATTTGTGATACATATGACTGACATCTTACACGTTGCTTGTATAAATCCGACAACAGAAATAAATGTATATTTACTTAACGCTACTGCCATTCACGACTATAACGTAGTTGTAGTCTGTATTAGAAGCATACAAATAAATGCAACAATTCTGGTTGTTACAGTAGTAGAAGTAACAATGTATTCCTGCTATTCATTTTTTTGCTACCGTCACTTTAAGAGTCATTCAGTACAAACTGCAAGTAAGCGAAAAACCACACACACACACACACACACACACACACACACACACACACACACACACACACACACACACACACACACACACACACACACACACACACACACACACACACACACACACACACACACACACACACACACACACACACACACACACACACACACACACACACACACACACACACACACACACACACACACACACACACACACACACACACACACACACACACACACACACACACACACACACACACACACACACACAGATGGGCACATCGGATGAGGACTCGATAATATTGATTCGTCTGTGTTGCCTATTTTTTATAAACCGTTCTACATTAACATTAATAGGGAAAATCGATATTGTTATTTCCAAATCAATAATATATTCGTATGACGTAACAAAGGTGTAATACGAAACGACTGATTATAAAATAAAATACGTAACATATTTTAGATTAATTTGCGATTCACTATATCCAAATTTCGACAAATGCAAGTAGGTTAAAATGCTGCCACTAAAATTAGTTTCATGACAAGAACTTGAGTTTGCGTCTCTCGTACAAGCTTGAATAGGAAGGAACTTTCATTTTCATACTTGGCATGTACATTAATTAGTATGCAGAACTATGTACAAACAAAAAGTTATATGGGATTTTTCCCCTATTAAAATTAACATAGTTTAATTTTTTTTTATTATAAGTACACAGACAGAAAATAAAACTCAGGAGAATATATTCAGCAACCCACAAGTGTCAATGAATAAGTTATTGCATTGCGTCGTGAACTCGAAGAAGTGTGGGGTAGAACGTCTATCCATACAGCATGACGCTCTCAGCACATTTATGGTAAACTGTTTTCTCAATATTGTTAAACCTGGATAGCGTACACGTCATTCCCTTTAGTATGACTCTTGTTTTTCCAGGGTTTTCTTTCTATCAGGTGCTTCCAATATAACACTGTGATAAAACCTGTAATATGACACTGTTGTTAAAGCTTAAATCTTACAGTAGATGTCTCTGTGATTTAAAGCAATAATAATAATTACAACCACTACTACTACCACTACAACAACTAGTACCGCAACAACTAGAAGGCCTACTACTACTACTACTACTACTACTACTACTACTACTACTACTACTACTACTACTACTACTACTACTACTGCTACTACTACTACTACTACTACTACTACTACTACTACTGCTACTACTAGTCACTGGTACTACTGTTAGTCATGGAAAACTAATGTTGTACACAATATTCATACCTTTCCACTATACATTCACAAAACTAATAAGACAAATAAATATAAATACTAAATAAAACAGAGTAGTTTACAAACACAGTATAATAGCTGACTCAACTAATTTATCGTGACGGATCGTTATGATTCAATAGCAAAATTTGTACCTACGAAATTAGAGGTTATAAAGATTACTGGCTAACATTTCATTTGCGAAAGTGAACAGAAACAGGACATGTACAAAATATAGGCCTAATCGTAATTGTGCCCGAAATTGATTTTTAATAGAAAACGACTTTAACAGTTCCACAAATTTATCACTGCCCTTAATGCCATTAACGTTTAACAAATACCACTGCAAAATACGATGGAATAAAAAATACGTTTCTGTATGTTTGGTCCGACTTTCCTGTAAGAGTTGTTTTAAAAACGGAGTCATTAAACAGGACAAACGACTTGACAATCACACAGTCGATAAGCCAAAGCAACGCCAAAAAATTAAAAAAAATTGCTGTGGTTTTTTTAGGCGCCCTGCTGTTAATATGCCAGGTCATCGATCTGCATCTGACTCTAGCTTAGAGTTCAACAATGATTTCTAAAACAAAGATAAGCTTATTTGTATTTCAAAGAACTGAAAAAAGTTGACATAATGTCAACGTAAAATTCTGTATTTGAAAACTATCAAACGGCTATGGGTATAACGTATTTAAAACAAAGTTAACACAAGGATATTCTATATATATATATATAGGCTTGTAATAAATATAACATTTTGTTATTTTAAGATGTATCGGTATTCGTAGTCGTTATAAAAAGTAATATTTAACTGCTCAGTTTTCTGAATTTTACTTCAAGTATTATTACTCTTTTCTTATCTCGTAAATTAACTTCCACTTTCTGATACAATATTTGGTACTAACGTTTTCTCATCTTTTCTTTTCCCTACATCAAAAATCATTACGTATTCGATCTTTTAGTGTGATTACAAATGTCAATTCTGTTACTTGGCGAAAACCTTTGAGAAGCCTATCTTTTTTTTTTAATTCGTTTAACAGTTTTAATTTTTCCAATTATAATTTACCTTTATTTTCTGAATTTTACCGTATTCAGATTCATTGTTTTCAATGTTAAGTATTCAGAATACTTAACATGATGTTAAGTGAAAACATGTTACTACTACATTAAACATAATACACAACTCAATACTCTTTGAAACATTATACTGTACGCCATTACAGAACGTTCTACATGTTTCTCGGCTATCCCAGCAGAGCCCAGCGGTATTGTTGGTGTGCGTACGTGACACTTAACATGCGACAGTGTTACGTAATACAGAACATTCTCGTACATTCGATAGTGTTGTTCGACAACTTTCTCAACTAGCCCAAAGCACCGTTTCTACCAAGGGCGTGCTGAAGTATCTTCTAGAATTTTCGATTGCTTGTTAAGGATGCATATTATGGAACCCTGCTATAAATAGACTATAAATAGTCCACACCTGCCGTTTAGTTTTCAGTTATTGTCGGGCGATTTACACAGTCCGTCTCAAGTGGTGTATTAGTGAAAAGTGATTATAGTACGGATTACAGTTGACATTATTATTTGTGTGGACAGATTTGCTCAAATTATTGTACGAGTATAATCTTAACCTGTTGATTTAAAACTGTTGATTGTGATAATTAAAGCTGATTTTTAATTACTTCATTGGTGTCTTGTATTTTGTTTTCCACTGTACCATAAGACGATCAAGGTGACCGTCGTAACAATATTGTATTTCAGTGCATGATTATATCTCTATTAGCATTTACAGAACGTCAAAAAATTGTAAGGCTTTTATGTAAATGATACGATAATTTTGTTAGATCATATGTATGATGTTATTTAAAAAAAGTCGTGCTCAACGCTAAGTCAATTTTTGTGGGCAACTTTTCTTGGTTTTGTGTAAATCAGAATCTCGTGACCACTGTCTTCTTTGTAACTGTAAGTGCCTTATACTTTTTCATTCGTTCAATTTGTCTCAATTTGTCTTCCAGCTTCAAGTGATGACACGAGTTGGCGATAGATCTCTCGAATAATCTGATAACCGAAACCAACCTGCAACGATACTCTGACTCTGCTAACAAGCCACATAACACGCTTCCCTTCCACCTTTCTAAGGACATTCATTTATCTGAGTTTTTACAAAAAAATATGTATTTGATTTTATAAAAACATAGAAATTACACAAATTTTATATACTCTTGGCACGTCTTTCTGACTGTTGACTTTTGCGATGTTGAAAAAAACATATGTTTGTAGAAGCTTTCGTCTCTCCTACGATTTACCATAATATTATTCACAGATCGTTGTAAGAAAACAAACACCACAAAGCAGATCGCTTACAAAAGGTGTCATGTGCTGTTACGGCTCAAACAAGAACGTACAACCACTTTGTTAAATCACCAAACATTACCTTGGAATTTTATTTATCTCAAGTGTGTCTTAGAGGATACAAATATTTAGTAACAGAACGGTTTAAATAAATATAACATTTGCTACGTTATTGTTGGTATTACAATGGGGACGTGTTTGTAAATACTCCAATGTATTTATAAATGTCACGCACAGGAATTTGTTGTCGTATAACCGGAAATAAATACACAGCTTCTAGAAACATATACCAAATAAATAAGGATGTGTTCCGCTTATTGTAATTGATCTCATATTGAATGTGTATATTAACCACATTCGTGTATATCAGGGCAGGCTAAACTTGCAGACAATGAAACACTTCAAACTATTTTTACTTGGAAAGAATTTATATACCGATAATTTACACCAGGATCTGTAACTTTCATTAAAATCGGGAAAATTGTTAAAACCTGAATATATTTAGAAGACAAACCAATGAGAAAAGACATTTTATGTAATACAAAGGAAAATTTAAATAAACATGCCTTCTGTCCATGATGCGGTAGGAAGTTCATAGCTTGATAACAGTGTAAAATAAATAAATAAAGATAATAATAAACATAAAGTTAAAAAATACAGTACGATTTAAATAAACTTTTACTTGGGGTTACGTGAACTGTGTTAACAAAGTTAGAATACAATTATCAGGTTACACTTATTTCACAGACCGGCTCTTAGATGTCTCCAAACTGTAACATCGGACCATGCAAGAAATTACAAGTCATACAAATAAATAAGACAAATTCTTTACGCCTTCATATATATAAATTTATAGGTTGTCAAATGTTTATACACAATATGTTACTGATAACCAGTAAATACACTATTCAGTAAATTTTTACAAAGTTAACACAATTAGAAGTAATTTTGTTTGGAATGACTAAATAATATACAGACAACCGATTTATATTATTGGAATAATATTTTTTTAATGCCCTAAAAATGTCTGTGTGCCTTTGTTATATATACCCATGAAATGTTCGTAACTTCAATCTTACTCATCGTTTTGAATTAAACGATAATTATTTTATGTGGATTCCACAGTTTACTTTCAATTTACATGATAATGACGGAACAAGCTAAGAACTGCATAGTTGTTATGCCAAAAAATTTAACAATTCGTGTAAAGCGTAATTAACAGAAACGCAAAGAGAAACAAATTACAAAAACATTAGAATTACGTGTACGGCTGTGGTTGTTGGTTCCACTACATCCATATTCAGATGGCGCTGCAAACGAGGTCTTAGGGGGCACGATACATTTCCTACAATTCAGCGTTAAAGATTCCTCTGGAGGAGACTCTATTCCTACCTTAATCTTTTACGTGCGGCTAAAACTTCTTCATTGATCGGCACTCGAGTATTCCGTAGTGTTGGCAACTATAACTAATTGATCACCAGGTTCTGTTTCTGATGAACTACCAGTACGGTGCTTCCGATTTCTATTGGTTTCCTGTACAACAGCACATTTTTACGGTTGACACAGACAGCAGTATCGTTCAGATATTAATATCAGACTCGACCATACTGTATCCCTGATGTCAAATACATCACACACTATGTATCGGGTAGTCAAAATAATAACGTAAAGCTTACAGATTCTTTGATATTGCCCGACTGATATAGATTATCCTAGAACGTTCTGCCGAGATTGTACAACATTCAGGCGATCTTGTCAGGGGTGTAGCGAGCGGGTGTCAGGGCTGATGGCCGCCAGGTGCACTGGCTTGAGGGGTGACATTTTAAAATAATTTTCAAAAATATGAAAATATAATAACAAACTATGAAAAATCTTGGACCCTAATTTTTATCCCTCTGATGATCTTAGACAAAAGGTTTTGCTGCGGCACTTCCCGCTACTGGGCCCCGGAAGTGTTCAGCATACACACAAATAACATAATTTAATATCTAAGTACACCAAAGTGCTCAAGACACTTTTTCTGTGTTGTGACTTACCTCTCAAGTATTTCTATAATTAACATAATTATGTAAAGGGAGGAGGTGTAAGTAAAAGAAATTGTTGAATGCGTCAATCTGTGAGGAGAGTCGGTTGCGACCCGTTTATTTAAAAAACATTACGAGCCTCAAAATTTATCTAATTATGTGCCAGTCAGCAACGATCAGTACTGAGCTAATTTTCTTTTGAAAAACTGAATATAAAAAATGTTAAATGCTAAATATGTGGGTGTCGCATAAATCAATGCTAGTTTACAAGATGTGTTCAGCGTACACGCTGTGATCTACTTAAAATTTCTGACACTGTTATCTATCGAAAAGGTTTATAAAATTGTTTCAGACACTTGTAAGTAACTAGTATGTCTCGTTTTTTGCTTCGTGATTATGCAACACTTGCCACCATAAGTTGTTAAAGGTAAAAATGTTACTTGGCAATCCAGATGAGTCGTTTTGCAACCTGCTGTATCTGGTCGCTACGGCTGCGTGTTCCTCAGTACCTGGTTTGAACCACTGCTATGTCTGTGCTGGAAGATCGTGCAAAACTGTACGAATTTCGTGTTCTCGTGTCTTCGGTCCGGAACGGTGAACCAAGTTTCGAACTGAAAGTTTTCACATCTTTTAGTACACTTTTATACCCACATCGTTCGATTAACACGCACGTATGCATTCATACAGTGCGTGTTACAATTTACAATATTACAAAATAGCATTACAAGGTTATGACTTTAAATTACATATATAACGAGTACTGACACTCAACCTTACATATCTTAGGTCTTTTCATCAAGTTGACTGACTGAAATTTAAATTTAGGCGGGGCTGACCATTACAGACAAGATACATCTTGGTTGGTTACGGATAACAATCTTTTTACATCTATTACAAGTTTTCTTTTTTGTTACAAACGTAATACACAAAATTATTAGCCACTAGCATTGATTTACGATAGCTCAAAAACAATCATAGTTACCTTGGTTATTAAGGCTCCCAAACTTGACGAAAGTCCGGCGACGGGCCGCTCAGCTCACAGCGTCTGATGGGAGACTGACTAGATTTTACAAAGCAAGCGATAGGGTTGGTACAGGGGAGGGCGTGACGTCAGTGCGTCGGGCAAGGTACAATTCGCGGATTGTTGCATTCGGCAGAAGACGAATAATTGCAACAGACTCTCCCCCCCCCCGAAAGGCAACCGACGAGTGCAGTAACGGCGGTTGTCCAAGGTTTAACTCGTCAACAGCACCCAAAAGAGACCACGCAAGGTTTCTCGTAAAATTAAGATATCCCCCGCAATCAAATTAACAATCAACACTCCCATAAGGTCATGAACCGTCCAATAACTCCGTGACCAACAGAAAAAATAACCACTTAATACTATCACGTTAACAACAATAATACAAGCCAACACGTACTCCAGTAAATACTAAACGACAACAATAAACACAACAACAACAACAAGGCATAAACAATTGTTAATCGGAAGTATCTCGGACAAGCACTTCATAAATGGGTATCCCCTAAACCAGGATCCCGTGGATTAGTGTCTTGGCAAAAGGTCTCCCGCGCGCGGGGAAAATTCGGGACACTATCAAATGAAATTGACTTCAATAAACCCTACACATTACATACACCAACTTGGATCATTCCAATTACCCTATATGGCGTTTGCCGCTAACTAAGGACAAATTCGAGAGACGCCTTCAGTCTCCTTAGAAGCGCCGCCTGTACACAACAACGCTTCGACACCGAAAGCGAACGACAAGGAGGTGATCAGTCTCCGGTCGCTCACCCAGTAAGGGGAGTGAAGGCGATATGGCAATTTAGTTTCTGAAAGCGCAAGGGAAAATCCTTACTATGCCGACACAGCGGCGTCCGGGGCATGGTAGCCATATTCATGAAAGGCGGGTTTCAAGGAACTAACATGGCCTTTTTTTACGTGAGCCAGGGTCTCCGGGTGTCCCAAATTCACGGTCACCGGAGTTAGGAAATCGATAATACGGAAGGGACCCGACCATCGGGGCATCATTTTAGCTGTAAGTTTGTTCGCTCCCGAACTAAGAGGATGGGTCTTACACCACACCAAATCGCCTATTTTAAAATGACAAGCCTGACGATCCTTATTGTACGCGTTAGTAGCTCGGCGATGAGCTTTCATTAAGTGGGACTTCACCGACTGCTACACTACCTGAGTATCTTCCGCTGCCTCGGGCAAAAGGCTCTGAATATCCCACGCGCAGGTCAGGGGAGTGGACGGAGCGAATTTAAATATTACCTCAAACGGGCTTCTTCCAGTGGATTCATGCTTGGCAGAGTTAAAAGCTATTTGCAGCCAGGGCAGGGACTCATCCCAAGAGGACTGCTTCCCCGAATGGAAAGCTATAAGGGAAGCTTTCAGGTTGCGATTGCAGCGTTCCGCCAGCGAGGGTTGAGGGTGATAAGGGGATAAGGTACTGTGTCTAATGCCGTGGGAAAAACAAAAATTGCGAAACACATGAGAGATGAAACAGGTAGCGTTATCCGAGATTATGTATTTAGGAAAGCCAAAATTCTGAAAAACATACGTGTTCAACGCCTGCACGGTAGCCGCCGAGGTGGAATCGCGTACAGGACACAACCAACAAAACTTCGAAAACGAGTCCACAGCTACCAGGATAAATCGATTTCCCTTTTTACTCCGGGGCAATTTGCCGACGTAATCAATATGAATTTTTCCCATAGGTCTGTTCGGCACTGAGGATGACAGAAAACCTATTTTTGTGTTTCGGGCGGGCTTACTCATTTGGCATACGTCGCAACGCTGGACCATTCGCTTCACATCCCTATGACAACCAGGCCAGAAGAACTGGTTGCAGATTTTACTTTTTGTTTAAAAAAAACTCAAATGCCCTCCCATGAGGGAGTTATGGAAATACTTAAAGTCCCTGTCCCTTACCGCCTTCGGTAAGTAAATCTTCTGAGGCTTACCCGTTCTATCTGTCGTACATAAAACCCCCTTCGACAGACAGTATTTGTCCTTGCTCGATCCTGACTCAACGTCCTCTATTATTTTCGCTGCATCGTCATCCTCGCGCTGCAGCTGACGCAGGTCGGAAAAACTTAAAGGAAAGTTGGATAGGACGCCAGCACACAGTGCCGGCGTATCCTCATCGCCTTCCACGTTAAACATTCGAGACAAGGCGTCGGCTACGGGATTCTGCGTGCCCCTGATGTGGCGCACCTCGAACTTCAGCGAAGTGAGTCTGGCGATCCAGCGCCCTAACTTGCCTAACTGGCGCGGATGTGAAAGCAGCCACGAGAGCGCCTGATTATCAGTCTCCAATACGAACGCTCGGTGCTCCAAGTACTGCCGGAACTTCTCCACCCCGAATATAACCGCTAAACATTCGGACTCGTATGCGGATGACGCTCTCCTTTCTTGTGGAGTAAGCACGGGGGAGGCGTACGCGATAGGCTGACGCACCCCCTCGATCTTCTGAAACAGCACGGCGCCGAGGGCACAAGAGCTTGCATCGGTTTGGAGGATAAATGTCTTCTCAAAGTCTGCCATGCGCAGGACGGGGGGCTGGGCAACGGCTTCTTTTAAGGCCACAAAAGCGTCCTGATGTTCGGTTCCCCAAAGGAACTTTTCGCCTTTTCTTCTCAACCGGTTCAAGGGTGCCGCGATTTCCGAAAATTTTGGGATGAACTTGGAGAAATAATTCACCATCCCGATGAAACGAGCTACGTCCTTGGCGTCCTTGGGACGCGGGAACTCTCGAATGGCGCGGGTCCGATCCGGATCCACGCAGACGCCCTGCTCGGACACAAGGTGTCCCAAAAAGCTTATCTGCTTGACTCCAAAACGTACCTTCTCGGGGTTAACCGTGAGCTTGGCTTTTCCCAGCCTCGTGAGCACTTCGTCCACATGGCGGACGTGGGCCTCCCACGATTTGGAATATATAATAATGTCATCAAGATAGTTGAACACGAACCTGTACTTTATATCAGACAAGACCGTGTCCAACAACCTCGTAAGCACCTGCGCGCCGGTACTCAACCCAAAGGGGACCCGACAAAACTCATACAACCCGTATGGAACGACGAAAGCCGTAATGGGCATCGATCTTTCGGAGAGTGGGATCTGGAAACACGCGTTAGAGAGGTCCAAGACGCTGAAATACCTCGCGCCGGAAAACCACTGGAAGCAGGTATGGATGTTCGGCAGCGGCTGCGCTTCAATTTCAATATTTTTATTTAGCTTACGATAATCGATGACCAACCTGGGTTTTTTATCCGGCCGGCAGACCAAAAACGCAGGACTCGCGTAAGAGGATACGCTCGGCCTGATCACGCCCTCTTTAACCAACTGGTCCGTAATCTCACGCATGGCTTTCATTTTGGGAGGGGCGAGCTGGTAGGGATGGGCCTTGACCGGCCGGTTATCCAGCAAGGTTATATCGTACGTCAACCTGTCCGTCCGGCCTAGCTCCCCGGTCAAAACGTTTTTTGACGGCGACACACCTGAAGTACTTCGTCGGCCTTCTCACGATCGAGGTGCCCGACCTCAAAGGACTCTTTTACTAAAAGGTTAGAGCTACAGCCTTCCGAATTGTTTTGGCGGTCGCACAGAGAAATAAGATTCTTCGGGCGAAATTTAAAATATATTACGCCCTGGTGAATATCCAGCACCAAACGGGTGTGGTGGATGAAATCCGCGCCGAGTATGAGATCGCAAGGCAGGCCGTCGGCGACCAATATAGGGAAATTCCAGGTAAACGCGTCGATTTTCACCCGGCACAAGGCTTCCAAATTGATCTTCAAATTGCCGTTGCAGGCACTCCTGCATACTACGGCACTGTTAGTCCACTTCAAGACGCTTCGGGTGTCTCCAATGTTCTCGAACAGCCGACGCGACATAATTGTACGTACCGACCCGGAATCAATCAGACCTTTCACGGTTCTGTCATTAAAAACTACTTCCACCTGGGGCGAAAACAGTTTGTTCTTAAACAAACTCGCTAAGTTTTTTCCGGACCCCAGATGTTCCTTATATAAGTCGTGCGAAGTGACTCTTTGAGTCAACATTCGGCTCATTCTTCCGTTGGTCTTGCGACGACGTTTTCGGGGATTCTTTTTGGACGTCTTGCCGACAAACGAACGACACCGCCAGATATAGTGCCCCTTTTTTTTGCACAGGTAACAAATCGGGGTGAAAACAGTTCCGAAGGGAACGCGGTCACGGCCAGTCAGGTCAGGCTTAGGGCAAAAGGTTGAGAAACAGTTGCTGACCGTACTGTCTCTCAATACGCGTTTTTTGTATTCGTGGCCTTCAGACGGGGACAGTAACGTCTCACGTGCCCTTCTTCCTTACAATGTTAACACCGCCCCCGGTCCTCGCGCGGTCCGGCATTAGCTGGGGGGGCAGCAGGGCCTCTATACGCGGTAGTCCGATCGGTGAATTGGAAATTCGCCACCTCTACGCAGATCTTGTCTAGATCGGCAAACGTGGACGGGCGGCTGCAGAACACAAGACAGGTTCTCGTTTGGGTGGATAGCCCCGAAACGATGTTATCAACTACTTCCCTCTCGGTCACGGGTAGTCGCAGCACCTGGGCCGCCTCTTTTATTTCGGAGATATAAGTCGACAAAGGTTCTCTGCGCTCTTGGGCTCTTAAAAACAGCTTCTGCTTTAAGGACGAAAACAACCGATCGGGAATGAAATATTCCAGGGCTTCCTGGTGAAAACGGTCAAAGTCATCGGCCGCCAGGTACTTGGCAAGTCGACCGCCCAAAGCCCCGTTACAATAAGGCATAAGCAACGCCAGAAACCCGGCCTCCGAAACCGGAAAGCACCTTTTCAGTCGCACAGCTATTTTAAAAAACTCTAGCAGAGTTTCCACACAGAAACCGTCTGCTTTAGGGAGACCGCGGACTATTTTTTCGGCGGGGTGAGGCAACTTGCTGTAAAAACAGCTGGTAGGCAACCGCGAAGGGTAGGTGTTAGCTTCGCTCACGAAAGGGTTCCGCTCGAGTCCGGGAACGGTACTCCCTAACGGGGCCGCCTTATCTTCAAATTGAATAAGCGGTCCAGCGTCAGAACGACCGTCACCCGGCGGGGCTGACTCTTGCGGGCTCACCTCGTTTTCCGCGACGGGACAAGTCTCGCTGTTCGCCAAAACCCTCTTAACCTTTTCGCCTATAGACAGTATATGTTTCCGGGAGTTTACGTCACCCGACGATTCCGCCCAAGACTCTAACAACTTTAACCGGCCCTCAAAAGCCCGACACCTGGCTGTAAGCCGTTGATGGTCGGTTCGGCACTGGGACTCGCCGATGTTTGCAAGGTCGACATCCAAAATTTCCGATATCAAGTCACATTCTCTGCACTCGTTCGAAATATCCAATCCCTCGAGGTATTTAGTGTCGGGGGTCTTCCCTTCATGCATTACATTACGTAGGCATTTCCGCAGTTCCCCTACTGTCCCGTTTTTTACGACACCACGAGCCCTTAGTCAAAAAATAAATCATGCTTTCGCAGCTGATCAATGTCTCTGAGTAAGGCCATATTACGACCGATAGCAAAATCAAAACATAGAATGTGCAACGATAAGATAAGGGGGCAGCTGTTCGGTGGAATGCAGATAAGAGGAACAGGTTCGCCTGCAGCCTTATCTGCCAGACAAAGTTCACCTAGCGGCTTTGTACTCGCGAGCGAATAATTTGAACAATCTGATTTTACGACAACTTGCAGCAAAAACCAACTCGTGACAAAATTGTTAACTACGCATATAACATTTAAAATACATAACCCTATACGATACAAAATTCTATACAAAACTTCACGCGACCAATACCGTGCAATACAAACAATACAAAATTTCAACACACACAACATCAACAAAATTACTCTTAATAACTATGGCTTATAACCCATTAAATTTAATTAAATGCCTAGTAACCCATGGACCAAGGAAAACTCAAAATAACCACGCTCCGGCTACCACTTCTGCTGCGGCACTTCCCGCTGCTGGGCCCCGGAAGTGTTCAGCATACACACAAATAACATAATTTAATATCTAAGTACACCAAAGTGCTCAAGACACTTTTTCTGTGTTGTGACTTACCTCTCAAGTATTTCTATAATTAACATAATTATGTAAAGGGAGGAGGTGTAAGTAAAAGAAATTGTTGAATGCGTCAATCTGTGAGGAGAGTCGGTTGCGACCCGTTTATTTAAAAAACATTACGAGCCTCAAAATTTATCTAATTATGTGCCAGTCAGCAACGATCAGTACTGAGCTAATTTTCTTTTGAAAAACTGAATATAAAAAATGTTAAATGCTAAATATGTGGGTGTCGCATAAATCAATGCTAGTTTACAAGATGTGTTCAGCGTACACGCTGTGATCTACTTAAAATTTCTGACACTGTTATCTATCGAAAAGGTTTATAAAATTGTTTCAGACACTTGTAAGTAACTAGTTTGTCTCGTTTTTTGCTTTGTGATTATGCAACACTTGCCACCGTAAGTTGTTAAAGGTAAAAATGTTACTTGGCAATCCAGATGAGTCGTTTTGCAACCTGCTGTATCTGGTCGCAACGGCTGCGTGTTCCTCAGTACCTGGTTTGAACCACTGCTATGTCTGTGCTGGAAGATCGTGCAAAACTGTACGAATTTCGTGTTCTCGTGTCTTCGGTCCGGAACGGTGAACCAAGTTTCGAACTGAAAGTTTTCACACCTTTTAGTACACTTTTATACCCACATCGTTTCGATTAACACGCACGTATGCATTCATACAGTGCGTGTTACAATTTACAATATTACAAAATAGCATTACAAGGTTATGACTTTAAATTACATATATAACGAGTACTGACACTCAACCTTACATATCTTAGGTCTTTTCATCAAGTTGACTGACTGAAATTTAAATTTAGGCGGGGCTGACCATTACAGACAAGATACATCTTGGTTGGTTACGGATAACAATCTTTTTACATCTATTACAAGTTTTCTTTTTTGTTACAAACGTAATACACAAAATTATTAGCCACTAGCATTGATTTACGATAGCTCAAAAACAATCATAGTTACCTTGGTTATTAAGGCTCCCAAACTTGACGAAAGTCCGGCGACGGGCCGCTCAGCTCACAGCGTCTGATGGGAGACTGACTAGATTTTACAAAGCAAGCGATAGGGTTGGTACAGGGGAGGGCGTGACGTCAGTGCGTCGGGCAAGGTACAATTCGCGGATTGTTGCATTCGGCAGAAGACGAATAATTGCAACAGACTCTCCCCCCCCCCCCGAAAGGCAACCGACGAGTGCAGTAACGGCGGTTGTCCAAGGTTTAACTCGTCAACAGCACCCAAAAGAGACCACGTAAGGTTTCTCGTAAAATTAAGATATCCCCCGCAATCAAATTAACAATCAACACTCCCATAAGGTCATGAACCGTCCAATAACTCCGTTACCAACAGAAAAAATAACCACTTAATACTATCACGTTAACAACAATAATACAAGCCAACACGTACTCCAGTAAATACTAAACGACAACAATAAACACAACAACAACAACAAGGCATAAACAATTGTTAATCGGAAGTATCTCGGACAAGCACTTCATAAATGGGTATCCCCTAAACCAGGATCCCGTGGATTAGTGTCTTGGCAAAAGGTCTCCCGCGCGCGGGGAAAATTCGGGACACTATCAAATGAAATTGACTTCAATAAACCCTACACATTACATACACCAACTTGGATCATTCCAATTACCCTATATGGCGTTTGCCGCTAACTAAGGACAAATTCGAGAGACGCCTTCAGTCTCCTTAGAAGCGCCGCCTGTACACAACAACGCTTCGACACCGAAAGCGAACGACAAGGAGGTGATCAGTCTCCGGTCGCTCACCCAGTAAGGGGAGTGAAGGCGATATGGCAATTTAGTTTCTGAAAGCGCAAGGGAAAATCCTTACTATGCCGACACAGCGGCGTCCGGGGCATGGTAGCCATATTCATGAAAGGCGGGTTTCAAGGAACTAACATGGCCTTTTTTACGTGAGCCAGGGTCTCCGGGTGTCCCAAATTCACGGTCACCGGAGTTAGGAAATCGATAATACGGAAGGGACCCGACCATCGGGGCATCATTTTAGATGTAAGTTTGTTCGCTCCCGAACTAAGAGGATGGGTCTTACACCACACCAAATCGCCTATTTTAAAATGACAAGCCTGACGATCCTTATTGTACGCGTTAGTAGCTCGGCGATGAGCTTTCATTAAGTGGGACTTCACCGACTGCCACACTACCTGAGTATCTTCCGCTGCCTCGGGCAAAAGGCTCTGAATATCCCACGCGCAGGTCAGGGGAGTGGACGGAGCGAATTTAAATATTACCTCAAACGGGCTTCTTCCAGTAGATTCATGCTTGGCAGAGTTAAAAGCTATTTGCAGCCAGGGCAGGGACTCATCCCAAGAGGACTGCTTCCCCGAATGGAAAGCTATAAGGGAAGCTTTCAGGTTGCGATTGCAGCGTTCCGCCAGCGAGGGTTGAGGGTGATAAGGGGATAAGGTACTGTGTCTAATGCCGTGGGAAAAACAAAAATTGCGAAACACATGAGAGATGAAACAGGTAGCGTTATCCGAGATTATGTATTTAGGAAAGCCAAAATTCTGAAAAACATACGTGTTCAACGCCTGCACGGTAGCCGCCGAGGTGGAATCGCGTACAGGACACAACCAACAAAACTTCGAAAACGAGTCCACAGCTACCAGGATAAATCGATTTCCCTTTTTACTCCGGGGCAATTTGCCGACGTAATCAATATGAATTTTTCCCATAGGTCTGTTCGGCACTGAGGATGACAGAAAACCTATTTTTGTGTTTCGGGCGGGCTTACTCATTTGGCATACGTCGCAACGCTGGACCATTCGCTTCACATCCCTATGACAACCAGGCCAGAAGAACTGGTTGCAGATTTTACTTTTTGTTTAAAAAAAACTCAAATGCCCTCCCATGAGGGAGTTATGGAAATACTTAAAGTCCATGTCCCTTACCGCCTTCGGTAAGTAAATCTTCTGAGGCTTACCCGTTCTATCTGTCGTACATAAAACCCCCTTCGACAGACAGTATTTGTCCTTGCTCGATCCTGACTCAACGTCCTCTATTATTTTCGCTACATCGTCATCCTCGCGCTGCAGCTGACGCAGGTCGGAAAAACTTAAAGGACAGTTGGATAGGACGCCAGCACACAGTGCCGGCGTATCCTCATCGCCTTCCACGTTAAACATTCGAGACAAGGCGTCGGCTACGGGATTCTGCGTGCCCCTGATGTGGCGCACCTCGAACTTCAGCGAAGTGAGTCTGGCGATCCAGCGCCCTAACTTGCCTAACTGGCGCGGATGTGAAAGCAGCCACGAGAGCGCCTGATTATCAGTCTCCAATACGAACGCTCGGTGCTCCAAGTACTGCCGGAACTTCTCCACCCCGAATATAACCGCTAAACATTCGGACTCGTATGCGGATGACGCTCTCCTTTCTTGTGGAGTAAGCACGGGGGAGGCGTACGCGATAGGCTGACGCACCCCCTCGATCTTCTGAAACAGCACGGCGCCGAGGGCACAAGAGCTTGCATCGGTTTGGAGGATAAATGTCTTCTCAAAGTCTGCCATGCGCAGGACGGGGGGCTGGGCAACGGCTTCTTTTAAGGCCACAAAAGCGTCCTGATGTTCGGTTCCCCAAAGGAACTTTTCGCCTTTTCTTCTCAACCGGTTCAAGGGTGCCGCGATTTCCGAAAATTTTGGGATGAACTTGGAGAAATAATTCACCATCCCGATGAAACGAGCTACGTCCTTGGCGTCCTTGGGACGCGGGAACTCTCGAATGGCGCGGGTCCGATCCGGATCCACGCAGACGCCCTGCTCGGACACAAGGTGTCCCAAAAAGCTTATCTGCTTGACTCCAAAACGTACCTTCTCGGGGTTAACCGTGAGCTTGGCTTTTCCCAGCCTCGTGAGCACTTCGTCCACATGGCGGACGTGGGCCTCCCACGATTTGGAATATATAATAATGTCATCAAGATAGTTGAACACGAACCTGTACTTTATATCAGACAAGACCGTGTCCAACAACCTCGTAAGCACCTGCGCGCCGGTACTCAACCCAAAGGGGACCCGACAAAACTCATACAACCCGTATGGAACGACGAAAGCCGTAATGGGCATCGATCTTTCGGAGAGTGGGATCTGGAAACACGCGTTAGAGAGGTCCAAGACGCTGAAATACCTCGCGCCGGAAAACCACTGGAAGCAGGTATGGATGTTCGGCAGCGGCTGCGCTTCAATTTCAATATTTTTATTTAGCTTACGATAATCGATGACCAACCTGGGTTTTTTATCCGGCCGGCAGACCAAAAACGCAGGACTCGCGTAAGAGGATACGCTCGGCCTGATCACGCCCTCTTTAACCAACTGGTCCGTAATCTCACGCATGGCTTTCATTTTGGGAGGGGCGAGCTGGTAGGGATGGGCCTTGACCGGCCGGTTATCCAGCAAGGTTATATCGTACGTCAACCTGTCCGTCCGGCCTAGCTCCCCGGTCAAAACGTTTTTTGACGGCGACACACCTGAAGTACTTCGTCGGCCTTCTCACGATCGAGGTGCCCGACCTCAAAGGACTCTTTTACTAAAAGGTTAGAGCTACAGCCTTCCGAATTGTTTTGGCGGTCGCACAGAGAAATAAGATTCTTCGGGCGAAATTTAAAATATATTACGCCCTGGTGAATATCCAGCACCAAACGGGTGTGGTGGATGAAATCCGCGCCGAGTATGAGATCGCAAGGCAGGCCGTCGGCGACCAATATAGGGAAATTCCAGGTAAACGCGTCGATTTTCACCCGGCACAAGGCTTCCAAATTGATCTTCAAATTGCCGTTGCAGGCACTCCTGCATACTACGGCACTGTTAGTCCACTTCAAGACGCTTCGGGTGTCTCCAATGTTCTCGAACAGCCGACGCGACATAATTGTACGTACCGACCCGGAATCAATCAGACCTTTCACGGTTCTGTCATTAAAAACTACTTCCACCTGGGGCGAAAACAGTTTGTTCTTAAACAAACTCGCTAAGTTTTTTCCGGACCCCAGATGTTCCTTATATAAGTCGTGCGAGTGACTCTTTGAGTCAACATTCGGCTCATTCTTCCGTTGGTCTTGCGACGACGTTTTCGGGGATTCTTTTTGGACGTCTTGCCGACAAACGAACGACACCGCCAGATATAGTGCCCCTTTTTTTTGCACAGGTAACAAATCGGGGTGAAAACAGTTCCGAAGGGAACGCGGTCACGGCCAGTCAGGTCAGGCTTAGGGCAAAAGGTTGAGAAACAGTTGCTGACCGTACTGTCTCTCAATACGCGTTTTTTGTATTCGTGGCCTTCAGACGGGGACAGTAACGTCTCACGTGCCCTTCTTCCTTACAATGGTAACACCGCCCCCGGTCCTCGCGCGGTCCGGCATTAGCTGGGGGGGCAGCAGGGCCTCTATACGCGGTAGTCCGATCGGTGAATTGGAAATTCGCCACCTCTACGCAGATCTTGTCTAGATCGGCAAACGTGGACGGGCGGCTGCAGAACACAAGACAGGTTCTCGTTTGGGAGGATAGCCCCGAAACGATGTTATCAACTACTTCCCTCTCGGTCACGGGTAGTCGCAGCACCTGGGCCGCCTCTTTTATTTCGGAGATATAAGTCGACAAAGGTTCTCTGCGCTCTTGGGCTCTTAAAAACAGCTTCTGCTTTAAGGACGAAAACAACCGATCGGGAATGAAATATTCCAGGGCTTCCTGGTGAAAACGGTCAAAGTCATCGGCCGCCAGGTACTTGGCAAGTCGATCGCCCAAAGCCCCGTTACAATAAGGCATAAGCAACGCCAGAAACCCGGCCTCCGAAACCGGAAAGCACCTTTTCAGTCGCACAGCTATTTTAAAAAACTCTAGCAGAGTTTCCACACAGAAACCGTCTGCTTTAGGGAGACCGCGGACTATTTTTTCGGCGGGGTGAGGCAACTTGCTGTAACAACAGCTGGTAGGCAACCGCGAAGGGTAGGTGTTAGCTTCGCTCACGAAAGGGTTCCTCTCGAGTCCGGGAACGGTACTCCCTAACGGGGCCGCCTTATCTTCAAATTGAATAAGCGGTCCAGCGTCAGAACGACCGTCACCCGGCGGGGCTGACTCTTGCGGGCTCACCTCGTTTTCCGCGACGGGACAAGACTCGCTGTTCGCCAAAACCCTCTTAACCTTTTCGCCTATAGACAGTATATGTTTCCGGGAGTTTACGTCACCCGACGATTCCGCCCAAGACTCTAACAACTTTAACCGGCCCTCAAAAGCCCGACACCTGGCTGTAAGCCGTTGATGGTCGGTTCGGCACTGGGACTCGCCGATGTTTGCAAGGTCGACATCCAAAATTTCCGATATCAAGTCACATTCTCTGCACTCGTTCGAAATATCCAATCCCTCGAGGTATTTAGTGTCGGGGGTCTTCCCTTCATGCATTACATTACGTAGGCATTTCCGCAGTTCCCCTACTGTCCCGTTTTTTACGACACCACGAGCCCTTAGTCAAAAAATAAATCATGCTTTCGCAGCTGATCAATGTCTCTGAGTAAGGCCATATTACGACCGATAGCAAAATCAAAACATAGAATGTGCAACGATAAGATAAGGGGGCAGCTGTTCGGTGGAATGCAGATAAGAGGAACAGGTTCGCCTGCAGCCTTATCTGCCAGACAAAGTTCACCTAGCGGCTTTGTACTCGCGAGCGAATAATTTGAACAATCTGATTTTACGACAACTTGCAGCAAAAACCAACTCGTGACAAAATTGTTAACTACGCATATAACATTTAAAATACATAACCCTATACGATACAAAATTCTATACAAAACTTCACGCGACCAATACCGTGCAATACAAACAATACAAAATTTCAATACACACAACATCAACAAAATTACTCTTAATAACTATGGCTTATAACCCATTAAATTTAATTAAATGCCTAGTAACCCATGGACCAAGGAAAACTCAAAATAACCACGCTCCGGCTACCACTTCTGCTGCGGCACTTCCCGCTGCTGGGCCCCGGAAGTGTTCAGCATACACACAAATAACATAATTTAATATCTAAGTACACCAAAGTGCTCAAGACACTTTTTCTGTGTTGTGACTTACCTCTCAAGTATTTCTATAATTAACATAATTATGTAAAGGGAGGAGGTGTAAGTAAAAGAAATTGTTGAATGCGTCAATCTGTGAGGAGAGTCGGTTGCGACCCGTTTATTTAAAAAACATTACGAGCCTCAAAATTTATCTAATTATGTGCCAGTCAGCAACGATCAGTACTGAGCTAATTTTCTTTTGAAAAACTGAATATAAAAAATGTTAAATGCTAAATATGTGGGTGTCGCATAAATCAATGCTAGTTTACAAGATGTGTTCAGCGTACACGCTGTGATCTACTTAAAATTTCTGACACTGTTATCTATCGAAAAGGTTTATAAAATTGTTTCAGACACTTGTAAGTAACTAGTTTGTCTCGTTTTTTGCTTTGTGATTATGCAACACTTGCCACCGTAAGTTGTTAAAGGTAAAAATGTTACTTGGCAATCCAGATGAGTCGTTTTGCAACCTGCTGTATCTGGTCGCAACGGCTGCGTGTTCCTCAGTACCTGGTTTGAACCACTGCTATGTCTGTGCTGGAAGATCGTGCAAAACTGTACGAATTTCGTGTTCTCGTGTCTTCGGTCCGGAACGGTGAACCAAGTTTCGAACTGAAAGTTTTCACACCTTTTAGTACACTTTTATACCCACATCGTTCGATTAACACGCACGTATGCATTCATACAGTGCGTGTTACAATTTACAATATTACAAAATAGCATTACAAGGTTATGACTTTAAATTACATATATAACGAGTACTGACACTCAACCTTACATATCTTAGGTCTTTTCATCAAGTTGACTGACTGAAATTTAAATTTAGGCGGGGCTGACCATTACAGACAAGATACATCTTGGTTGGTTACGGATAACAATCTTTTTACATCTATTACAAGTTTTCTTTTTTGTTACAAACGTAATACACAAAATTATTAGCCACTAGCATTGATTTACGATAGCTCAAAAACAATCATAGTTACCTTGGTTATTAAGGCTCCCAAACTTGACGAAAGTCCGGCGACGGGCCGCTCAGCTCACAGCGTCTGATGGGAGACTGACTAGATTTTACAAAGCAAGCGATAGGGTTGGTACAGGGGAGGGCGTGACGTCAGTGCGTCGGGCAAGGTACAATTCGCGGATTGTTGCATTCGGCAGAAGACGAATAATTGCAACAGACTCTCCCCCCCCCCCGAAAGGCAACCGACGAGTGCAGTAACGGCGGTTGTCCAAGGTTTAACTCGTCAACAGCACCCAAAAGAGACCACGTAAGGTTTCTCGTAAAATTAAGATATCCCCCGCAATCAAATTAACAATCAACACTCCCATAAGGTCATGAACCGTCCAATAACTCCGTTACCAACAGAAAAAATAACCACTTAATACTATCACGTTAACAACAATAATACAAGCCAACACGTACTCCAGTAAATACTAAACGACAACAATAAACACAACAACAACAACAAGGCATAAACAATTGTTAATCGGAAGTATCTCGGACAAGCACTTCATAAATGGGTATCCCCTAAACCAGGATCCCGTGGATTAGTGTCTTGGCAAAAGGTCTCCCGCGCGCGGGGAAAATTCGGGACACTATCAAATGAAATTGACTTCAATAAACCCTACACATTACATACACCAACTTGGATCATTCCAATTACCCTATATGGCGTTTGCCGCTAACTAAGGACAAATTCGAGAGACGCCTTCAGTCTCCTTAGAAGCGCCGCCTGTACACAACAACGCTTCGACACCGAAAGCGAACGACAAGGAGGTGATCAGTCTCCGGTCGCTCACCCAGTAAGGGGAGTGAAGGCGATATGGCAATTTAGTTTCTGAAAGCGCAAGGGAAAATCCTTACTATGCCGACACAGCGGCGTCCGGGGCATGGTAGCCATATTCATGAAAGGCGGGTTTCAAGGAACTAACATGGCCTTTTTTTACGTGAGCCAGGGTCTCCGGGTGTCCCAAATTCACGGTCACCGGAGTTAGGAAATCGATAATACGGAAGGGACCCGACCATCGGGGCATCATTTTAGATGTAAGTTTGTTCGCTCCCGAACTAAGAGGATGGGTCTTACACCACACCAAATCGCCTATTTTAAAATGACAAGCCTGACGATCCTTATTGTACGCGTTAGTAGCTCGGCGATGAGCTTTCATTAAGTGGGACTTCACCGACTGCCACACTACCTGAGTATCTTCCGCTGCCTCGGGCAAAAGGCTCTGAATATCCCACGCGCAGGTCAGGGGAGTGGACGGAGCGAATTTAAATATTACCTCAAACGGGCTTCTTCCAGTAGATTCATGCTTGGCAGAGTTAAAAGCTATTTGCAGCCAGGGCAGGGACTCATCCCAAGAGGACTGCTTCCCCGAATGGAAAGCTATAAGGGAAGCTTTCAGGTTGCGATTGCAGCGTTCCGCCAGCGAGGGTTGAGGGTGATAAGGGGATAAGGTACTGTGTCTAATGCCGTGGGAAAAACAAAAATTGCGAAACACATGAGAGATGAAACAGGTAGCGTTATCCGAGATTATGTATTTAGGAAAGCCAAAATTCTGAAAAACATACGTGTTCAACGCCTGCACGGTAGCCGCCGAGGTGGAATCGCGTACAGGACACAACCAACAAAACTTCGAAAACGAGTCCACAGCTACCAGGATAAATCGATTTCCCTTTTTACTCCGGGGCAATTTGCCGACGTAATCAATATGAATTTTTCCCATAGGTCTGTTCGGCACTGAGGATGACAGAAAACCTATTTTTGTGTTTCGGGCGGGCTTACTCATTTGGCATACGTCGCAACGCTGGACCATTCGCTTCACATCCCTATGACAACCAGGCCAGAAGAACTGGTTGCAGATTTTACTTTTTGTTTAAAAAAAAACTCAAATGCCCTCCCATGAGGGAGTTATGGAAATACTTAAAGTCCATGTCCCTTACCGCCTTCGGTAAGTAAATCTTCTGAGGCTTACCCGTTCTATCTGTCGTACATAAAACCCCCTTCGACAGACAGTATTTGTCCTTGCTCGATCCTGACTCAACGTCCTCTATTATTTTCGCTACATCGTCATCCTCGCGCTGCAGCTGACGCAGGTCGGAAAAACTTAAAGGAAAGTTGGATAGGACGCCAGCACACAGTGCCGGCGTATCCTCATCGCCTTCCACGTTAAACATTCGAGACAAGGCGTCGGCTACGGGATTCTGCGTGCCCCTGATGTGGCGCACCTCGAACTTCAGCGAAGTGAGTCTGGCGATCCAGCGCCCTAACTTGCCTAACTGGCGCGGATGTGAAAGCAGCCACGAGAGCGCCTGATTATCAGTCTCCAATACGAACGCTCGGTGCTCCAAGTACTGCCGGAACTTCTCCACCCCGAATATAACCGCTAAACATTCGGACTCGTATGCGGATGACGCTCTCCTTTCTTGTGGAGTAAGCACGGGGGAGGCGTACGCGATAGGCTGACGCACCCCCTTGATCTTCTGAAACAGCACGGCGCCGAGGGCACAAGAGCTTGCATCGGTTTGGAGGATAAATGTCTTCTCAAAGTCTGCCATGCGCAGGACGGGGGGCTGGGCAACGGCTTCTTTTAAGGCCACAAAAGCGTCCTGATGTTCGGTTCCCCAAAGGAACTTTTCGCCTTTTCTTCTCAACCGGTTCAAGGGTGCCGCGATTTCCGAAAATTTTGGGATGAACTTGGAGAAATAATTCACCATCCCGATGAAACGAGCTACGTCCTTGGCGTCCTTGGGACGCGGGAACTCTCGAATGGCGCGGGTCCGATCCGGATCCACGCAGACGCCCTGCTCGGACACAAGGTGTCCCAAAAAGCTTATCTGCTTGACTCCAAAACGTACCTTCTCGGGGTTAACCGTGAGCTTGGCTTTTCCCAGCCTCGTGAGCACTTCGTCCACATGGCGGACGTGGGCCTCCCACGATTTGGAATATATAATAATGTCATCAAGATAGTTGAACACGAACCTGTACTTTATATCAGACAAGACCGTGTCCAACAACCTCGTAAGCACCTGCGCGCCGGTACTCAACCCAAAGGGGACCCGACAAAACTCATACAACCCGTATGGAACGACGAAAGCCGTAATGGGCATCGATCTTTCGGAGAGTGGGATCTGGAAACACGCGTTAGAGAGGTCCAAGACGCTGAAATACCTCGCGCCGGAAAACCACTGGAAGCAGGTATGGATGTTCGGCAGCGGCTGCGCTTCAATTTCAATATTTTTATTTAGCTTACGATAATCGATGACCAACCTGGGTTTTTTATCCGGCCGGCAGACCAAAAACGCAGGACTCGCGTAAGAGGATACGCTCGGCCTGATCACGCCCTCTTTAACCAACTGGTCCGTAATCTCACGCATGGCTTTCATTTTGGGAGGGGCGAGCTGGTAGGGATGGGCCTTGACCGGCCGGTTATCCAGCAAGGTTATATCGTACGTCAACCTGTCCGTCCGGCCTAGCTCCCCGGTCAAAACGTTTTTTGACGGCGACACACCTGAAGTACTTCGTCGGCCTTCTCACGATCGAGGTGCCCGACCTCAAAGGACTCTTTTACTAAAAGGTTAGAGCTACAGCCTTCCGAATTGTTTTGGCGGTCGCACAGAGAAATAAGATTCTTCGGGCGAAATTTAAAATATATTACGCCCTGGTGAATATCCAGCACCAAACGGGTGTGGTGGATGAAATCCGCGCCGAGTATGAGATCGCAAGGCAGGCCGTCGGCGACCAATATAGGGAAATTCCAGGTAAACGCGTCGATTTTCACCCGGCACAAGGCTTCCAAATTGATCTTCAAATTGCCGTTGCAGGCACTCCTGCATACTACGGCACTGTTAGTCCACTTCAAGACGCTTCGGGTGTCTCCAATGTTCTCGAACAGCCGACGCGACATAATTGTACGTACCGACCCGGAATCAATCAGACCTTTCACGGTTCTGTCATTAAAAACTACTTCCACCTGGGGCGAAAACAGTTTGTTCTTAAACAAACTCGCTAAGTTTTTTCCGGACCCCAGATGTTCCTTATATAAGTCGTGCGAAGTGACTCTTTGAGTCAACATTCGGCTCATTCTTCCGTTGGTCTTGCGACGACGTTTTCGGGGATTCTTTTTGGACGTCTTGCCGACAAACGAACGACACCGCCAGATATAGTGCCCCTTTTTTTTGCACAGGTAACAAATCGGGGTGAAAACAGTTCCGAAGGGAACGCGGTCACGGCCAGTCAGGTCAGGCTTAGGGCAAAAGGTTGAGAAACAGTTGCTGACCGTACTGTCTCTCAATACGCGTTTTTTGTATTCGTGGCCTTCAGACGGGGACAGTAACGTCTCACGTGCCCTTCTTCCTTACAATGGTAACACCGCCCCCGGTCCTCGCGCGGTCCGGCATTAGCTGGGGGGGCAGCAGGGCCTCTATACGCGGTAGTCCGATCGGTGAATTGGAAATTCGCCACCTCTACGCAGATCTTGTCTAGATCGGCAAACGTGGACGGGCGGCTGCAGAACACAAGACAGGTTCTCGTTTGGGAGGATAGCCCCGAAACGATGTTATCAACTACTTCCCTCTCGGTCACGGGTAGTCGCAGCACCTGGGCCGCCTCTTTTATTTCGGAGATATAAGTCGACAAAGGTTCTCTGCGCTCTTGGGCTCTTAAAAACAGCTTCTGCTTTAAGGACGAAAACAACCGATCGGGAATGAAATATTCCAGGGCTTCCTGGTGAAAACGGTCAAAGTCATCGGCCGCCAGGTACTTGGCAAGTCGATCGCCCAAAGCCCCGTTACAATAAGGCATAAGCAACGCCAGAAACCCGGCCTCCGAAACCGGAAAGCACCTTTTCAGTCGCACAGCTATTTTAAAAAACTCTAGCAGAGTTTCCACACAGAAACCGTCTGCTTTAGGGAGACCGCGGACTATTTTTTCGGCGGGGTGAGGCAACTTGCTGTAACAACAGCTGGTAGGCAACCGCGAAGGGTAGGTGTTAGCTTCGCTCACGAAAGGGTTCCTCTCGAGTCCGGGAACGGTACTCCCTAACGGGGCCGCCTTATCTTCAAATTGAATAAGCGGTCCAGCGTCAGAACGACCGTCACCCGGCGGGGCTGACTCTTGCGGGCTCACCTCGTTTTCCGCGACGGGACAAGACTCGCTGTTCGCCAAAACCCTCTTAACCTTTTCGCCTATAGACAGTATATGTTTCCGGGAGTTTACGTCACCCGACGATTCCGCCCAAGACTCTAACAACTTTAACCGGCCCTCAAAAGCCCGACACCTGGCTGTAAGCCGTTGATGGTCGGTTCGGCACTGGGACTCGCCGATGTTTGCAAGGTCGACATCCAAAATTTCCGATATCAAGTCACATTCTCTGCACTCGTTCGAAATATCCAATCCCTCGAGGTATTTAGTGTCGGGGGTCTTCCCTTCATGCATTACATTACGTAGGCATTTCCGCAGTTCCCCTACTGTCCCGTTTTTTACGACACCACGAGCCCTTAGTCAAAAAATAAATCATGCTTTCGCAGCTGATCAATGTCTCTGAGTAAGGCCATATTACGACCGATAGCAAAATCAAAACATAGAATGTGCAACGATAAGATAAGGGGGCAGCTGTTCGGTGGAATGCAGATAAGAGGAACAGGTTCGCCTGCAGCCTTATCTGCCAGACAAAGTTCACCTAGCGGCTTTGTACTCGCGAGCGAATAATTTGAACAATCTGATTTTACGACAACTTGCAGCAAAAACCAACTCGTGACAAAATTGTTAACTACGCATATAACATTTAAAATACATAACCCTATACGATACAAAATTCTATACAAAACTTCACGCGACCAATACCGTGCAATACAAACAATACAAAATTTCAACACACACAACATCAACAAAATTACTCTTAATAACTATGGCTTATAACCCATTAAATTTAATTAAATGCCTAGTAACCCATGGACCAAGGAAAACTCAAAATAACCACGCTCCGGCTACCACTTCTGCTGCGGCACTTCCCGCTGCTGGGCCCCGGAAGTGTTCAGCATACACACAAATAACATAATTTAATATCTAAGTACACCAAAGTGCTCAAGACACTTTTTCTGTGTTGTGACTTACCTCTCAAGTATTTCTATAATTAACATAATTATGTAAAGGGAGGAGGTGTAAGTAAAAGAAATTGTTGAATGCGTCAATCTGTGAGGAGAGTCGGTTGCGACCCGTTTATTTAAAAAACATTACGAGCCTCAAAATTTATCTAATTATGTGCCAGTCAGCAACGATCAGTACTGAGCTAATTTTCTTTTGAAAAACTGAATATAAAAAATGTTAAATGCTAAATATGTGGGTGTCGCATAAATCAATGCTAGTTTACAAGATGTGTTCAGCGTACACGCTGTGATCTACTTAAAATTTCTGACACTGTTATCTATCGAAAAGGTTTATAAAATTGTTTCAGACACTTGTAAGTAACTAGTTTGTCTCGTTTTTTGCTTTGTGATTATGCAACACTTGCCACCGTAAGTTGTTAAAGGTAAAAATGTTACTTGGCAATCCAGATGAGTCGTTTTGCAACCTGCTGTATCTGGTCGCAACGGCTGCGTGTTCCTCAGTACCTGGTTTGAACCACTGCTATGTCTGTGCTGGAAGATCGTGCAAAACTGTACGAATTTCGTGTTCTCGTGTCTTCGGTCCGGAACGGTGAACCAAGTTTCGAACTGAAAGTTTTCACACCTTTTAGTACACTTTTATACCCACATCGTTCGATTAACACGCACGTATGCATTCATACAGTGCGTGTTACAATTTACAATATTACAAAATAGCATTACAAGGTTATGACTTTAAATTACATATATAACGAGTACTGACACTCAACCTTACATATCTTAGGTCTTTTCATCAAGTTGACTGACTGAAATTTAAATTTAGGCGGGGCTGACCATTACAGACAAGATACATCTTGGTTGGTTACGGATAACAATCTTTTTACATCTATTACAAGTTTTCTTTTTTGTTACAAACGTAATACACAAAATTATTAGCCACTAGCATTGATTTACGATAGCTCAAAAACAATCATAGTTACCTTGGTTATTAAGGCTCCCAAACTTGACGAAAGTCCGGCGACGGGCCGCTCAGCTCACAGCGTCTGATGGGAGACTGACTAGATTTTACAAAGCAAGCGATAGGGTTGGTACAGGGGAGGGCGTGACGTCAGTGCGTCGGGCAAGGTACAATTCGCGGATTGTTGCATTCGGCAGAAGACGAATAATTGCAACAGACTCTCCCCCCCCCCCGAAAGGCAACCGACGAGTGCAGTAACGGCGGTTGTCCAAGGTTTAACTCGTCAACAGCACCCAAAAGAGACCACGTAAGGTTTCTCGTAAAATTAAGATATCCCCCGCAATCAAATTAACAATCAACACTCCCATAAGGTCATGAACCGTCCAATAACTCCGTTACCAACAGAAAAAATAACCACTTAATACTATCACGTTAACAACAATAATACAAGCCAACACGTACTCCAGTAAATACTAAACGACAACAATAAACACAACAACAACAACAAGGCATAAACAATTGTTAATCGGAAGTATCTCGGACAAGCACTTCATAAATGGGTATCCCCTAAACCAGGATCCCGTGGATTAGTGTCTTGGCAAAAGGTCTCCCGCGCGCGGGGAAAATTCGGGACACTATCAAATGAAATTGACTTCAATAAACCCTACACATTACATACACCAACTTGGATCATTCCAATTACCCTATATGGCGTTTGCCGCTAACTAAGGACAAATTCGAGAGACGCCTTCAGTCTCCTTAGAAGCGCCGCCTGTACACAACAACGCTTCGACACCGAAAGCGAACGACAAGGAGGTGATCAGTCTCCGGTCGCTCACCCAGTAAGGGGAGTGAAGGCGATATGGCAATTTAGTTTCTGAAAGCGCAAGGGAAAATCCTTACTATGCCGACACAGCGGCGTCCGGGGCATGGTAGCCATATTCATGAAAGGCGGGTTTCAAGGAACTAACATGGCCTTTTTTTACGTGAGCCAGGGTCTCCGGGTGTCCCAAATTCACGGTCACCGGAGTTAGGAAATCGATAATACGGAAGGGACCCGACCATCGGGGCATCATTTTAGATGTAAGTTTGTTCGCTCCCGAACTAAGAGGATGGGTCTTACACCACACCAAATCGCCTATTTTAAAATGACAAGCCTGACGATCCTTATTGTACGCGTTAGTAGCTCGGCGATGAGCTTTCATTAAGTGGGACTTCACCGACTGCCACACTACCTGAGTATCTTCCGCTGCCTCGGGCAAAAGGCTCTGAATATCCCACGCGCAGGTCAGGGGAGTGGACGGAGCGAATTTAAATATTACCTCAAACGGGCTTCTTCCAGTAGATTCATGCTTGGCAGAGTTAAAAGCTATTTGCAGCCAGGGCAGGGACTCATCCCAAGAGGACTGCTTCCCCGAATGGAAAGCTATAAGGGAAGCTTTCAGGTTGCGATTGCAGCGTTCCGCCAGCGAGGGTTGAGGGTGATAAGGGGATAAGGTACTGTGTCTAATGCCGTGGGAAAAACAAAAATTGCGAAACACATGAGAGATGAAACAGGTAGCGTTATCCGAGATTATGTATTTAGGAAAGCCAAAATTCTGAAAAACATACGTGTTCAACGCCTGCACGGTAGCCGCCGAGGTGGAATCGCGTACAGGACACAACCAACAAAACTTCGAAAACGAGTCCACAGCTACCAGGATAAATCGATTTCCCTTTTTACTCCGGGGCAATTTGCCGACGTAATCAATATGAATTTTTCCCATAGGTCTGTTCGGCACTGAGGATGACAGAAAACCTATTTTTGTGTTTCGGGCGGGCTTACTCATTTGGCATACGTCGCAACGCTGGACCATTCGCTTCACATCCCTATGACAACCAGGCCAGAAGAACTGGTTGCAGATTTTACTTTTTGTTTAAAAAAAACTCAAATGCCCTCCCATGAGGGAGTTATGGAAATACTTAAAGTCCATGTCCCTTACCGCCTTCGGTAAGTAAATCTTCTGAGGCTTACCCGTTCTATCTGTCGTACATAAAACCCCCTTCGACAGACAGTATTTGTCCTTGCTCGATCCTGACTCAACGTCCTCTATTATTTTCGCTACATCGTCATCCTCGCGCTGCAGCTGACGCAGGTCGGAAAAACTTAAAGGAAAGTTGGATAGGACGCCAGCACACAGTGCCGGCGTATCCTCATCGCCTTCCACGTTAAACATTCGAGACAAGGCGTCGGCTACGGGATTCTGCGTGCCCCTGATGTGGCGCACCTCGAACTTCAGCGAAGTGAGTCTGGCGATCCAGCGCCCTAACTTGCCTAACTGGCGCGGATGTGAAAGCAGCCACGAGAGCGCCTGATTATCAGTCTCCAATACGAACGCTCGGTGCTCCAAGTACTGCCGGAACTTCTCCACCCCGAATATAACCGCTAAACATTCGGACTCGTATGCGGATGACGCTCTCCTTTCTTGTGGAGTAAGCACGGGGGAGGCGTACGCGATAGGCTGACGCACCCCCTCGATCTTCTGAAACAGCACGGCGCCGAGGGCACAAGAGCTTGCATCGGTTTGGAGGATAAATGTCTTCTCAAAGTCTGCCATGCGCAGGACGGGGGGCTGGGCAACGGCTTCTTTTAAGGCCACAAAAGCGTCCTGATGTTCGGTTCCCCAAAGGAACTTTTCGCCTTTTCTTCTCAACCGGTTCAAGGGTGCCGCGATTTCCGAAAATTTTGGGATCAACTTGGAGAAATAATTCACCATCCCGATGAAACGAGCTACGTCCTTGGCGTCCTTGGGACGCGGGAACTCTCGAATGGCGCGGGTCCGATCCGGATCCACGCAGACGCCCTGCTCGGACACAAGGTGTCCCAAAAAGCTTATCTGCTTGACTCCAAAACGTACCTTCTCGGGGTTAACCGTGAGCTTGGCTTTTCCCAGCCTCGTGAGCACTTCGTCCACATGGCGGACGTTGGCCTCCCACGATTTGGAATATATAATAATGTCATCAAGATAGTTGAACACGAACCTGTACTTTATATCAGACAAGACCGTGTGCAACAACCTCGTAAGCACCTGCGCGCCGGTACTCAACCCAAAGGGGACCCGACAAAACTCATACAACCCGTATGGAACGACGAAAGCCGTAATGGGCATCGATCTTTCGGAGAGTGGGATCTGGAAACACGCGTTAGAGAGGTCCAAGACGCTGAAATACCTCGCGCCGGAAAACCACTGGAAGCAGGTATGGATGTTCGGCAGCGGCTGCGCTTCAATTTCAATATTTTTATTTAGCTTACGATAATCGATGACCAACCTGGGTTTTTTATCCGGCCGGCAGACCAAAAACGCAGGACTCGCGTAAGAGGATACGCTCGGCCTGATCACGCCCTCTTTAACCAACTGGTCCGTAATCTCACGCATGGCTTTCATTTTGGGAGGGGCGAGCTGGTAGGGATGGGCCTTGACCGGCCAGTTATCCAGCAAGGTTATATCGTACGTCAACCTGTCCGTCCGGCCTAGCTCCCCGGTCAAAACGTTTTTATGACGGCGACACACCTGAAGTACTTCGTCGGCCTTCTCACGATCGAGGTGCCCGACCTCAAAGGACTCTTTTACTAAAAGGTTAGAGCTACAGCCTTCCGAATTGTTTTGGCGGTCGCACAGAGAAATAAGATTCTTCGGGCGAAATTTAAAATATATTACGCCCTGGTGAATATCCAGCACCAAACGGGTGTGGTGGATGAAATCCGCGCCGAGTATGAGATCGCAAGGCAGGCCGTCGGCGACCAATATAGGGAAATTCCAGGTAAACGCGTCGATTTTCACCCGGCACAAGGCTTCCAAATTGATCTTCAAATTGCCGTTGCAGGCACTCCTGCATACTACGGCACTGTTAGTCCACTTCAAGACGCTTCGGGTGTCTCCAATGTTCTCGAACAGCCGACGCGACATAATTGTACGTACCGACCCGGAATCAATCAGACCTTTCACGGTTCTAAAACCATCTAAAACAAAAAGCGTACAGTCGAGCATTTGCACACTCACGAGTTTGTACTTAATTAATTTGGTACTGATATTCCCTGTTAGCTTTCCGTTCTCAGAATTAAATCATAGAGATTTATAATGCACGAGCATATATATAAATAAAATATTTAGTTTTTGATTATAACTTGTCTTTTTATCAAACTCAGAAACGACTGTTTGTCGTAGCTCCGACATTTGTGTTGCTCTATTGTCTAAATATAGTTCATGTAATTGTTACAGTTAGTGAAGTTTAGTAGTTTAATGCTGTTGATTATGTTTTTATTTACAATTATAAAAATTAAAATTATTTGTAAAAGTTAATTTAATTAAAATTCTTAAATGGTTGGGAAAGACATGTAAAAATATGGAAATAGAAATAGGAGCTGTATATTTCCATACGTTTTTCTTTGAAGGCCAGGTCAGGACAGCAAACGATAAAGGTGTTATCTAAAAACATATGTAATGACTTTTTAAAGTAGGTTTGACCCTAAACTTAGACAGGGGCAAATCTCGTAAGGTGGGAGTAGTTGCAAAGGACTCTTTATCAACCACACAGAGCCATCAGAAGTTGCAAAACATATAAGTACAATATCTGAAGTACCGAACAATAATATATTCTGAACAGCGTAACTCAGGAGAGAAAATATATCTAGATTCTGAAATCTTACACTGATGACACAGAGTGAGAATAAGAAATAAAATAATCATGTGTAAAGTCCATTGCGAAGCCTAAACTAACGTAAGGTGCATTAGTGTTGGAAACTGGCCATTACAGAAAGAAGCTAAAACAGCTGAGATAAACTATTCACGAAGATCATGTAGAGTTTCAATACTGGAATAGACACGACAAAATTGCAAGGAGAGTACTATAATCAAAAGAGCGGAAGTGCGTTACTTTATGTGATAGGCTATATGGACATATTATACGAATGTAAAACAAGAGGTGGCCAAAAATAGTCGCAAAGCACGTCTCCTGGAACAGACGAAAAAGAGGGAGACCAATAATAAGATGGAGGCAAGGTATCACAGAGGTGAGCCGTACATGTGTATGGGTGTGTGCGTGTGTAAAACGAATTTTTCTACTTAGCTGTCTGCACAGTCTAAGACAGATATCCGCCATCCATGGCATGCAAACATAAAAGTGAGTTTCTGCTAAAACCTCTATTCCTGGATATACTTTAAGTATAGTTATAGCCTACATATGTATATTTTAAGTACAGATAAAATCGAACAAAAATCATTTAAATTAGTTGTCTCCCAATAAAAACTAGAAGCCGTATGCAGTATTTGTCTTTCACCTTTTGTGCAGTGTTCGTGAAATTAAAAAACTTTCTTAACGGAGAAAATCTTAAAAATTAAAAAGTCTAAAAGAGTAAAAATATTTACAATTGCTTATATGAGTAGGCTAATAATTTAAATAACATGGTTTTCCAGGTTCATGTTTTTCAGTCACAAATGGTTAAATCTCTAATAGCAAAAATATATTGGGTAATGTATGTTTCAAATTGTATAGTTTTACAAGCTTTTTTACAAATTTCCTCACCCTCAACGCTTCGAGATAGAGTCTAAGGTTTCCACTTTTTAATACTGAAACTCTCTCATCCGCATTACAAATGTAAATTCTATGGATTTTTCTATTATTTGTACATAACTAATAGCTCTTCTACCTACATATCTACTTCGTACACCCCCCCCCACACACACTTCTTACACTTGGCTTTATTCCTACAGAAACATCGCAGTCAGAAATTTTTTTTTATTCATAGCGTCGCTTCACTTCCATGTTAGTGGTTTTTCAAAAAGAAATATCATTATTACGATTAAATAAGTACAATAGTTACTTAAATAATCCTTATGATTAAACAAATACGATTAATACAATGTTACTTCATATTTAGACTATCAAAGATCTCACTCAGGTAGGTACCACAACAAATGTCGGTTACTGCAAAGTTATGGATGTATAAAACACTTTTTTGGATACAAGAAAAGTCAAATGGTAAAAAAAAGTTATTTTAAGAATAAACGCGACTTAGTAGGCCAAAAATTCTATCAAAATATTAGAAACATTTTTACATTTAATGTAACATCATGGAGATTAGGCGTACTGATTAAAACTATTCAGGCAAATATTTATAAAAGCAAGAACGCTCCGAATTTTTTCACTGGTAACTGGACAAATAGTAAATTTATATTAGTTAATATGTACTGTTAATATCTTATTGACTATATTAGCTACTATATCATTACTATCGTTAATATATAATATGGGTAATATATTAGTTAAGACGTGAAACTATTTTTATTCTATAGCCTAAATGACTGTGCGAAGAGGGTCACAGTTAAAGTTTGAAAGTGTAGTGTTTATAAAAGTACCTCGCTTAAATAATGTTGTTTTATATTAAAACCAGATTACTGAGAGCCTTTAATTATGTTATCCGTAAACACTGTTGAAGATTTTGCTTGATCTCATTACTAAGTGAAGCTCAACAAACAAACTTAACTGTGTCAGCGGTTTTAACTAAAAACCCAATCTCTCCATGCTTGTATACTGTTTATACTTTACTTTGTTCCAATTGGTAAACTTTCTTTTGCTGTACTAAGATTACTGTATAATCCTTTTGTTTATCACGTGTATAAATTAACACACGACACTGATTTTTTTGTATACTTAATTATTATTTTAATTGGCTTAAACTGTTAACTTTGTAACAAAATGCAAAAGAATTACACAATTTTCCGTTACGATACATACATTTTTAGAATTCCATCGAGCACATGTTACAATCGCCTTGCTTTGAAAGAAGTATAGCAGACACATTGTTTATAAATGTTAATCACAAAATGAGTCTCGTTAATGAAATATAGAAAGTAGTCTAAATACCGATGATGACTCATTAAAGCTACAAGTCATAGAAGCTACACATCTAATATGTAAACATAAGCATAAAAGTAATTAGGTTCTTACGCACGTATTACATATTTTCAAAATATATATTACGGAACGTTTCGAAGTTTTGAATTTGGTTCCTTTATTATAGAGAAATATATTATTATAGCGAAATCCTGTCAAGAATAGGATTAAATTATCAAATAATTATGTTAATTACAATAACTTCTTGAAATTCAACGTTAATAAATCTAAGTAATTTGATAAATAAAGGAAAAGGGTATGATGTAATTGTGTAAGCTAAACTTAAGAACCTTATATTTAATAAGTAGTACAATCCACACGTCACACGGCGTAGGGTATTGTGAGTTCCAAGTTAATTAAATACACTTGTGTGAGTTTGTACCAGCACCCGCACACTCCATTTTCATCTATTGCCAGCGTCTACTCTTCATTTTGATTTACGTACGATCTCTCTTAAACTTATGATCTTCCTTCTACGCAGAAATCTAATTTTTGTGCATGTAGTTGTGAGCTGCTAATAATAAATTTACACTTAAGAAATTAATGCAGACGAAAAAACATTTACATTTATACATGACATTATGATATTCGAAAATATGACAAAAGTGTTGAATTGTAATATGCCGACGCACATAATCACATTTTAATAATAATAATAAAAAAAAAACAGCAATTCCAATCCTTCTGAAAAACTCTGGTACCTGTTTGTTGATAGGATCCTGTGAACATAGACGGTTGTATAGGACAAAAAACACCTCGGTTTGTATAGTGCAGAAGAAGAAGAAGAAGAAGAAGAAGAAGAAGAAGAAGAAGAAGAAGAAGAAGAAGAAGAAGAATGATGATGACTACGGTAGTGGTGGTAGTGAAGGAGGGGGACGAAAATGAGGAGGAGGAGGAGGAGGAGGAGGAGGAGGAGGAGGAGGAGGAGGAGGAGGAGGAGGAGGAGGAGAAAAGAAGAAGATGGTAATGATAAAGAAGACGTTTTGTTGAAGGATTAGTTGTGTAGACACGTTAGGGAATCCTACAAAATTATTGTCTTTTTCTGGGTCTCCAATCTGTAGATTGGTTTGTAATACTCTGTAAGTATGTAGACTATTTCTGCTTTTGTTACCATTCCTGTAACTGGAATACGGGTGATACAGTTCAAAGCAGCTCTGAAGGTCTAAATTAACAGGTTTTACGAAGAAGGCATACATCTCGAAGATTTACCACTTCCCGGCGACGGCCGCCTAAAATTCAGAGTATATATGTTTTCCACGGTGAGAGTAAACCGAGCCAGAGAGTTGTAGCGATACGATCACTTCAAATGAGGAGATACGTACTGTTGCAGTAATGCTCCTTTTTAGTTTACTTACTTAATCCTCACGGCTGTCTATCTTTACTAATGGACAGTATCATTTCAAATAACATTTTATTCCGTCAAAGATATTTTTGAAGGTTAGCAACCAATGCGTATATTTTTTGCTAAAATCATCTAGACTACTTGTATTGTATACAGAGTCACAAATCTGGTTCCAAAATAATTTGTACCGCCATATAAAATGAGTGAAATGTTAAAGACTAAAGACTCATAATAATTGTCACTTGTTCAAAAACAAACTACGAATTACGGTATTACAACATACTTTTTAAAGTGGATATTAACGCTTACTGGAGATCGTGAACCAATCTCGCTCTCAGAGTGTGCTTTTCAGCTTATCGCTAAGTAAACTTCTGCAACATTGTTTACCGCGTCAGCGTTTTGCTACTGAATCCACAGACTGCTTGCCTTTGATTTACTTTATTTACTTCAAGTTCTTCTATCAGTATTTCACAGGTGTCCTGGTATAATAATACACGTTTTACTTCTTGCTCTACCAATTAGGAGTATACCTGATCAGCATGTTTCATTACTTAGAGTGATAATACAGTATGTACTCTAGTTGAAATGACAAATCCAGAAACGTTAAATGACACAATTTACATAAATAGGCCTATTAATTATATTATTCAACATTGAAAAAAATCATTGCATTGTTGTTTGTCATCCAACGTGCTCATAATCCTTGGTTTAAGACTTCTTAAATATATAAATTCCTATTATAAACAGAACAATAGGAAAAAATATTTGACAATAAAAGAATTAAATTTTTTGTTACAGATACAAACTATACAATACAAAATTCCTATACAGCAAAATGTTTACCTCCTGACAGAGATTTTATATATTGTATTTCCAATCTATGTGTATACGAAGCAGTTTGCTTATTAGGGGGAAAGTTTATTTAAAGGTGTGGATAGTGTATAATTTTAAGATAAAATTATTTTAAATGCCTGTAACACTTGTCTCCTCAAAGCATTTGATAATACTTCCTCTTCCGTTTTGTTTTTTTTTTCGTATAACAAGAACCATTTACTGTAACTAATATTTAATACAATTTTAAAAAAATTTACAAGAACTTTGTATCCTCCATTACAGAGTTACAAAACATGTGTGCAGTTCAAAATTAGTTATTTCAATTCAAGTGGTTGACTATGAATTTAAGTAGGTGTAGTCGGATGAAAGATAAATATTTATTTTAAATATATATTGTTACAACGGCCTCACTGATCGTCGTATGGTACAGTGGAAAACAAAATATATGACACCAATTAAATCACTAATTGCCAGCTTTAATTATCACAATTACCAGTTTGTAATCAACAAGTTATTCAACAACACTATCGACTGTACGAGAATGTTCCGTATTGCGTAACAATATGATTTTATGCTACTAATAGGACTGTGTACGTTACAATACACTTTTATTTCCGCTAAAAAAGGTTAAAACCAATTACTAACGGTACATTGCATGTAGTAACGTGTCCTGTGGCGTTAAATTAGTTGTTCAATGTGTTGTTAAGTAGTTTAAAAATATTTAGTTGCCGACGTGTAGGTGTGCAGGGCAACTGTTATCAAAGACATTGACTACAAAGGGGGTTGCGGGCTGCTGTACCGTAAAGTTTTAAACCGTCTGTGAACTGGAGCTGAGTAGATTTTCCACTTACTAGCCTCAAAGTAATTTAAACAATTTACACACTTCACAGACTCCATATTTGCTATTATTCACTTTGTTAGGGTACTGTAAATGTTTAACAAAGTTGTAATAACCCAGCTAACTTGTTTTATTTACAGTTCTAAAGAAACATTTTACCAGTTCACCATTTTGTTTTACACAAAGTATTAAGTAAATTATTACATAGCTGTAGCATTCATTTTCTTCACATTACAAAAATTTATTACCAAATAAAATATGTAATAAGGCATGTAATAACGGATGTTACAAAACGATCAATAATAATACTCTTACTAATTATTTCAGTAATAATAATATTTATAATAGTAATATTGTATCTATTGTAATATTAATTAAAATTAATAATCATATACATAACACAATTATAATGTAATTATAAAATACACATTATGTAATGTAATAATTATAATATATAACAGAGGTTATTATATATTACGCATTGTTATAACGATCACAAGGATCTTCGTTTTGAATAGTGAAATAAAATAACTGAAGGCAAGGGTGGTGATTGGTTGGCGGTGGAGGTGGTGATGACGATTATGACGATGATAATGATGATACTTACTATTCTTCTTCTTCTGCTCCTCTTCAAGGATTAGGTTATATAAACCTGTTCCGGCACCCATCTCATCTTCGGACGACCCACGTCTCTTCTACCAATGGCTTTCATCAATCGATCCACTGTCATCCTTTACAGATGATTCCACCCTTGTCTTCTGTAAATTGCAGTAGTTTCATTTATGTCATTTACTTCGAGTTCTGCTATGACATCTTCATTCCTTATTCTATCTTGCAATGTATAATTTAAAGTATTTCAAAGGAACTGCATTTCAGCACTCTGAATCTTGCCGCTTTCCTTTTGTGTCATGACCCGTGGCTCATTTGCATAAATCAACGTGGGTATTGCAATTGTCATATAAAATGGAATCCTTGTGCTGTGTCTTGTTTTATTTCTAAAATTTCTTTGAATCCTACCACAAATATTCCTAAATTTATTTAACTTCTCTCTCATATCATTTTCACATTCATAGCTTACTGCACAGCCAAGATATTTGAAACGGCTCACTTGTTCTAAAGTGCTGTACGTTGTTTATAACTATCGTAGTCCTCACTGGATATTTACCTTTAAAGTAAATGGTTTTTCTTACTGAAATTGTCAGTGAGTACTCTCTTGCCACTTCTTGTAATTGAAACATAGCTCTTTGCAAATCATCCTCATTTTCTTGAATAAGAACTATGTCATATAGCAGGGAACCCATACAAATTGATTTGTTAAGCTGTCTTCCCAAAGTTACTCTGGATACCCAATGCTCTCAACATGTCGTCAATGTCTTATTATTACTACTATTAATAATTAATTGTTAATAAAAATAACAAAACACAGTTATCATTAGAAAAAGTGTTGTTATCAGAACACTTCCTTGACCCGAACCTTAAACGCATTATTTCTTGTTACCCTGCTTAGCCTTTGTACACGAAACTGATTAGGTTGGGAATGATGACTGACGGTTATGAGTAACTGGAAAGTAAACCTTAAAATTGTCGCTGTACTCATTTTGGGTGGAAATATGAATAATATATTTAGAAATTCGTTGAAAATTGTTCCTTGCAACCATCACGCTGAACTTAATAATTAATCAATTCCTATTTATCTGATTTATGATTACTTGACTGTCAGATTACGTTGTAAGGTGACATTCTGGAAAGATGCGTTAGGTTGTTCAACTTAGGATAAACTAGGTCTTATTTAAACAATTTCCACAAGTGTTTAGACATTTAAAATAATATTAATAAGTATTTCTTAAAATGAATACTCAAACTTGCGTAAATCTAATAACATCTGTAGTGACAGTCATTTAGTTTTAGTTTTTATAAATTTTGTTTGACGTATATTTAGAGAATTTTTCATGCAAGAACAATTGAAAATATTTTTAAGTTACATTGTTACACTTTTATTAATATAAAAATGAAAGTTACTCTTTCAAAATCCAATTGTATAATTTGTGGGGCTTGTATACAAACTATTAAGTCAATATGTTTACTCTCTACAAAACTAGCTCAGGTTGTGTCTCCAAAATTATTCGAAGTAATTAGCACCAGTCGAGTAAGACGCTTCTAGGTAGGATTATTGCCTTAAAGATATTAATTAATATATTATGACCGCAATAAAATAACAAGGAATGTACTAAAATTACAAAAATTCTCAAGTTATATGTATAAAAATACGGGATAATGAACACTTTACTAACATCAACAAAGTCGATAAAATTGTTTCAAAGTTTGAAATGAGTACGAAAATATTTTATATTAAAGTCATTATTTACTAAATTATAATTGTGCGTCAAATTACGAAAGTATCACGATTATAATGCACTTCTATTTACTAATATTTTCATGTTATGTTATACAAGATTTATTTTAAAAATTGTAATTATTACAGTAGCAGTGGCGACTCGTTCATAAGGTTCGATGGTTCATTAAACTCCCTAAATAATTTAAATATTGTTAAGGATTTGCTGAAAGAATGTTTTCGTGTTTTAAATAACAAGATTTGTGAAATTCATCATGTTGATGTACCAATAATCGATTCGCATAATAAGCGAATTACTAACTAGTCCAAGCGAGCTCTCAGCACCTCCTACGCTATGTAGACGCTAGAGAGCTTTGGATTAGAAACTCAGTATACGCAAAATTACATTGAACTGTCGCTAACTTCCAGCTTAGCAACACAAACGAATAGTTCCGACGAGGGCCGAATCGCCCCGACCGGGAATGTCAAAATTTTCATACCATATGGTTATGATTATGATTTTTACCATATGATTTGTCCGTATACGTTCAGTTTTGTGTCAGGTTTTTCTATTTTGTATATCTTACAATGAAAGTATGTGGAGTGAAGTCTTAAAATCAAATAAAATAGTTTTATGTTGTCAATTGAGAAAGAATTTCTTTACCAACTTGTAGATTTCAATGAAAGTGTTATTGATAAATTTGGTGTTAAAATAAAAAGGAGGTTGGATTTTTTACATAAACATTTAGCAACTTCAACAGTAAACAGTGAGTGGAATACAAAGTCTAAAAGATGCTGGGAGCAGCATACCAACAGGGTCTTGAACAATTTAGCTTATCTACAAAATATGTGATTCCAAAGTAAGGTAGGCATTTAACTACCCTACTATTTTAAATACATATTTTTTAGAATTGTTTACAAATAGCACAAACGCAACCTAATATTGCTAGTACAACAGTCATCTCTCCATGTTGTGACCCACCCCGTGTGTTATTTGGAATGGGGTTACTAGAAACATTCAAACGTTGAACCCCCACCTGTCAGAACCATGAACCGCCACTGTATAGTAGTTTCCTATTTTTCTTCACAAACAGAAATTGTACTGAAAGTGTGCTTGAGGAAAGATACTGATTAAAAGTGAGATTTTTTATGATTCGAAACGTCTTGTAGTAGAATGTACATATTTACAATAACACTAAATAGGTTTGTGTATTAATAGTATAATTTTGAGTAATTGATTGAACTGGAATAATTAAATATCCCTGTTTCTCATATTCAATGAAGTCTTAACATTGTAATGTATAAAAGTACACGTAAGTATTATTGTTTTGTGGAATGTTTTGTACAGTAACTGGATCAGAAAAATTAATGGAGTGCATTTTGCACTATTAAAAATTCAAGCAATTTTCTTGGTGACATCACTCCTCCATAGCTTAATTAATTATCAACAATTTTGCAGCTCCAATTACCTGAAATTTGTAACAATTTGGTACCGTACATAAAACCTTTATACACCGGTTCAAATTCCATACCTACGTCTATTATCAAAACAAGGTGTGTGTGTGTTTATACTCAATTCGTACTGCATATATTAAATTGCGTAGATAAAATCATTTAAAGCCTTCTTTCACCAAGGCTAATGAAAAGGGAAAGTTAACATGAAGATTAACCACTGTGAGACTTGGGTAACGGTAGTTATTCTACAAATGTTGCAGACCGCAAGCAACGCAACCGCAACGCAATGTTCCCATCTCCCTTTACGACCAAACACATCTCGGATAAATCGCACTACACCTGTCTTTAATGGCTACACACTTACAAATTACGATTAGTTTAAGCTTTTGGTGTTTACAGGGTTATGGATGTGCAGTAATAACACCAAATCCAATCGATTATTACGTGACTGTACATAAAGTTGACAACTTGAGTTAATATTACCATACATTTTCATAAGATATAATAATAATAATTTTTACGAGGGAACCTGTGGAAAACTAATGTTCAGCGCAAGAAGGTCCCCACTCCTACGGTGTGTGGGACTCGCATCCACCAAAACCACAAACCCTTTTTCCGTGACATGGATCCACCCCGCGACTCAGCTTTTAAAATAATTTAGGTTGGTGCCATTTGTTCTTCATCCATGTGAGCGTTCATCTCTTTTAAACCTTCAGCGTATTCACGTTACCTGCTCTCTGCTATTCTGTCAGCGACCCAAGATAGATCATTTTCTGCTTCCTTCTTTTGCCTTAGAGCTTCTCTAGGTAGGCTGCTACCTGATTCCAATGGTGATCGTTCTGCAGCGTCAGTCCGATTGCATTGTCGGGCCTGATCTGTCCCACTACATTCTCCCTCTTTACATCTACCACAACTGAAAAACGTGTGGTGCCATCGTCAAGTTCCTCTTTACATAAAATTTAGTCTGGTTTGTCTACTGAACAGTTCGTGACAAGTTGTAAATTTTGTTATAAAATAATTAATCTCTTCACTTTTGCGATCAGTCTACCCAGCTAATTGTTTTGTGATCCTAGAAATCACTTCTTCCCTTTGTGTCACTGGTCCATCTTTTCTGTTACTGAGCCTTAGTACTGGCCTGTGTCCTGCCTGTAGTTTCCATATTTTGGTCTTCCTCTTGTAAATCTGTTTCTGCTCCTATGCCACCAGATCGATTGGAACTATTCCCGCGACTACAAGAACCAGGACTCCGAAAGCGTGCGGTAGAAGCAAGTCACTCTCACCGCGCCACTTTGCTGCACTACTGATATGCGTCTTCTGTATTTCTGGAGTTTCAATTAATCAGCACAGATCTCCGCATTGTATAATAGTATTGAGTGCGTAATAACATCGGTAGTCGTCGTTTAGAAGGTTTCGGCTCGCTGGTGTTAGCGCCGTGGTCACAGTTGCAGCCTTATCAGCCGCCCTATTTATTTGTTCCCCTTAAACGTGAGGTCTGTATCTAACGTTATCCGAATATAATTAACAGAGGCTTCTATTTGCACAGCTTCCGCCCCTACCTGCGCTGGCTATTTGTTGGGCAGATGTCTCTTTGTAAGTAGCTCGATTTTAATTTTTTTCAGCTGTCATTTTTAAGCGGTGTTCTATCATCGAGGAATTGACTCGTCGCATAACTTGAGCCAGCTCATGCTATAATAATCGCTGCAATGCCATTAGCATAGTTCACTAAAAATGAATTTTTAGGTATATCCATCCGAAAAATTCCATAATATGAAGCAAGCCACAGGTCTGGCCAGTGGCGGTGCTAACGAAACGGAGGCCCCCCCGCGAAACTAATTAGGGGGCCCTATAAAAATGGTTAAATTTTGTATACGTAATAGGGGAAAACACTTAAATGAGTTTCTATTTACGTGTGTTTCACAACAATGGTTTGTGAATACTTTCTCGTCTATCACAAAGCGTTTGCAATTTGCAAAGGATGTTTTACACGTGTACAAACTCTTAAAATTCATTGTTGCTAAATAGACAGTTCTATACAAACTATAAAAAAACCAAAATAAAAAGAATGATTTATTTTTACGTCAGGATCTAAATTCAGACTATGAAACAGTACCGCACACAGAGTGTTAAAAATTTATTATTTAAAAACGAATATCAAAGTAACATTCTAGCTTTTTTCAAACATTTAAATTAGTTTGTAACTGAATTTGTAAAATTCTTGAATATACACTATACAAGTTCTCCTTAAGTCTAATCCAATTCAATAACACTCGAACTCAAGTAATGTACAATATTTACAGATGAGGATCAACCAAAGTTCACTGTTTTCCTAAGCCTAGTCTTCTTTTTTTAATAGCTAAGAACTTTTCAACCACTTCGTTGATGTTAGTTTTCTGTGTCTCTTCATGCTCAATGCTTAACAGTGCCAAGTCACTCAACCGAGTTTGGGCCATGGTACTTCTTAAGTACGACTTAATTTAATTAATTTAAGTTTTGAAAAGCTTCTTTCCGCTGTAGCTGTTGTGACAGGTATGGTTAAATAAAGCTGCAAAGCTGTAGTTAAGTCTGGGAGGCAACTCATAAGGCAGCTGTTCAACCAGTAAATTCATCATTTCTCGAATTCTTTTCTTGTGTACAATTTCTTTGGTCATCAGAGCTTTGAAGGATATTACTTGGTCAGGCAGTGATGTGGAAAGGTCACCAGGATACACATTTACCAGAGCCTTATTTTTCTCCACTATTGTCTCTTGTGAGAAGTTTACTAAATTCTGAGGCGTCAGGAATGAAAACCTATCATCAATGCAACGCAATCCTTCGAATCTCATTTGTAGCTGAGCTATTACAATATCTAGTGTTGCATTGAAAACTTTTACTTCAAATGATTTCACTGGGTCGTCAATTCTATGGTCAACTGATAATTCAACAAAGAAGCGTTTTACAACTCGTTTACGCTTATTTTTCATGTTACAAGTTATGTCCCATGACTGGGCCAACTGGGGCCCCCCATGAGGGTCGGGGCCCCCCCGCGCCGCGGGGTCTGCGGGGGCCTTATCGCCGCCACTGGGTCTGGCCAAAAAAAAACTTTGATCCTTGAGCTGCTTCCGTTGTGACCTCTTTATTCGGCTCCCTGGTGCAGTATCATACATTAAAATACTACTACTACTACTACTACTACTACTACTACTACTACTACTACTACTACTACTACTACTACTACTACTACTACTACTACTACTAATAATAATAATAATAATAATAATAACAAGAACAATAATAATAAATAATAATATTAATAATAATAGGACATCAACAAACAAGTTGTATGGATCCAATGATAAGGATATTTTTTGCTGTAATTTGAATTATAAATAAATAATGTAGAAATTAAACTGCCGTTCACAGTTTATATAGAAACTTTATTTAAAACAAAATTGCCATGTCTCTCAATGTAAAGCTTCGATAGATATTTCTGCTGCGTAATGTGCCGCTTAAATATACTGTTTCCTGATTTAAAAGAAAACTACAGAACAGCATAATCGTTTTTACTCTAGGTAGATATATATTGTTATGACGGTCTACTGATCGTCGTATGGTATAGTGGAAAACAAAATACAAGACACCAATTACGTCGCTAATCAACAGCTTTAATTATCGCAATTAAATAGTTTGTAATTAACAAGACAGTCTCTTACAACAAATCAAATGAAAATTGTTTACACGCAATAAAAATGTTAACTGATGTAAAACACAATTGTAGGTATTACAATAGTCTCGCACAATTATAAAGCACGTAATACTTCGCCACAATTCTTCAAACCGCACTGTGTAAATCGCCACTTAAACGCACTGTGTGGTCACTTTGTAATCGCCCGAGAAGAACTGAACTGTGCGTCCCTGAGTACTTGTATTTATACCCCGCTGAGGCTCCAGAATATTCGCTAACTGCGCGTCAAGAATGCTACTAGAAAACAGCAGAACATATGGTTGCGGCCTTACACACAGCAGGCGCGAACCGGTGTGGTCCGGTATAGACCCGATAGTTGACGCGTGATTGTCTTTCACCGCAAAGCAGCATTATGTACGCACACACATATTACAATGAATTCCACTGGAACATACGATAAACTTGTAGAACGTTCCGTATTACGTAACACTTTATCTGCATTACGTAACAATATATTTTTGCTTTTGCATTTCTCATTTAAATTAGTCCCGCTAATTTGTAGTTTACAAATAACGTGAATAAACAATGGACTTACTATTATCGACCATATATTACAAAATAATCTAAAACAATATGCTGAAATTCTTACATTACAATTATAGGAAATTCAAACAAATTGCTTACAATAAAATATTAAGACTGCTTAACGTTACAATTACAGTAAGACTGCTTAGAAGTAGAATATTCCAAAATTTGGAAAACAAGAACTGTGAAAGTGTCCTGAGTATCTAATTTAAACAAATGATATGTAATGCCAAAAATTGAAAATACAACAGTAACCACTTAAGCGGACGATATTGATGTCTTTGCAGTTGGAAATAATGTTGAAGAAGCTGTAGCCATTCTCCATCAGAAACCAACTAAGCAATTGACTGGAGTGGAAATACAGAATTAATATGGACGAACTAAAATGCCTACATGTAATGTTATCACCAAAAATATTCGAAATTAACTAGCATCGTGTATCTGCGCAAACATAGTTCTCTATGCAAATAACGATAACTATTTACATTTAAATGTAAATTTTACATGTAAATGTAAAATTTAGGTCACAAAATTAAGGTAGAAGGAACGTGTTAATGGAAAATATAGAATAACTTCGTATAAAATATAAAATTATATATTGGGCTCAAAAATTATTTCTCAATTGCCGCTATATAATAATAGATTAAGTTGTTATTATAAGTAAATGTGTAACCAGATACTTACGCCAACATGAGACATACGGCAGACATGTCTGGGAATACGCTAAACGGACTTGATTTAGAAGTATTTTGTTTCGACAATGTTTTAAATGAAATGAGAAAAAACTAAACGGAAGTATAAACATATGAACATCTGTTCAGTGGAAATGTTGAAAGTGATAATGTTTATGTAGAATAAATTTTCGTTACCAGAGAGAAGAGATACTGTTTTAAAACAAAATATGTTGTTATTTATAATGAGTTCTACTTAATACATTGTTAGCAGCCCTGATTTAACCAGTGAGTTAAAAAATAATTCAATATATGATCGTCGGAGTGTTAATAAATAATCACACAAGTATATTAATAATGCATTATCACTCGTGGGTCGTACAATATTTTATCTACACCCGCTGAAAAATAAAAAATATGAGAATCAGAAAATTTAAGCAAAATTTTTTTATCTACGTAGCAGTTGAAATAATGTATTGTGACGTATACGTTCCCATAGCAACCACGTTGTTATGATTAAAAATAGTTTGTTTTAGCTGCAAATTAGTAATTTGTAAGTTGTTTTAAAATGAGTGAATCTGAAAGTTTGCCTTCAGATATCGAAACGTGCTGACTCATTCCACAACACGTGACGTACGCGTTAATCCGTACACTTGACCAGCACATTCCAGAATGTCGAAGATTTAATCTCCCACGGGCACCCAGATTATTTGTCTCTGTTACGTTGATTACGTTGAAATATAAGTGTCGACGGGGGAAGGGATCAGCCAGTTTTCAGTTTGTTTTAGAAGCAATAGTTTAATGTTAGTTGTAATTAGATTGCAGTGAATTAATGTGTTTGTTTTGAACCAGTGACTTAAAACTATAGTTGTTCCTATTCCATATTTAAATAGCACGCAATATATTATTGTATTTCTGAAGCAGGTTGATGACATTATGTATAATTTGGACAAAAAATGTAAATAGAATCACCATTGGAACGAGGCAAGGATTTGCAAATTTTTGTGTAGGTGACATACAACCTAGGATTTGTGGGTGATTTCAAACACAAGACTGGCTACAAGAGTGTTATTAAAGGCTTACCGAGCCATTATGTATTCTGTGTTAGATGAGGAGTTACTAACCGAAAAACACATAAATGTGATTGATCTACAGGATGTGTCTTTGACTTTACAGTGTATATAAAGACAAAGAACTTTGTTGTGCTTTGTTTCGACAATGTTTTAAATGCGATAAGAAAAAACGAAACGGAAGTATATTAGACATTTACGATACAAGTGGGATAATAGCATTATTAATATACGCGTGTGAAAGTTTGGACGACGAGTGCGTAGCACGAGTCGTCTAATCACACAAGTATATTAATAATGCGTTATCACTCGTGGGTCGTAAAATATTTTATCTACACCCGCTGAAAAATAAAAAATGTGAGAATCAGAAAATTTAAGCTATCTACGTAGCAGTTGAAATAATGTATTGTGACGTATACGTTCCCATAGCAACCACGTTGTTGTGATTAAAAATAGTTTGTTTTTGCTGCAAATTAGTAATTTGTAAGTTGTTTTAAAATGAGTGAATCTGAAAGTTTGTCTTCAGATATTGAAGAGGAAGCTTTAAAAACCATTTCCAACTTAATACCAGAGAAGTCGAGATCAAAATATGAAATTGCATATAATAAGTTCCAATCTTCTTCTACAGCAGGAATTTACTTAAATAACTCTAAAGACTGTGTTATTATTATCTACAATAAGTAGATAACATGTTTAGATTGTAATATTATGTTGTATTTTGTGTTATGTTTCAATAAATTTTAAAATATAAACGAGTGGGATAACAAAACCAGTGCGATAATGAACTTACGCTATTACGTTACGGGTGTAGATAAACATATAAACATCTGTTTAGTGGAAATGTTGAAAATGATAATGTTTATGTAGAATAAATTTGACGAGACTCAGCAGAACACAACGTTACAGTGAATCTCAGACACAAACACAGCACTACAGCAGATCAATAAGCCACGCAGCGAGACAAGCTCTTGCAGACTTGTTATTGTAATGTGGTGTTTAGAAATTGCTACCTCAAACCATTAAACAAACACAATAGTGCAGGCAGAATCCCATGCATCTCTGTTTTTTTTTCGATTCTAGAATATTCACAACCCATAATAATTGTTTTGTTTTACAAATTACGTTTCAATTTTTATAAAAACCATGTTTTACCGTTGTTTGTGTAAAAGCATTACACTTGAAAAAATACCTAACAATTTAAAAATAATTCGCATATCAGAATTCAGTGTTTTGATTTTTATATTTTAATGAAAATCAGGAGGGAATTTAAAAATACAATGCAATCGATTCAGAAATGTACAAAAGTTTGCATGTAACAAGAGATTTAAAAGTGTTTGAGTGAGACGAAAATAAACCAAGCTGCAGTAGGCACAACACTTACTTCAAGTAACATGTAATTCTCAGTAATGTTGTCATTGCTTTTTGCCTAACATAGTATACCATTTGAATTTATGAGTTCTTAGATTTTGTGTTCATAACAGCGATTCCAGAATGAAAATTTCATTGACCATTCAGTATTATTATTACAGTGGTATTAGTAAAAGTGATAAGTGCTTATTTGTTATTTGTACTTCAAAATTGGTACTTATTTAATCTGGTGTTTTTCTTTATTATTTGTGTAACCGCAAGCTGTATAAATCGAAGAACAGTTGTAGGCCTAATACGAGGGAAAATAAAAATAATGAATAACGATATCCATAGCGTTCAATAATTTTTTCCACTGTTTGTAGATTGCTATAAAATTATTGAAATGTTCGTAAGATGATAATTTTATGTAAACGTTAAAAGGACAAACAATGTCTATTTTTTCTTACATACTGGAAGCAATGTCGCCTAATTTTACTAGAAATGGAAGTAATGTGTAAGCCACAGGTGTTGCCAATGTTCTGTGCACATACTTCTTCCTTTCCTTGCCCTTTCATATTAGCTCATTTAATTTAAATATGTACACTACTACAAATCACACACACACACACACAAAGCATATAAAAAAACAAACCAAGAATGTAGGACAAGACACTGGAGAAATATCGTGACAAGAGCCGAGTAGAGATAAAAAATCAGAAGAAGAGGTAGGGAGTGGTTGAAAAGAAACTGAAAAAGCTACAAATCGACAGAATTGATAAAGAGTCAAAACCAGTTAAGAAATTCCCGCAGAAAACTAAAAACTATTTAAATTTAAAATAAAAATATTCAGAGTTGAGGTAGGTAATATTTAAGGGAAGACCAGAATGTAGATAGGATAGGCACTTTGATAGACCTCTTAATTCTTACGTTTACAGAGATAATGCAGAATGTTCTCAAACGTGGAGAAATCACAAACAGCACTTTAAGATTAAAAATACAACAAAACCTACAAAAAGCTAGTTTCTTATTAGAAAACTGAGTCAGCCTCATGAAAGTGTATTTGATATTTTAATAGCCTGTCGAGAGTCCACCATACGCTACAATAAATATGGGAAAACGAATAAATTTGGGGTGAAAACCCACCACCTCCTCACAGACTTCGAGGCTGTTTACAATAGTATTAACAGGAACTACCTCTATATAGGTAAAAAGAAGTAGCTACCTCTATAGAAAAGAAGTAGCTGAAGTTGCCGAAGAGACTATAAGAAACAATAGTATTCTATAGTAAGATGAAGAACCAATTCGCTCAGTTAGATTTGCTGGAACTTGAGAGCCACTGTACATTAAAAATGGGTACTCTCCGGTATGCTTGCAGTTATAAATTGCACTACAAAAGTCATTAACCAATCAGGAGTGCCAGAACAGAATAAAGTTCTCTATAAATCGGTAGAGGTATAGAGTTATGCTGATGATGTAAACATAACTGGTAGAAGTAGGTAGGTCATGAAGGAATCTTTCCTAGCCATAGAAGCTTTAAGAAAATAGGGCTTAATATAAACGAAGTAAAACCAACTATTTGGCTGCTGTAAAAGCTCGTAGACCAATATGCTATCTGTAATCAGTATTGGCAAATACTGGTTTTACAGTGCAATAGTAAAATATTAATTTAAAACAATATCATTTAAAGCAATAACACTCTGTATTACCTATCTCAACTAACTTTTGACAGTAATGTATCCGAATAATTTAGAGCAAGATGTAGCAGAAAATAGTATTTTAGTAGACTTTTTATATAATCTCAAAACTTATAATTTACAAACCTTAGTGAGAACTATACCTATAAGCGCATACCTCTTAAATGTCAAAAAACTATTTGAAACAGATAAACATGCTTTAAATAACAATCATGCGGAGGATTTTGGGAGTTCATGAGGGAGGCGTTTAACCATGAACAATGTAATACATTTAAGTAGCTACAGGCAATCCAGTTTATAAAATTACTGAGTCTCAAGTAGACCGACGTATTCTCTGCGTGCAGAAGAGCAAACCACAAACACTTTGGGATGGAGCACCCAGGTGGGCGAAGGAAAAGAGACACTCCCAGACTAAGAGGGGTTCATGAGGTTGTCGGAGTTTGATGATGTTGGATGGAAAACGTGAACAATAGCGACATATCTTAGAGAAAGCTTAGATACGGTTAGGGACGTTGCACCATATTGTATGTGTGTAACTACGTTACTAAACGTGTGCAATAGCGACATATCTTAGAGAAAGCTTAGATACGGTTAGGGACGTTGCACCATATTGTATGTGTGTAACTATGTTACTAAACGTGAACAATAGCGACATATCTTAGAGAAAGCTTAGATACGGTTAGGGACGTTACACCATATTGTATGTGTGTAACTAAGTTACTAAACGTGAACAATAGCGACATATCTTAGAGAAAGCTTAGATACGGTTAGGGACGTTGCACCATATTGTATGTGTGTAACTATGTTACTAAACGTGAGCAATAGCGACATATCTTAGAGAAAGCTTAGATACGGTTAGGGACGTTGCACCATATTGTATGTGTGTAACTATGTTACTAAACGTGAGCAATAGCGACATATCCTAGAGAAAGCTTAGATACGTTTAGGGACGTTGCACCATATTGTATGTGTGTAACTATGTTACTAAACATGTACAATAGCGACATATCTTAGAGAAAGCTTAGATACGGTTAGGGACGTTGCACCATATTGTATGTGTGTAACTATGTTACTTTACGCATAGAAATAAACTTCTCCTATTTATTTATAAAAGAGAATTTTAAATTGATTCTATGAAGATCGGTCTCAGCTCCTTAAAGTTTTAGTTATTCAATCGTCTACCTGTTCACAATGGAGCTGCCTGTTAACTACACTTAATCACAAAGTGTTTCTAAAGGCATCTAGCTGACACGTTTAATTATGTACAACAGGGAGCGAAGTTTCACTGCTGCTGGTCTCAGCTCAGTTTAGTTTCTCATCTTGTTGTTATGGTAATTACATTAACGGAAACAGAATTTCAAAGTGTTAGGCTGTAACGTAATCATAATAATTATTTCTACGAACAAAACGTTTTACAGAAATAAACTCCAGCGGTAACATGATTCATATTAACCCTATTGTAAAATACAATACTGAATTAAGTTATTTGTGAACATCTGCAGATTTACAATTAATTACTGTATTATAGTGATTTGAAATATTCACGCAAGATATTTAATTTTCTCACTTTGTTAAACGAATTAATTTTTTCCAGGGCCGAATGGAAAGTGAACGTGTTATTATCAAGTGCGCTGTATTTTATTGCACAGTAAAATTATTTTACATTACATAACATAATTTAATGTAACCTACTTTATATCATCATTTTTTTATTACTTTGACGAGTACTGTTTGTACAGACCGATTATTCACGACATTAAGCTTGAACTCTACAGGGTAATTACATCCGATTATTCTTACCTACTTATAAATTTCATAGGATTTTTCCGGTATAATATTATTATTACTGGATAAGTTGAAAAAATGCTGAAGTCAATTTTTAATTCACGTACATTTTAAAATCGTTTTTATATGAAAAATCAGATATAAAATCTTTAACAAAACATCTTCTGTTAATAATTTAAATAACTCTGTTTAGAACGCTTGAAGACAAAATTGCTTGGAAACAAAACAAAAGAAAAAAACCAAGAAATTATATCTTTGTAAGGAAAATTTTATTAGCTCTTAATCTATACAATTTAGTTAGTACAAACGTGAAAAGTTGTAATTTTTTTAATTTAACTGCTTCAAGGCTTTTGTTTACAATTGTAATTGTAACGTATGTAATAAAAAAAAAAATAGATTTTTGTAACAGTGTTTCCTGATCTTTACTTGGAATATATTCCTGTGCTTAAAATATCTACATATGTTATCTACATAGAGTCAATGGTCTGTAATACTTACGATACTCATGTAACAAGTGATTTTAGATTATTTCACTAAATTGTAATTTTTTATTCAACAAAAATTTTTAAAAATTTACTTGTGCAACACGTTTCTGTTACAGTCGTGTATATTATTTTTGGCATTACACAGAAGTAATGATAAATTAGGTTGTACATTTAAGTGTCCTTGCCACAATAAAGTAACATCAAAAGTAATGCAGTAGTCTAGAGTTAATGTAATATACATTGATTTTATTACTCTTTCTGATTTACGTCGCGTATTATACAGGTTAAAACAATTCTTTATAAAGTGTTAGTACAGTTCATCGTCATTTTTATTAAATTTGAATGAATGAGCGTGATTATTGACGATATTTCTTTATATTTATTCCATATCTAATATTAAATTAAACGGACCTAATATTAACATACATTTTTTATGTTTGAATTAACTAATACAATATTTTTCTTGAAAAAACCGTGACTTTCAGTTAATATGACGCACATGCGAATATACATATACATTTTATTAAAAGTCTTCGAATTATCTTCCCTACCTTACATATTGTATAAAGTTAAATAAGTACCTTTAAATTTATGGAAAAAAGGTACTGTTTTGGTCTCTCATAAAACAACATTATATTGTCGTGAATTATCTTTTATTGTTTTAAGAGTTGTATTAATATTTTCTAACAAGGTAGTGCAGTGATGTACACAGTATCTCACTGCGGAGTAAACATGCTTTATATTACTTAACACAAGTTAATTAGTTATTTACGTTGTATAACCGGATTTTTCATTACTTTTGCAAGTGGTTTAAGAAAACGTGTTACATTTGTGAAGTTTGATTATTCACAACCTTCAGCTTAAATTCTACAGATGAAGTATACAATTATACTTTATCTAATTTTCAGTAACTACGGGAAATATTGAAATAATAATTCTTCGAAAAAGACTGCGTATTTTTTACAAATTAGAGAATACAGTATCAACGGGTGTACGGTAACTATACACTAACGTAAGGTAAGGTACCTTATAGATATAAGATACCTTACAACAATGAAAGGTTGTAATGAAAGATTATTAAATGTACATTACATTATTAAACTGAAATTAGTATACATTATCGAAACATGTAGCCTGACTACGGTAACTGCCAATTATAAATTCCAGGGAATAAGTAAGCAGTCAACCCATAGAGTTTAAATGGTGAAGACTTCTGTAGAAGAAGGACTCGGCAGGTGTAGCTGAAACTTCAACCTGAAAACGTATCATCCAAGAACAGGTGACAATACCCGATAAACCTAAACACAATCAACGATAACAAACCGGCTTCGGAAAACGGAGAGCAATTAAATACACTTAATTTGTAAAAGATATTTCTTCAGTTAACTATTAGAAGATAGGTTTTAAGCTCTCTCCGACTATCCGTACAAGTTTTCTCTAGGCTGGAACAATTATTCACGCCGGCTCCTAACGGTCGGGGAGCGATGTGTTATACTAGCCCCTGATTCATCGCTGCTTACTGAGAGTTGAATTCTGTAAGCTAGATTATATGTTTAGGGTAGAAACCAAAATTTTTATAGGAATGCTGATGATGGAACACAATTTGAATATTTTATAGGAAAAATTAATGGAACACAACGAAATCTCAGAAAAAGTGACGTTCAAAAACTTAGTCTCTCTGCAACAACTGTTATATTCATCCAATAAGACTCTTTTAATTGATTAATAGCCTGTATGTAACCTCGATGAAACTCACCAGATATTCCTGCGCTAATTGAAACGAAGCGGGAAACATACTATAAGCCCAATACTGGAATTTATTTCAATACGATTGATGCTGTAATAACAGAATATTTCTGTTCAGGAAACAACGCGGTTCTAGGTAATACATTGCCTTTTCACTTCAGTCGAACATTCCAAAGGTGCGCTATCAATTTCGTGTGTCTGCGCCTACTGAATACCTTTGGAACGTTTTATTAACATTCACAGCAATACCGTCAATTCACTTCAAGACACAAGAGTTCTAATACAGTTAGTTCAATGTGCAAAAGTAAATGTCTTTTAGCTTTACCAGAACTATTACATTACTGAACCAAAGTCAGTTATAGTTCACTGTATTGATTTTGACCACTCTTAATTATAATATTAGACAACATCATCCTTTACAAAATTTTAATTTATTCGTTGCGTGTGTTAAGTACTTTCATTTTATCATTCGAATATATTTGTAACGTTCGGTGAAGGATAAAACGACTTAATCAATAAAATATTGTTTTAAAATTAACGGATTGTGACAACTTACTTAATATATATAATAAAAATGTACCTTTAAGAAACATAAATATAATGTACTATTATATCGATTAAATTACGTTTATATTTATAGTATCGTTTATATTGTATAATAAAATTGTTTGATTTACTCATTGTTTTATTAAGTACTCGTTATAGCTGACATTAAATGAGTATAAAGAGCAACTTATATTGTATAGAAAACGTCCACACAAGTCCATATGGAGTATACTGTATAATGTCACATGGCGTGTGTAGTAAGCTCTGCATGTTTGTAATATAAAATATAGCTGTCATAAATGTGCTATGTCATATTTATATATTGCCTAACCATGCTTGTGTAGATTCTTGTATAAACTTCTCCCTTACTCTTTCTGTCACTCAAAGAATAATTTTACTGACAATAACATTCAAACTGCGCAAAAATGAAGAAAAATAATTATCTTCGTCTGTGCAACTGTGACTTTTCGTTGTTTTTCTTAAGAAATATATTCCTGACATACGTTCTACTGAAGTGTGCTACTCCCGTCATTTAAAGTCACTTTTAAATGTCTCTTGTTTGCTGTTGAAGTCGCAAGGGAATATAAGAGATTCAGAAGTAGCTGCATTTTGTAGAAGACATTTTGGGTTGATGACACGTGAATTGGTGGACGATACAGGGGCACACTGTAGACAATGTGGCACATTAGGCCTATACACAAAATCTAATTTTTCAGTTGTATACCTAACACGTGTTTGTGTATTGATATTGAGAAAGCTTCCAGCTCCTTCAGGTTTAGACAGTGATGTCAAGCTGCTCTCTGTCTAACTGTCTAATTATCCATCCCAAATTATCTAATTCCCTGGAATTATACGTCTTATTTTGGGTATCATTTTTGTAAACTTTTTCTTGTAATTAGTATGAAAACATATAATGATTTCATTAAAAAGTGCCATTTAAAACAATTAAAAAGCACTGTTTTCATTAGGTATTAGTGAGAAAAACGTCCATTACAGTGTGATATCAATTTCCATGTGTGGTACGAGTACTCTATTATTATATTTTTGGTAAGTCAGTCAATATTGAGGACTTGTTTATTGTATATATTTCTTAATCACATGAAATCTGAAAGTCAGAAAAGAATTGGAGATAGTTATTATGTTAAAAATACTGTACTGGTAATGTAATTTTTTTAATAATAGCAAATTTAACTCTTTACCCTTATCTTCTTCTTCTTCTTCTTCTTCTTCTTCTTCTTCTTCTTCTTCTTCTTCTTCTTCTTCTTCTTCTTCTTCTTCTTCTTCTTCTTCTTCTTCTTCTTCTTCTTCTTCTTCTTCTTCCTGTTATATTATTGATTTAGAAAATATAACAATAAATGTTAATTGTATTTTGATGTAACGAACAGTCTAGTCTGTACAAGAGAGATTAACAATTTTACTGTTTTATTTATTTTTTTAATCAAGTATATATATTTTTTAAACGTTGGTGTTTCCAGTACACATGTAAATAACACGGTAAATAGCTTGGAAAATACAGTCGACTGAACAACGTGAAAAATTTTAGAACACAAGCTAGTAGTTTTAATTACTTTGTAGTATGTCTTCCAGTTATTAAATCCATTTTGAAAGTGCAACTGGAATGCAAATCCGCTTCAGTTAATTGGTGTACGTTGGGCCATAACTCTTCCGAGAACCAACGACCCTGTTTGTAGGCAAACTAATTTCAACGTTTTTATTTGCTGGTTCCACGTGCAGGTGATTTCCGTGAATATAATTCACGGTTGCATTAATATCAACAGACTCTCATAGTATTCAGAAAAAGAGTCGTTACAGTATTTAGAAATACATATTTGCTTAACACTGCCATTAGTCAATAAAATATTAATATTTTCTGTAATACAACCACGCCCGTACTCAGTAGCAGGGGCGCGCGCGCGCACACACACAAACAAGTGAATACAGATAAAGTTTTATACATGTATCTCTTTAATATGCTCCACATTTTCATTTATAAATAAATTAGAATACCAACTAATTCGACGGTGCTAACTTTTGTCTACTCTTAAAATTATTTTTGGTTTACCTCTGCACAGATAAATATATGTACGCTTGGCATATAAATACATTTCAATGATTTACTGATAGCGTTTTTTTTCAATTTTTGTTCATAGCTATCTCAATATAATGGTAATTTTTACTATAGTCTCATTTTGTTAATAGAAACTGTACACATGAATTTTTGCTAAAATCTTGATTTACTGAAAAAAGGCTTCTTTAATATGGAAATACGCAAAATCATTAAACTCCAAAATGAACATTTGAAAATGAATTCATCAAGTGAACTGTCATCAACAATGCAAACTTGCTACAAACACAATTTGGTTTTAAAATTGAGCCCATCTGCCGATTTCAAAATATGATCCAATTCGTTTTTAAGTAGACGAGTTTTAAAGTCGAAAATAAAACGGAAGACACTATGATAAGAGGTGGTCAAAGTGAATTATGCCCCCTTAGATGGTAACCTCAAGGACTAGGTCAAATTACAATTTAAATACTTGCTGGTAGTATAACGGAATTTAATTTACATGGTAACAAACGTAAATACTACGTTTAGTATTATGACTATATTTATTTTCATATCACTTTATAACTTATTATAAAATCTGCAAAATGGGTAATTGCTAAGTGTTGTAATTAGAAAGACAGAAATTTAACGTTTGTTATAATTCTAAAAACTTTACAATGATTACATGAAAAGTATGTTTCTACAATGATTACATTTTTTGTTTTTATGAGTATTTCACTAAAATGAATTTATATAATCTGTTAACTGGTATTGGATCACACCATAGAGCATTACTTGTTTTATAGGCATATAATAAAAAACATTTTGAAACATTTACATAGGTACGTAGTTTTGATTAAATTGAACAAAATGGAAGCTTTTCTCTGCAGTTCTACTAACAAAAGATCATGTAGTTGTGAGATTCTTATGTTTCACCAGAAAGAGAGGAAGAAGAGGAAGGGATAGTGTTATAGGAAACAGAATGAGAGAATAGTGTAGCAGGAAGTGCAATATGGTACAATCTGAGTAAATTGTACTTTGTTAGCTAATACTGCGAATGTTGTCATGTTGAAGCAGTTGTGCAAGACACTGTAATTTTCTGTAAAATATATGTACACTGTAAATAAGACGAGGAATTTTGATACACTTTACACATAATTTATACATATTACCTATAATTTTAACTATAAGGCATATACGTACGTAATACTAAATAAATTTGTATTTATTTTACTTTGTACTAACTCTTTTCCTTTTACTTTGTGATGCTTCTATTTTAACTGACAAATACACATAAATTATCCTTATAAATAACTTTAACAATTGATACCTATAACATTAATTTTATTAATTAATTCCTATAATTGTTACAGTTCTGTAGATCTTTTTAGTTTATTCATTTGTTTGCGTTTAATAATTTTAAAATTATATTTGTAAAATTGAAAATAAAAAAATTGAGTTAATACCTTAAAACGGATTTATAGTCTCACTTCCGAGGCTCGTAAAGATGGTGTAAATGTATTAAATTTTTACAAAAATTGTTGTCTGTAAAAAGAATAAGATAACGCCTGTTATGCTCCGTCAGCATTTCAGCATTTATCTAGTTACATCGTAATAGGCTACATACTTTTTCTAATTTCAATTATATACAATTTGTAAAGCAATGTCGTATAAGCCACATACTAACAATATAAAAAAAGTAAAATGTATTTTTACCTTAATGTTTGCTTGCTTTTATAATTTATGCATACAATTTATTTATACAAGATAAATTAAATAAAGTTAGATACATTCAAAACATAAATATTTTGACAGAATTCAGTAACATCTTTCAATAAAATTATTTTAGCATAAGCTGTAATATGATTTAATTTGAAATCAAAGAAACAATTAATACGTACATCTCAGAAATTGTGTGGAAGTGCTTTTAAATACAAGTATAGCAATGTATTGATTTCAGCAATTAGAAATTTCAGCAATCCGTATAGAAATTAGAGAGCTATACAGAAATAACTTTAACTTAATTTTGTAATTAAAACATTCTTCAAGCGGAAAGGAGCTACAAGTCTAATTATTAATTATTTCTTTGTCTCATCCTGTTTTATACTCTCGTTCCTTCCTCTCTCTGACACAGTTCCTCTCTCATTGTATCTCTGTCTGACACACACTTTGTCTCTTTTACCCCCCCCTCTCTCTCTCTCTGTTCTTCTCTGTCCACCCATGTATATCTCCTGATTTTATTACATTAACTATAACAACAGTCAATACATTGTTTTAGATACTTTTACTCGAATTTCTATAAAAATAAAAATGTATGTATTTTGCATTGGTTTTCGTTCATGATGAAGATAATGTCGGTGATTATGTTTAAAAATGATATATGGTATACGATATATGAGAGGTACATGTATTACAGTCACAATTTACTTTTTTATAGCAATTGAAGACTACGCTAATAATAGTAATGATGATGATAATAATGATACAGCAGTTCGCTTCACCCATAATTACCCCAGGATGTTATGCCAGTTAACATTTTCTAATGATGAGTCAGCATGGGGCTGGAAAATGCTCTCCGACTTTATGATACACCAGGAAATCGAACCGGGATCTTTAGATTAATAACCAGACGCCGTGTCCAAGGCATTACCATGTCCATAAAGATTAAGATTACATTCACTATACAAGAAATAGAATTCCGCTAAGTTATTGTGGTTTTAAAATCTGTATTAGTACTTACAAGAAGCACAAAATTGGTACTGGTCAGATGCTGGGATAGAGAATAGCTTAGTCTAGCCTAGCACAGATTAATGACCGCAGGAAAGCCACTCTGAATGGGCTGCTCTCTGTTCATAAATCTATCTAACGCTAACCAGGGTTCGCTTTATTCAATTCTTCTTTTAACTGTTGTAATTAATTTTTTGTAAACGATGGTCTATTTAATCTGCTTAATTATTTGTATATGTTACTGTACTTAGCAACCTTGTTATATTTTAGGGAAAATATAATATAGTAGATGAGATACATAATTTACGTTGAAATTGTAATTTGTAAGTTGATTGCTTCAATAAGAAAACATTATAAAAACGCATCATATTCTATCCGTACAATATGTGTACATGAAGTATGCGTAAATCTCTTTAGTGCATTCTTTCAATGGATTTTGATTTCATGAAGTCAAAAGCGACAAATATGTTTTAAAACTCCTGTTATTTTGGTAGAGCAAATTTCAAGCTTGAGAAATAAACACAATTAACTCACGGGGAAATTTCTAAATAAAATTAATTGATGTTACTTGTTCCCACATAGGTATACACAAATGTATTGTGTGTATGTGTATAATATTTCTAACAACCAGGGACGATAACAATGCGGGCACCGAATGTATCTCTTTTATGATGAACGTAATAATTACTCAGCCGATCAGGTCGCAGTATTTTGTGTTTCGGTTTGTTAAGCTACGTTCAAAGACAAATTGCTGTACAAATAAAAGACAATAAGAGGAGTGAGTGAGTTAGGTGTAATAAGGTAACAGAATTGACTACGTTAAAAGTAAGTTAAGTTTTTATTTATTAAACATTTGCCAAATTAAAAGAATAAAGAGATTTAATGTTTTGAATTATTCTCTTCGTCATGAGAAGCATGGTACAAAAGAATGGTATTTAAGAAGCATGGGGCTTAATAGTTTATCAATTACCATAGATCAAACACATACCTACCTAAGGTAACCAAAATTTTTCAGCATAGAAAATATCAATACAGATATACTAGGTTTAAACCAGCATTAACATGTCTTAGTGCGTAGGCTTTCACGGCCGGTGTCATTACAACTATTTTCTAAAACTTCCGGGCTGAAAGGCCGTGGTCGATTGCTTAAAATGCTGCTAAACGTTTCGGCCGCACCACCGGTGGCCATCTTCAGTAGCAAAAGAAAAAAGAAATGTGTTCGATAGATGATACGCCGTATCGTTCCCAGTCCATTGGGAGACGTGTTCGGCGTATCATCTATCGAACACATTTCTTTTTTCTTTTGCTACTGAAGATGGCCACCGGTGGTGCGGCCGAAACGTTTAGCAGCATTTTAAGCAATCGACCACGGCCTTTCAGCCCGGAAGTTTTAGAAAATAGTTGCAGCATTAACATGGTTTCTCATACGTATATAAAATATCAGTATATGAAGTTGTTAAACTTGCCTCAGTTATCAAACTGGATTTATTTCCAACAGTGAAAACTGCAATAATATATTTACGCCTACTACGTACGGGGCATTTACGTCATTTTGTCTGGCAGCGTCGTGTACAATGTCAGCAATTGACGAAGTATGGAATTGCCAGTGCTTGTAGGTTCCTTTGAGTACACGATTATACAAGATGCATCACAGCCATCGTCGTAGAATCACCTCACAACCTTGGCGAGGTATAAACACAGTTGTTCTGAAAGCGGACGGCAGTTGCGACTTACGATTCGGTGCGTGTTGATAGCCGTTCAGTGTAATGTGATTGTTGTGTGCGGGCTTCTGTAATTCTGATTTACATTATTGATTGCGACAATATTAGTTTGGTGATATTTATTGTTTTTACGTTACCGTGTATTTGACAGTTGTAAGTGTGAAGAATTGTTATATGTGAATGTTTATTGTTATTTCGCTTACTGAAACTGTTATTTCTGTTGTCATTAACGATTTACTTATGTACAGTTATTTTCTTTCCACTGTTTAAACACGACAATCCGTGCGACCGCCGTAACAATATGCTTTTGTAGAATAATGCGGACTTCGCTGTTGATACGTGGAGATTCACCTCCTCTTCCACTTAACGCTAGTTGCTTCTATTTGTAGAATAATGCGGACTTCGCTGTTGTTACGTGGAGATTCACCTCCTCTTCCACTTAACGCTAGTTGCTTCTATTTTTTTGTTTCTTTTTGAATAGAGTACACTAAAAGAGTAGCGAAGCGATGTGCATACTGGAGTGGGCCAAAGGAATTAAAAAAAAACGATTTACTTCAATCACAAAAGGAGGTTACGTAGATTGGCTTTGTTATTTCACAAAGTGGACATTTAATTTATATACTGGATGTAATGATTGTTCACACACACACACGCGCGCGCGAACGTATATATACAGTATAACTAATACAATTTGGAGGAAGGAAAAAACAGGTTCTAAGGCGTTTAATGCTCGGAGTGGTAAAACTTACAAAAACTTAATTATACGCAAGTAACAAAAATATTACACTTCAAAGTACACGATGGCTGCTATCTTTTAGAATGAAAATAATGTAAGCAATAGTTTGTACAATAACATACAAGTTTTACAACTTTTATATTAAAGATTTCATTTAATTCTCCTAAACTACAATTACTTTTTTGTGGTTATACTACTTCTGCTAAAAATCAATGATCTAACAGAATTCTAGTTTAGGGGAGGCGTAACTAGAAAGTAACTCTGAAAGGTTACCAAAAAACCAAGAACTCTGTGATTCACTACATTGTAGCCAGATTTAACTTAGTTTATTATCTGATTTACAGGCCGGCCAATACATACGTTAAAAAGCCATCAAACAGATAAGTACCCAATAAAAAGCCATTAAAATACCCAACAACACATCACGATCTTAATGAAGTTATGTTTTACTTTACATTAACTCAATCACAGAGCCATGAGTACACGTTTCAATATAAATTTGGTAGTACGAAGTAAAGAATCCTAATATATAATACATATATGAAAGCTGCACCACTGAAAGTTTGATCAGTTATGAAAACTCTCAGGCCGTAAATTTCACTGGATTCAATGAACATTCCGCTAGAATTTCTATATTCATAGGAATATGAATCTATAGAATAAGCCATGGTTTGTATATTTCGTAGTTACAAATCTTTGAAATATATTCTTCTTCATTGCTACAACTGGCGCATATAGTTACCCTCCACGACTGCAGCCCATCTCTACCGATTCTGAGCGTGGATGTTAGTTATGGGGGAAGGTCTGGCAGTATCGGACACCTAAGCCATTTGTTGGCGTAACAACTCTAGGTTTGCATTAAATTAAACAAATAGACAATTTTTATGTTCCTTGTTAATCACTTTATAACTGTAATTGAACAATAATACGTTTTAAGTAAACAAAAAAACGAAATCAAGAATTTAAAAAACATCCGTTTTTTGAGGATTTACAAAATTGGCGTACAGTATCGGACAGTGTAATTTTTAACACATATAGTTTATTTCAAACATCATTTTGAACACATATGACATTATTTTGCTTTACATCTGTCACATTTATAAAAAAGAGCATCCCCTTCGAGATTTGCACAATTTTCATGGGCCCAACCCTTACATACGTTGCACTGGATCCAGTCTTCATTAAAAGTTTCTCCGCATATGATGCAGTCAGTAGTTTCGTCTCCCTGACATTTAAATTTCAATCTTTTTTGCTGTTTTATGGCCCGTATTCTTTTCATTAGCTCCTTTGACAGATTTGGTTTTATTAATTTTAATTTTTGGACTGTACGGAGATCTTTTGTTTGTGCTCTTTCTTCAAGGCGAAGCTTGAACGGACTTGAAGTTAGAATTTCACTGCGATCTCCACGTCGTTTCCGCGTGTTGAAGTTTCCAACCACAGCACTTGGAAGTGGACAGATTTCTTGGATGAGGCTTTCACTAAGGGACAAATTAAGGCTACTTATCCCTGCAGTTGTGGTAGCAGCTGGAGCTGATGTTACAAGTGTTGATGTGGAAGGAATGGATTCAGATGTCTTTTGAAGTTGAAGGTTGGGGTTCAGGTGTTCTTTCTCTTGTCAAACGTTGAGTTGGATGGACAGCTTCAGAAGAATCTGGTGTCAGTTCACTCAAAGGTCTGTAGAAGTCTAAGTCACTAAAGATTTGAGGGTTCAATGGGTAGATCCTTGTACAAGCAAATCCCGACTGGGCGAGCTCCATGCGACACACTTTGGTAAACGCAGAACCTACTAGTCCACAAATATCTCTCAGCGAGATCTTCAAATTGCTATATTTTCTCATCCACAAAGAACAGGCTTCATTGTACGCATTTTTAAAAGGTTTCATGACCACCCTATCCAGAGGCTGCAGTCTGTGGGTAGTGCGTGGTGGCAGACTTAGCATGTGGATGATTCGGGAGCGTGCAAACAGAATCACCTCTAGTTCTTTGTGAGTAGAATGACCATCAACGATCAACAATACAGGGCTCTCTTCACTGGGATTCACTCTGTCAGCAAAAGATTTCATCCATTTTAGAAATCCATCTTTTGTTATCCATCCACTCGGTTGCCCATCAAACACACTGCCTTCGGGAGCGTCTTTAGTTAGATCATTGCCCATTCTTACCCTCGGGAAAACAAATAATGGAGGAACAAAGTGATCCCCCGAAGCGTTTGTGCATAAAAGAACCGTGACATTTTTCCCCATTCCCCAGAAGTCAACTTTCCTACCTGCTTCTTACCCCTCACTGAAATGACCTTTAGTTGATTTTCGTGAACCACAGATACACCCGTCTCGTCAGCATTAAAAATCCTAGATTGCTTGAATGCACATTTGTCCATCAATTCTTTGAGTTTCTCGAAAAATCGATCTACCTGTTCTTTATTAAATCCTGTAGCACGCTGCAAACTTGTGGATTCAGCAGATCTTAAGCTCAGGTCGGCATGTTTCTTCATGAAAGAATAGTAAAATTCTTTGCCAGCTGTTCCTTTCTCTTTATTGAATTGATGTTTTATGTTTAGATGTTCAGCAAACTGGAAAGCTAATTTTAGAAATTCGTGTTTACTTAAAGGCATCAATTGGCTGCTAGCATTTTTACATGGTTGTATAAAGCTTCATCCTGTTCATCGTTAAAAGTAGATTTAAATTTACCCATGATTGGTTTTAAAATTAGTTCACTTCCCGAGGAAAGTAGTTTTATCCTATCACCCAAAGTGCTTTTTGGGACAGAAAATAGATCACTTGCTTCTCTGATACTTCTCTTACTACCCAAAACCTCATTAATTGCTAGTTTTATATTCTCCTCTGTCCAATTTCCCCGTTTCTTTTCCATTTTGTCCTGCAACAAATTACAGAACAGTCACTTTTGTGAGAAAATTTGGAAAACCTCTGTCCGATACTGTACGCCAATCGCCTGTCCGATACTACCCGACCGATTCACTAAGCGTTAAAGCGTTACGAAACCAAACATACTAAAAACAGACTAGTGTTATGCTGCCTAGTTATACGTTAACTTACAACGACTGATTGAGCATACATTAGTCTTTACTTCACTCACCCGTACTGATGTAACTAGCCGCCAAATTTATCTTCGTGCAGAGAGAGAGACACTATCAAAACAAATAAATCTTGCGCCACGTGTTCACTTCTCAACGTACTAACTCCGAATGACGTGACGCAAGCTTCCAGCACAACAAGTTTGTATAGCCTGACTGGAAAGTGCTGAAACCTTGCGGGGACACTAGAAATAGACACTGTCCGATACTATACGCCGTCCGATACTGTCAGACATTCCCCTATACCTAATATCTGAGACGACCCAAAACTAGTGTCCTTCCACCTACCCTTAAGTCTTCCTCTCGGTCACACTCCACTTGGTATGCTCTTTGATAACCACCCTAATCTCTAAATCTTAATGAAGGAGGTGAGGCTGAGATCTTTATAAGCTGTATGCATACTCTGTTCTTCCACCGACGCCATATTCCACTTTCACAAATTGGTCCTATAATTTTGCCCAAAATGTTTCTTCAAATCTGTCCAACATATATGCTACCAATTTGTTAACACAACTGTTGTGTTTTGGGTATAATAAGAATTCATCTTCAATTGTATTAATAATTACAATACAACATTGGCATATGTTTTTAAAAATTGCACCTATTCATTGACCGAAACTGAAAAGCCTTTCATCATAAACCTGATATATAACTTTTATTTTAGAAATAATATTATTACTATTAAGTGTGATAATATAAAGTTAACCATGATATTATAACAAATAGAAAATTTGGGGAGATCATCTATAATTCTCTGGGAACTCAACAGCGATGAACGGCGAAGATCAAATGGCCAGATTTTCAAATTACGTTTGGAGATCTGTTTCCCACAAAATATTGGGGCAAAATTAAAGTTAATCTAAAACACTAAGTATTATACAATCAGACTCTCGTATTCAGTCTTCTTGGACTCTGTTGGACCTCACATAACTAACTTTCACTCTCTCGCTTCACGTGTCCACTTATAGCCTACCAAAATCGTTAGATATTCACTCTCAGTGATCACACGTTTATGTGAACGCGAGTTTTGTTTCCCAGCAGATATATTACACAATTATTTTAAAAATTGTTATATTTTTTCTATCAAACCAAAATTATTGAGCTTTTACATTTTATCAGTGCATTGATTTACTTATTTACATACTAATTACTAAATTACGCAAAAGACTCAAGTCTTTTAAGAAAAACTCCCTTTAAAATTGCAATTAACTGCAGTTGATGTGATTGTTAATAAAACTTAATTTTTAATTTTGATATGATTGTTAAAAACCATATGGTATTTTTAATATTACGATTAAAAATTAAAGACGGGATACCGACAGACAGAGACATAGACAGACAGGCGCGCGCGCGCGCGGACACACACACACACACACACAAACAGAACATATGTTTTTAAATGTCAGCGTGCACTTTCAAAAGGTTGAAACACAATTGACTAAATGTCTGTTTTTAAGAATCACATTTTTACGTTCTCTGTAAACATGCGGGCTTCACTCGAGTGAAAAAATCGGCGGAGGCTGTGTCGGAGCCACGACCGCAAATCTTCAGAGCGTAGAATACGTCTGTGTGCTTTAGGGTTGCTAATGTGTTATGAATAAAATGAACAAACACATATTTAGTTTTACAAAGTACAAAATTGCAGGATAATCGCTTAAGACAATTACAAAATATATAGACGTATCTGTATAAAAAATTACAAAATATATCAATACAATCGCACAGTAAAAACATTAAAAACTGCAGGAACGGATAAAGATATATTTCCGATGCCGCTAAATATCATTTGTTTATTTATTTGTTACTATGGTAATTAATTCTGGTCTCCATGGTGTTGACTCGATTTCAGTATTTATTTCCTTATCTTTTAAGCGTTGTCGGTAAATCCTCTGACGTTCGGCATTGGTTATTTTGGGTTTTTTGAATTTCCCATGATTTTCTCTACTCTCCTGTATGCATTTACGATACTTTTGTGCACGTTTAGCATCCATATACCGCGACATTTTGTCCGAACACACGATTTTTACAACTTGAATTACGATTATTCAAACCTCTTAATAATATCACCGCTATTACGGTACACTATATAGATATTATTCGATGAGACAATTTTAACGACACCTCACTCAACGTTCTATCGCATCGGAAACCGGAGAAATACTAGTTTTAGTGCGCGCCGACCGGCGCAAAACATTTCTATTTCTCCCCCCGCTCACCCCGCGCTGGATGATGCAATAGCCCGCTCATATTGTGCTATTTATTATCTTTGTTCCTTTATCTGTCGAATGGTACCTCATATAAGCGTGAATCTTTTGTCGTTTAGATAATATTTCAATTTCAAACGTGACGTGAAAACGTAACGCTTGATTTTCTGGTTGGGGGTGCCTATTGCTGGCCTGAAAGGTAAGACGTATTCTACGTCAAAAGTATATGCCAGCATATCTCTTTTAGAAATAAACACCTGTCTGACTCCGTGTGTGATTGGAAGTGTCTCAGATTCTTTAGGGCCAATAAATAGTATAGCTTATATCTACATTGTGTAGTATGGGCTATATCCAGCCATATGTTACAGCTGTTGACCCATACACAGTTTATAAGTTTGACTTCAATTAATATAAATATGGTAAATGAGTAGAGAGTCTGTCTTAACAAAGATTAATGACTGCAATAAAGCCACTCTGAATGGCTTGTTCTCTGTTTGTATTCTGTCTAACGGTGCCTAGTGTTAGGTTTTAATCAAGTTCTCTTTCACCTAGTTGTAATCAATTTACCAGTAAGCACTAGTCGCTTCCATCTAGTTAATTATTTGTATCTGTTCCTATACATATTCGTGCTATATGCTAGTCATAATATAGCAAACTTGATTTAAAGGTTTTTTATATTATATTATTTATCTAAAAATTGCAATGATAGTTGGAAGCGTACAACGTAATACTTTACAGACAGAACTACATGGTGTTTTGTGAGCACAAGATGTTGCAAATTTTTGTGTTTCTGTTTCTTCACTTTAATCTCTATCACACAACGTTTTACTTACGGTGTAAATCTCATTTATGAAAATAAAATCTTATTTTACTAACAATAGCAGTACAGTTATGAAATACGAGTATGGGTTGTTGTATGCTCGTAATTTAAATTTAACTACCAAGTTTTCCGAGAGTATGCAGGAAGGATAGCCACATACGAACATCGATTTGTGGTAACTGACACCACACCTTATTGCATGAAAGGGTGGCCAGTCCCTCAGAAATATCGAGACGCGGTGGATAAGGATATTAAGAAGATGGAGGAGTGCGGAGTCATCGAACGGGCTGCTAGTCCTCATATTAATCCAATGGTGACGGTAATTAAAAAGGACCAATCGGTGCGGTTATGTTTGGACGCAAGGCGGATTAATGCGGTGACGGTCCCGGATCATGAAGGGGCCTTGCCTATAAATGAAGTGTCGGCGAGCTGCGGCAACATCAAGGTAATGAGCAGCATCGACCTAACCAGCAGCTTCTGGCAAATCCTGCTGGCTGAAGAATGCTGTGACTTTACTGGGTTCCTATATAAAGGAAGATGTTACCGGTATACGGTTACACCAATCGGATTAAAGACGAGCCTAGCCAGCTTGACACGCGGACTGGACCATGTCTTATCAGAGGAAGTGAAGAAGTTTACAATTCTATACGTGGACGACTGTCTGTGTATATCAGGAAGCGTCGAAGAACATCTGGTTCACCTGCGGTTGTTGTTAGAAAATTTGAAAGGAGCAAACCTTACCGTAAACCTGAAAAAGTCAAAGTTTTTTCGAGAAAAAATTAATTACTTAGGATACGAGTTGTCAACACAAGGCATCAGCGCCTCTACAGAAAAAATAGCTGCGATTATGGGATTCCCAAGACCAAAAAAAATCCCAAACAACTAAAAGGGTTTCTTGGGTAACAAACTTCTATAATAAGTTTACTAATAAATATGCCGAGAAAACCAGACCAGTTTTACCAAAAGAAAAAGGTGATATAGTCAGTATGGACTACTATGTCAACGCTCTGACATTAATAAATGGCCTCTATTAACATCAACGAGCGGAGTTTAATATATTCTTGTAATAGTCGATAATTTTACAAAATATGTAAAACTATATCCCATGAAGAAGGCAACAACCGTCATATCACTCAAGAAGTTAAAATCATATATCCAAGAAATTGTTAAGCCCAAGGCGATATTAACAGATAACGGCACTCAATTTACTAGTAAATCATGGGTGAAGCAGTTGAAAGCTCTCGAAATTAAGCCCAAATATACTGCCATCCGTAACCCATGTACCAATCTAGCGTAGAGAATTAACCGTCAGCTGGGTAATATCTTCAGGTTCATGGTGGGTGGACACCAGACGAAATGGGCGAAATACATTAAAATCATCGAGAAATGGATAAATGAAACACGCCACGATACGATCGAGATGACGCCATTTCAAGCACAATGGGGTCAGAAACCGAGGAGAGCGTGGGAAGAGTACATAGATCGAGAAGTAATGAAGGAAGATATAAAGGACTGTCGAAAAGAGATTTACCAGAGGCTGAAAAGGAAAGGTGAGCAAAGAGCAAGAAAACAGAATGAAGGAGGTGATAAATTAAAATTCAAGGAAGGAGATCTGGTCTTAATCAGAACTAACCCAATCTCCGACGCGTTAAACAAAATAACGTTTTGCGAGTTATACGACGGCCCATATGTGGTAACGAACAGCAAAGGGGAAGCGACGTATGAAGTAGCAGATGTGGACAAACCTGGCACAGTACGCGGAATCTTTAACGTCCGACAATTAAAACCATACCACCAAGAGGTAGAATGAAGGAGTTAATATTATTAAAGGTGAAAGGGAAATAAATTTCTAAATTTCTTAAAAGAAACAGAATTTAAATTTCATTAAAATATGTATCATTGTAATAGAATAAACACAATACGTATTAAATATAAGTAATGTTAAGCGATGTGATATATAATAGAAAGTGATTCACAAGCAGTGAAAAAAAAAATATGTACAGCTGACAGAGGGTAGTAACCGTGAGTGGTGCACAAAACAAACAATAAAAGCGAAAGTTGTCAGACTAGTAGGTAGAATGTACTGTTGTTAACATAGAAAGTAGGTCACCCTCGCATGTAAACAATCTTTGTTAATAGTGAATAAGGAATTCAGAGGCATGGAAATTGATTTACCCAAAGTCTTAATATCGATTATGGTTAAATTAATTTGGGGAAAAATACAAAGTAAGCTTATATATTACGCTACCTTAGATATTAGTTTATAGACTTAATTCATAATACATCATGTGTTTGGCAAATAAGAATTGCTAAATTGTAATGTAATCATATTAATAACGATAGAGATGAACGTCTCCTAGTAGTATAAAAATTTAATATTATACTGGCGACAGCAAGGCGCCAGACGTTTGAAAATGTATTGTCAGAAAACAACTTTCTAGTCATAAAAGATATAGAATGCTTTGTTTGCTCATAGTAACAAAAAATACAGAATACCGTTAGCAGGGTGGTAAAAACAACCTTGGAATTACAAAAGAAATATGCGGCGAAAGCGGTTTGAGCAAGAGAAAGTCAGCGTCATTTTTGCAAGTTAACGTACACGCGGGAAGAACTCGCATGCCCAATGATATAGCCAACCAAAAATAGCGTCACTTGGAAGCGCGAACTATTATCAGCTGCTGAGTGGGTGGATTCGAATTTACCGGCAAAATTTTGAACAGATAGCCAATTGAGGTAATTTTTAGTTTGACAGTAGGAAGTGTAGTAGGTTCAACCATATAAATGTTACCCTCGTAGGATCGCGGGAGAGTCTTGTTTTGCGTCTTGGAGTATTAATCTGGAGTGTCAGTCTCGGAGTCTTAGATATGAGTCTTATAGTCTTAGATATCAATCAGAGGAGTTTAGTTGAATCAGTCGAAGGAGTAATATATCAGTTTTATTGTGGCGATATTCTTGTTTAAGTAAACATGAAAGAATTAATAAATCAAGTTATTATTCAATAATTATATATCTACAATCTAACCGGAAATTGTTCAAGCTAATACGAAGAAGCAAGCGGTTAGCGAGTGACTAAACTTAATTTAGTGCGGCATCAAGAGAGAAGAAGTATATTTCCTATGTGCGCGTAATCTGAATTAAGTAAAGGCAGAAGTATACTTTATTATGTGCGCGTAATACGGAGTATATAGCCGAATTTAAGGTCGCAGTGCGCGAGCGTCAGTTGTTATCGCGTACGAGTGAAATAAAAAGCAGAGCAAGTAGTGATAAAGAGTGATGTGTGGGAAGTGAGATACGGAGAATGCAGGAAATGGATAATCAAAAATCAAGTAACAAATTTGAATTTAATTGATTACTAAATTAGATCCAATGTAATATAGTCGCCTATCCATGATTCGCCCGTTTCATTCTGAAAGAATTCACGAGTATGTTGAGATGCTAATGGTATTCTATTATCTTATGACTCGGAAAGAAATAATTATTAAATATATATATATATATATACTTTATAGATATTAATTCATAATTGTGAAAGGAGATGATCATTAAACACATATATGTAATCTGTTAGGTTAAACCGTAAATGTATTCTTCGTATTGTTTAAATTAGCAGCCATCCTTACTATTTCTTTTATGAATTTGCTAACTGCTATAATTTTTTGCAGTTAATGACGATGTCAGTAATGACGATAAGCTTAGTCGAACAATAAAAAATTATAGCAGTTAGCAAATTCATAACAGAAATCGTAAATGTATTGCATAATGAATAATAGTTGCAAAGATTCAATTTGTTTCATAAATCCTAATGTTGAACAATTATATATTTATAAATGATTTAATACTTTGTTTCATAAATCCTAATGTTGAACAATGATAAATTTATAAATGATTTAATACTATGTTTCATAAATACGATATATTTAATTATAGTAAACGATTTAAGGAGTTATTTCTTTTGTAGAAAATGCGTAATGAATGATGATGTTGTTTAATGTATAAATCTTAATATTATATTTCTATGTCTAGTGCTAAATTTATGTATCAATATCTCTTGTTTGTGTAAATGTAATACAAATACAAATAAGTAATTAACATCCCAACAGAAGCGTTATTATTTTAATAACCCCTGAGATCTTAAATATCTCTGGCGCCCAGCAATTTAAAAAAAGTATTAATCATATTTGATATGATAAATATAATTGACATTATCATGCAAGCGTTGTAATTATAATATTTGTCGCCATCAACGTGGTATAATTCCACGATAGTTATATTTGGCGCATCCAAACGTGGTGCAAACCTCAGTAAAGATATATTTGACGCCCGAACACATGGGGCAACTTTTTTAAAATTTTATAATATAAATAAAATTGTACAAAGATAAATGTTTTAATAGTTAAAAATTTCATTATACTGTCAAAAATTAAGTTAGGTTTAATATGTGTATACAAATAAAATTGAAATTTATTTTTTTGGAAATCACATTTTACAGGTGAAGTCCACCTCTGTACGGTTTCCTGCTGTCCCTTAGTAGCAGTTTTCATGGTTTGACGTAACAATTCAACAGGGAAGTTGGCAATTTCCTCTTGGTTCTTAAATTCCAATTTTTACATGGTAGCAGGTCGACAGTACTACACCTTGAATTTCAGATAATCCCAAAAGAAGAAATAGCATATTGACAAGTCAGGAGTGTTTGAAATCCATTAATTATTCTAGTTTCTCGAAATTAAACAATTGTCAACGAATTGGCGTATAGCTGCCGTCAATATTCATGCTCTGTTTGACGTTGACCGATGTTGTTGAAAATATCCGTTTCAACGTTTGAGATAACGTCTACAGCTTTTACGCAAACTAAGGCTTTAAAATGGAGATGCACCGAGCCGACGTGGAAGGTCACAAGGCTAATTTCCGTCGCGTAAGAATAAGGGTGTGTTACGCTAGATAATGACATAGACCATCACACGATAAACGTTTAGGTGCAACGGACACTGATATAAGTGACCAGGATTTTGCTGGTCTCAGTAACTAAAATTTTGTTTATTGCCGAATCCATTTAGGTAAAAATGGCCTTCGTCTGACATCACCGGGTTGTTAATGAACTCATCATCCTCGTTTCTCTCTTCAAACATTAGTTCGAAAAATTATTGTCGCTTTAGGTGATCGTTGGGTTTGAACGATCTGTAGTTTGTACGCATTGTAATATAAGTTCTGTAACAATATTCTTTGAACAATCGATCAAAGCGACTCTAAAGACACTAATAATCGACGAATTCAACTATGATATTTGTTGAATAATACTTTTTGTGACAGCAGCTTGAACGGTCTCCATATCTGACGTTCGGACAATTCATAAATGTTCCAAAGGTTTCTTGTTCAGAGCAGAACCTGTTTCCCATGTGTTAATCGCAAGTACTGACGGATCTCTATCATGATATATTGGTGGAATTATCAGCATTCCAGTGACAGTGGCCTTCACACTGTCATTGTTCTTGTAATATGCCTTGACGGTAAAAATACGTTTCACACCGTTTCAACGGCCCGTTATGACTAAATGGAATAATGGAATCAACTGGGTTGTATATTCTAATCAGGGCAAGCGATCAGCGAGGACTGTAAACATAATTCATAAAATTTCCTGAGACAATCTATATGTAAACACGCCTGCACATTTCGCGTTGAGGATCGGTTAAAGTGAATTGAAATAGAAACTAAATAAAAATAAAATCCTACGATATGTGTAGAAATAGTATAGAACTACTGTTCGTATAGTATGCGGTTCGTAGACCTAAAACTGTCCTTTAATCTAAAATTGTGAAATGCATTGTACTAAAAATATTTCAAAGATAAGAACGGGATATAATAAATAGAAATATAAAACAGAATATCTATCAGAAAATAAAGCAGAATGCTTAACGAGAAAAAATAAATGTGCGAAGAACGATAGCCTATAGTTTAATTATATTTATTTTCTGATTCAAAATAGTAAAGATGAAGTTATTTAGGAACTATACAGTAATTTAATTTAACTGATAGAAATGAAAGGGATGAAGTACAGTCATCGGAGACGTTAATGAGAAAATGGAAAACAAGAAAAATATGTAAGCAATTATCAAATTAGGGTTGGAAATAAAATGTAAAACAGGCTCATAGAATTATAGAATGGGAAGTATTAAATACTAATAATATGTACTTCAGAAAAATGAAAGAATCGTCGAACATGATGGACTCAAAATGGAATTGAAAAATGGGTCAGATTTAATTACGTTTAGTGGAGATGAAGTTGTCAGATGTGTCAGTGATTAGTGAACTGTGATATAACTGTTGACAAGATTTGTTGCTGAGGAATTCATTGAAGGTTGTGTGGGAAGCGGTCACTCTAATAGTGTCAGTAATGATATTGATGACATCTTGTGTAGGCCTACGTACACAGGGGTGTATGTAACATACATTTGTACAGTTACATGTAGTATTTTTATTTTTATTTATATAAAAGTAGTTCTATTTGAATATGCAATGCCTAGTATGCGACATAAAATATGGCTAGAAAGGGAACATAAAAATAAATTCATTAGTCCACCAATAAGAATTAACCAATGACTCTCTGATAGGTACAGCATTTTGTATCTATTTGTTTAATGTGTGCGTAGTTGTAGATATTCAGACCTTGAATAATAAGATACCTCGTAAACCTCACGGATCCTGTTTTGATTACTGTACTCCCATGTTTACTGATCACACCTATTGACATTTTTACTTTAAAAAGCTGTAAATATATATTTATGATACGTGTCTGTAATAACTACTAATCATAGTAAAGGAATGTTCACGTTTCCTTTGCATTAAAGGCCGGAACCATCCTGTAATAAAAATTCGAATTCTGAAGAAAGTAATAACACATAAAATTACAATTTTGATAGTACAACTGAACTCATGTTTCCTCACAATCATATTTTATTAAACAAACATGCGAACGCTTTTAGAGAATGAAATTTTTATTTTAACAATTCTTATTATTAGAGAGAGAGAGAGAGAGAAGCACAAAAATATTGACGTTGAACAAAGTACGATTAAACTTTCAAACATTTAAACGATGAGATACAAAAATATTTGTGCAGTTCCATACAAAAATATTCACAAATGGTTTAATTTTATAATACGTTCCATGACAAACATTTAATTTGTTTCACATTCATTAATCTGGAGATGAATTGGTTTACAGCTTACCTAGCTCAGAGCATTTTCAACAAATATCACACTTAACTGACATGGTGTCAATGTGGTGAAGTGTGTCACTGACGTATTAAACCTAAAAGTACGTTTTGTAGTTACGGCTTAAGATTCTGTAACCCAAATATCCATTATCAACAACTATCTTCAGTTTCCATGTAAGCATGAAACGAAGACAACGTTCTACGAATACACATTGTAATGTGACGATATCTACGTGTATTTGTTATCTGTTAATGAGGTTGAGGTTGAACCTAATCAATTGCCTCAAACGTTGTTCGCCATTTTGTAAGTAACCGGAGGCCTATGGTTTAAATTTGAATGGAAAGTTTATATTTTATAACTTTTCGATACGAAGTTTTAATTTAGTTTATGATTTATTGATTTATTTAATCCAATTCAATTGTTTAATTGAATCCAATATAAATAAATCCGGTGAATTGCTCTTGAAGTTTGTTAACAAAGGTATTTAGACTTTGGATAATTTAGTTCAATGTTGTGAGTTCGTAGTCGAATAGTTTACGTTAACTCTTCTGCTATTCGATGAGGTGATTCGAACGGTGTATTCCTGTACTGAAATTGACATAAGCATAATGTTTTTACAATACTTACTAGTGATTGTTGTATGTTAATAATGTGCGAGAATATTGCTGGCGAGAATCATTAGATTCAAATTCTCGCTGCTGTCTCTGGTACCAACCGTCGCTGTCGCTCACCTAAGCTGTAAGTCTATTCTTTTTGAATAATAGTCAACACTTTGCCTATTCGTGAAATAATACTTATTTATTGAACTCAATTTGAATAATTGTTGTTATACAATTATTTTACTCATTTTCTTTTAAAAACAATTAATTTCGAGTATGGACTCTTAAAATAATTAAAATCTCAGGGTGGTCAGACTGAGCCTAATAATCGACTATGTCTGGATGTCAACAATTTCGTTATTTTGCTTTATAAAATTAGCAGGTTCTTTGAGTCTGCAAGATACACTTTAACAAAAGAAATGCACTACTGTAATAATGAGTAGGCGGAGAATAAAAAATATTATTTGTTTCTTTAACATAACACAAAATATGAACGATTGTTCATTACTTGAAATTGAGGTTAACTAGGGTTCATTGTAACCTTACGTGTTTGATATTAATTGATTAATGCTTCTTTTAATGCATTACTTATTTTATATAACGTTGTTATTGATTAAATTCAGTGAGATTTCCATGAATTATCTCCTAAAAGTGGACATAAACAAAATCAGGTAATTCAAATTAATTTACTACTAGGGTTAACTCGTATGTTACATTGAGTTAAGGTTCTAAAATTAAACACAATAATAGTCTAGAAATATTAAATGTTGGGGTTCATTGGTCCCCTCATTGATTATTCAATGTCTCTTTATAAAATATTACAATTAATTTTAAGCTAGAAAATCATAATTGTTATTATCCAAAGGTTTCGTTGCTTATTGTTTATGTAACTATCAAAGTCCCTTTCCTTATAGAAATAGGATTATTTTTGATTTAATTTAGATAAATCAAATTCGCTAGTAGCGTTCTTTATTTGATTAATTATTTTTTATACAATATAATGACCATTTGCACTGATACTTGCGTGTACCGTTGACCCGAAGTATCACTAACACAAAACTTTTAATTTTCAAAAACTAATTAACATTTGAATTAATATTTATTAATTCTCTTCACACACTGCCTATACGCATGCACTCCGTTAAAGAAAACTGTTAAAATAAACTTCACTGTCCCTTTTTGGTCCGACCTAACCTCAACTCGGAGTTTCGAGGTTAGAGTGTGTTATCAGCTGTCTGCTATCAATTCAATGTTTTGATGGTCACTCTGCCCACGTGGAGTCTGCCTCGATTGCTGGTGATGAACTGTTGTTGTTACGTGTGTCGGGATTCGGCACTTCGTACTTTTTAATGAGCTCTGATTGGCTAATTGTCTTTATTTCGTGTACTATCGGCGAAGTTCGTCAAAATAGACGCGCAAACAAGCGTCAGTAGGCTGGGGTGGAGATTATAACTTTCTGGTCATATAGCCACCCGCACGGGCTTGCAATTTATTAGTTTTTCTTATAAATCAAATAGTTTGTTTATAATTACTCTGACAACATTTTTATAACTTCCATTGTTTCTATTTTTGATTACGAGTAATTTGCATACCCTTATCATATAGTTCTGATATGGGGTTGATAAGAACACACTTCGTACAAATTAATAATATTTCTTATGTTACATAATACATTAAATACATTGGTTTTATTCACTGTGTTTATGGTGATAACATATTAGTACTGTATTATGAACTTTTCACATATGGTTATTTACTTATAGTTATAAATTATTCATTTTCCTAGGGTCAAACTCTAGGCCTATTATCACATAAATTGTTTATTAATTATTTCATAATATTAGTTGTTGATAATACCATTTTGTTATGGCCTATGCATAATGCAGTGGTCATCACCACTTCTGATAGTGTTAGTCTTATTTATTACTGGTTTTTTATTTCTTTAATTATAGTCTTTTTGGTGAGTTTCTAGTACTCTTGAATGTTACATTTCTCGTTAGTTGTAATTCTTTCAAATTTATTTCATTATTGTATTTTTATCTCTTATGAGTGTTCTGATAACACTGTTAGTACTGGGCAGTGGTTAATACTGCCTTTATATTGACAATTACATTGGTTTGAAGTTACTCAGACTTCTTGCATCTAGTGGTTACTAGTGTTTATATTCATTATTTGTGTTATTATTATTAATTATGTGGACATAATCCTTGAATTGTCTCATCTAAACGTTATTCTGCATTATTCAGTGTTATAGGTTGAGTTCCTAATCTTTTATTACAATTTTAAGTGATATTTTTGCTGTTTCAGGCAATCAATCTATGTGATGCATATATTATATTATATTATATTAAATTATATTTATTCAGCATTTATGTTTCCTTAACACATTATCTTTTGTAGATTAAATGTTCATTATAGTATCTAGTTATGTTATACTACAACACATTTTGGTTTAACATTACTTTAGTCATAGTTTTCTATGGTTTTATTGAAAACTAGTTGGCCAGATTAGGTTATGTTCTAATTTGGTCTCTCAACAATGGTTGAATGTCAGTTTCAATTTTCTACATAATACATGATTTATTTACACTTATCTAACACTGGTATATTAAAGGCCGAGTAACATTATATTGTAAAGGCCGAGTCACTAGAGTGCCTGTACTCCCCGGGAGCTGCGGACGATGCCAGCCACACATTCTTCGTTTGCGGCAGATGGTATTTAGAACAGTTCCAAATATAGATAAAGTAACACTTAAAACAAGAATAAGTACAGAAAAATAATAGAGTAATTCAAGCTGAAAGAAAAGGTCACCTGACGGAGGAGGCGATATGAAATCACAGAAGGGAGAGAAAGGTCAGAAGTGAAAGAATGAACGCCTACTAGAAAAAGAAAACAGAAGAAAATGTGCAACCTGATCCCAAGTGGCCTTAATGAGAAATACAAAATAAAAACATTATTATTGCTGTAGAATTAATATTGTAATATTTGTTATTCCACGGTTTCAGAAATTACCGTGTGAAATAACAATAAGTATTATTAAAAAATAAAACTTTATTTCCATAATTTTTGTGGTTTGGCAAATTCAATTTTGGGATCGCTATAAATGTTATTATATCTACAGATGGTATTTGCGGATGGTTTGCGGGCGAGGAAAATTTATAATAAAATATTCTATTACGTCATTGTTTAAATTTTAGTGGATGTGAAAATTAATTTCAACATACTTTGAAGTGTGTATACACTGATGATATTAATTATTTTAAAACTAAAAATTACAGTGTTATGGTAACTGCTGCAACATACTGACTGACGTAGAAAAACACGTTTCAGTAATTTTAATATAAATTTTAATATCGAAAAATTGAATTAGTTAATTAATTAACAAAGGATCCGTACAACAACAAAAATTAGTCTTGGTAAATGTGAAAATCCAGCGGTTTAATGCAGATGTAAAACTAAAATTTTTTTACGCAGCAAAATGTTTAGTTCTAAATCAAAAATTAGAAACTGAAGAATTAGGGAAAACGAAAAAATGCTAAGAAAATACTTGACCCAAAGTAAAATGGAGATAAGTGGATAAGTGTTTTATGAAGTTTAATAGAGGTTTAGCTGATATGAAAATCCTGAAACAGAAAATTTTAGACAGAGATACTTTTACTTTCCAGAAAAAGGCTCAAGGAGTTCAAGGAAAACAAGGATTAACGAAGTACAGATGAAACAAAGGAAGATGTAACATATTGAAAGGATACAGATAAAGAAATAGTGGAAGGTCAAAAAGGCTAGAAATGAGGGAAGATCACAGATTACTTCACAACGGAATAGCTGGCCAAAATAACAAAATATTAATTAATATTAATGTTAATTGATCTAAGTTTGGTTAATGAAGCTTGTAAAGACTCTTATTAAGAGATTTGCCAAGTAACATCACTTTCTTTTCTTGTAACAGTTTTAATAACTTAATTGTAATATAGGCCTATTGTAATACAGTGTAATAAATTTTAATATATTTGGTATTTAGTAGGCTATAAGTTAGAAAGTAACTTCTTTGAGAATTGCAAAATTAGGCGAATGTAATATCGTGCAAGTCTTCATTTGATACAAAACACGGGCACTCATAAATCAATGGTCGTTTGTTAAATACTGTTGATAAAGTGTAAGTTTCCAACGTATAAACAAGTGTGTATTTTTGCCTTATATATTAATATAAAATATATTCAGAAAAACCAATTTTTAATAATCCATCATATTTTCTTCCTTTGTAAAGAACTGCCGTAATCTGTTTTTACATTTTTCATTGATAGTTTAAAAGTTTTTTAAAATTACATTGTTAATTGCGAATACGATTCATTACGTCATTCACATAAAGCTGGTGTTAGAAGTTATTTCCCTATTATTACGTTCTGTTGTATATTTAAGAACATACAACATTTCGCTCTCTGCGCCGCTGTGGCAATAAAAATATTGGTATACATACCTCGGAGGACGATTCGAAATTAGTACGCTATTTTCTTATCCACACTGCTACGAGAGAGTTGACTAAGTTAGCTCCTATTTCTCCGTCTGTGGTTATCAAACATTACAATCAGAGATGAAAACGTTGTCTACGTAGGCTTACTGCGCAACCGCTTCTACTGTGTTGTATTATATTGATGTGAACCACAACACATTGTCACTATAGCCTAGCAATTCCTTCGAGGCACTCGCAACAACTTGTGCCTACAGTATTACATCGTAAATACTGTATATTAGTGTTACGGTAATGATACAGTGCTGATACGATTTCAGTCACGTACGCACAACTGAACACAACCACTCCTATGTGATTTTCATCTCCCTGATCGTGCTACTCTACACCGAACGCACATAAGCTTTCTATTTACGTTACTCTATAAAATCAGTTTATAATATTATCGATACAATTTACGCTTCTTAATGTCGCCACATGTTTTACAATGTTTTAAGTGGAATCTGTTAAATTTTCTGTACAATATTGATTATAGCTTTACAATTAAATTGGAACAACGTAGCCCAAAAGCCAAAGTTGTTACGCATCAAAGTTGTAAGAAAATGTTAACTCTTTAAGGTGCATTAAATGATATTAAATAATATCAATATATGCCTTAAGATATCTTGCTTGGTTATACAATTACTCTAATTCTTTCAACAAACTTCTCTCTTGGATTCTTCACTTAACAAGATATAAGAATTAATAGCAATTTGTATGTGAAGATGAAAATATTATTTACTTAATGGAAGCGCACTAAATTCCGTTCTCTTACAAAGTGATTGTTTCATATTTATAAGATGCAATTACATTGCTTTAGTCGTTTCTACGTAAACATATTTGTCCCTTTAGTAACCGAATATCGCCGACTTTAATTGAAACTGTGGGATTCCGATCGCAAAATTTCATAAACTTAAAGAATTTCGAACACAGGTTAATGCTAACGTATAGGCTATAGTTGGTGACTGATGTTTATTACTAGCTTAATGTTTATATTTCAAGTGTCATGTCCAATTAAACCGTTCCTGTGTTCCTAATTATTCGTGGCTATTGGACAAATATCCGTCCTATTACAGTGAATTCATCAATAGTTTATTAGCCTCATATGAACCGTAGAAAGCTTTAATTCCAGTGGCACACGATTTCTTCAGTTATGGTATTCATTTACTCATGTTTCGTACGGCTTTACTTAACTTAAACAAACGTAATTAGATTTTAAACTTTGTGAAAACAGTGAAAGTCTAAAGATGGGTTTTTAACATTCGGATTTAGCATTTTAAGGGTTACAATTAATAAGTTTTTGGTGAGTTTCGTTCAATAAGTAGAAACAATTTTTAAATTATTTGTGTCGACGTTTTTGTACAATTTATTGCCAAGGCAAATGAAGTTATTATGCCACCAAACACGCTAATGTGACAGTCAAAATATCGACTCGTGACAGCATTATGTAGATTTGTGTTATCTACCGAGTACCTATGATAAATAAAATCATTTAATATCTGACAATTTTAAACTAAACAAATATACATTAGTAATATAATAGTGATAAGATCTTCATAAATAAGTAAAGTTTATTGCACTATAATACTAAGCAAACAGAAGTAAGTATAGACGGAATAGGAAAATACTGACGCTGCAGAGCTTTACTTAGTAATGTCGCCATAAGTAAACGCTTAACAACTTCAGCAATTTACTGCAGGAACAATAAACCTCTGTCTTACGATGTAGTTTAAAAGTCCAGTCGCTTCGTTTCTTCAGCTTAATGGCTTTATACTGATATGATCACTTAATAATTTTTCCTCTATAAGTCAGTTACACAAGGACCAGAAATACAATTTAATAAATACACTCTGCAAATTTAATGTGAATACAAATTATTAGTGTATTTTGTGTTCACTTTATGTTTATAGAAATGCATGAACGCAAAGCGTGTTGTTTATTGAACTGTAAAATATATCATTATATATTTTACATATAAATATATCATATTCGTAAATACATTCTTTGTTTATTCAAAATCTGTTCTCCGTATACTCGTTTTATACAACATATCTATTTAATTAAGCTAATTAACATTATTAAATAACAATGATCATAAGTAAGACGTTACAAGTTAACGTTAATGGGCATCGTAATGAGAATACGAGGAGCCGACAAAAATCAAAGACAAAAATTATCTTCTTGACTCTAGTGAATTTACCTTAGACATTCCAACCTATAATTTAAAACGTATCTCATGCTTAACACATTGTTGATAATAATTTATAAGTACGTAAAATACGAGAAAACTGTACCATAAGGAATACACTGAAAGTAGAATATTTTGAACGTATAAGTGTTTTAATGATTTTCCGATCATTTAAATAAGCCTCGCTTGCGATTCCTACAGTAACTGTTTGGCACATTTAATTTGAATATATTAAATATTTTGAAACATTTCTATCATGCATACCAAAACGTGAAGATTAATATTAAAAATAATTAATATTGAGTTTTTTAGTAATTATTTAAAAATATAAGTCTATAATTTCATTATCAAAATTCTTTTGTATAACGAAATTTCGTTGCTAATTCGTTTTTAATTTTCCGGGATACCTTACTTTTTATCAACATAACGTTAGCTAGCGATAATGTTAACATGTACAGTTTAATTGAGAGAAATGGAAACAATCTAAATAATATTATTATTTCTGTAACGAGTTTGTATAGTTTCCATTACATGGTAATTTAACAACGACTGAACAACAGTACAATTACTCTTCTCGATAATACACGGATGTCAGGTATAGCATTGTGGATTTACTGTGTAATATACAGTTGACGTAGCCATTGATCTAATGTAGTCTACAATGGATATCAACAATATGCACGTATTAAATGAAACAGAAATTGTTTTGACCTGTCTCATGTTGAAACACAATTTAGAAGTTTCCTAACAAATTCAGTGCTGTCAGATAATATCGAAAATTTATACTAGCCCATTATACAGTCGATTAGTTAGATGTAATAAGCTAATTTAGATTTGTTGCCAGTAAATTCAATACAAATACAATATAAAGAGTTTATTTACCTCATCTTGAACACCATACCGTAAAGCAACATTAAAAAAAAAATGATGCGACATTGCCTACGGGTATTGGAAATCTCGTTTGAAGATAGGCTTGTTTTCTACCAGCAACAATTCCATATTGTCTGCAAACCTGATGCACTTGTGTGACGATAGAAAATGTTACTGAAATATCAACTTGGTGGTCACGGAAAAGGCCCTGCTCATTCCAGACTTGAAGGGAAAACGCCCGAGGAAAATTGTCTGGAAAAGAAGAATAGGCTGTAAGTAAGTAAACGTAAGAATAGAAAAGAAAGATAGGCGGAATTGCAGTGCAAGTAATTTGTAACGTTTTCTCTGGTGTTCCATAATTTATTACTCCACAGCTTAAAGACCATTCTCCTGACGATCCTCGGAACATACGCGCGCGCGCGCGCGCACACACACACACACGCCTTCATCTCTTCTTTAAAAACCTATATGTTTGGTTATTTTGATATCGTGACAAGGTAACAACATACATTGAGTATCATCACCATTTACCAACAGTTGACTTGCAAGGAACAATATTGTCTTGGATTGAAACGAACCACCTACAATTGCTTCAAAGCGCGTATAGCTACAACATGGTGTAAATTCTTGTTGAAATAATGAAAAAAGCAATATTAAAAATTATTTTGTATGTATAATTTTTTAAAATGTATAATGTAACTGACTTATAATATTCTTTGTTTCAATTTACAATATACAATTGGTTCTGAAAAAGGTTAAGGTATAGTTTATTACATTCAGTCAGTAGTGTGGTAACCAGACTTCAAATAACACTGTCCGTTTAATTACTTTGTCCCAGTTAACCGTTATTATAACATTTGTTACCACAGATGATGTTGAGGTCATGTTTGAACGGATTTCCGTTTGTTGATGTCCGTTTTGTTTGAACGGATTAGTGATGTGATCACAAATAGACTCTTTGATCAAACACAGACTAATTTAATATTGCGTTGCTAGTAACCCTTAATGCAGACCACAACTGACAGTGATACATTTAGTTCCATAACATTGATTCAGAATGATATTTTTTATTCAAAATTATGTGTATTTTGTTTGCAGTTTGAAAGTTTCCACTAAGATTTCGAGGCTTATCACTTAGAGGAAATTCGGATAATATGGAATAATCGGGCAATATGGAATACTGTTGTTTCAGCTCTTTTGAGAATTTTATTTCTTTGTCATGCACTGAAAGTACTACAGAAAGCAATTAGGATGCCAGTGTTACCATGACGCCAACTGACCGAGTGTTGTTGCTGAGAAAGAAACTTGTTTTTATTTGTGTTTACAGAACTTTTCAGGTAAGAGTTAACAATGCAGTTTCCACTTCTTACAGTTTCTATTGATTCTAATCAAATCATTGTTTTAGTTTAAGGTTTAAAGGTTTATGCTTGTTCATCTTTGGGTTATGACAGTTATGAAGTACTTTTTATATACATCTTAATTTAACAGTATCAAATAAAAATAAAATCAGCAAGTTGTAAAATTTTAAAAGGAAATATTAGTGCATAAACTACTCTAATATATTGAAAGTCAATCTGTATGAAAAAATAGCTGAAATTAGTGATATGAATCAACCAAGGCCTAAGCAGCTCAGTTGTTTCACTATCTGTCTAAGTACCAGAAGACTAAAGGGTTAATAGTTACTATTTTAGAAGGATTATAATTTTAAAACAAGTAACTGATTACATAAAGTATTTAAAAAAAAAAACAGTAAAATTCACAAGTTTTAAAAACGTTTGTTGGTTTTGTTACAAATATGCCTAAGAGGAGAGATCGTGCAACCATAAGAAAACCGTGAGAGCCAAAAAGTATAGAGTTGGCTATACAAGAGGTCCGTGACATGCAAATGAGATTCCTAAAGGTTGCTGCAGCTGTTACCAAGTGACAGAGATGCCAAGCGAAGAGACGAAGATGCTTCACCTCGTGACATGAAGAATACTCGAACACCACTCAACCACTACATATTTTTTAATCAAGGAACAGGTCCTTCTAAATAAATGAATGACACTGTGTTCGCTTACATACTTTACCATATGCTTCTTTCTCCAATAAGAGAAAATTATCTGATCGCGGACAAAATCTGGTACGGTCACAACAATCGCTGCTTCACCATACGAGTGTGGAGATTTCTCTCATTAAACCCAATAGTAAACGTCCTCAAAAAACTGATAAAACGAAAATTTCGTCATCTTGTTCCTATGAAATCTACCTAATCAATTGGGGAAACAATTGAGTAAGTAATTGTTCTTACTTCAACAAGAAGATAACTGTAAGTAGTAACTAAAAGAACCTGACATTCCATTCTGATGAATCGTTAGACCTGGAACTTGGAAACGCAGGTAATGAAAAGGCTCCTGTTGACTAAGACTAAAATTTATAATGCTAAAAAGGAAACACTCAATAACAGGAATCAAGGTAACTGACAGCTGATAATGAAGACAGTAGCACCGCATTGTAGATGACATAAAACCGTGTTGTGTAAAATAGACAAAGATCAAATAGTGATGCTGAAAAGCTTTTAGTGTTGCAACGACGCATGTGTTCAAAATACAATTAAAATATAGTGATTTGTATTTTTATTACTACATGTTTAAATGTTTTAAATTTTGTAAAACACTATTTATTGGTTACTGTGATATTGTAATTTACTTTTATTGATTTAACGCTACATTCGTGTTGGTATCGTGCTATCACTGGTTTAATAACATATGCAAAACATTTAATAACAAAGTTAACATTAACTCATTTTTTGAGACAAAATTTATATATCTTACAAAATTTGTTAGCGATAAAGATAAAGTGATGTAGTCAAGCGTAAACGTAAACATAACTTAGTGTCACACGGAGAGGGAGAGAGAGAGAGTGAGAGAGAGAGAGAGAGAGAGAGAGAGAGCGAGAGAGAAAGGTTATGAGAAAAACGTGGTCGCAGACGCAAATGACATAATAAACGCGACAAAATTGTTAGGTGAAGCTTCAGTGTTCTCTTGGCGCTAACAAAAGTGGACTCTGCTGGATTGTAAGTTGTGTTTAACGCCCTGCAAAATTTTACCGGAGGGAATTACACATTTCTCTAATTTTGTAATTTAGTCAACGTGACTTTGTTTTGATTCGACAAATCTCGTTTTATTAGAACATTTTTTAATCAATTACAATTAATTACATGATACATGATAAGAATTTGTCTGTTAGACTGTTTACTCCTTCTTAAAGTATGTCTAACGCTAACGTGCGAAATAGTAAAAGAATACTATACAGCAAAAAAAAGAAACTGATATTACTTCTCTTGCTTAGTGTAACTGCTGATGTATGAAGCTGTATGATCCTTGATGGATACGTCGCAGTATATTAGAACAATACATAATGTAGTAATATTATGGGTAAGTGGAACGTGTGCGATTTGATCAGAATCAAACCTTAAAATGATTGTAAACTTTTATTACGCAAGTCAAGAGCAACAGATTTAAAAAAAAGACCTTTACATCACTGAGCAGAGCTGAGTTTGACAATGGTTATATTAAGTCATCTCACGAACGAACGTTTACCAAACGTGACACGATTCTGAAAAACCTCGATGATATTAAGCGACTCTACGTGATGCGACATTAAAACCTAATTTTTTACGTTGAACACTTTATGTTACATTAAATATCATCTCACAGGTGTTATTGCACAAATTCGCTTACAGTCAAACATTATAATTACAGATGAGAATACGATACTGGCAGGAAAAAGAGTTATCTAACCTTTTGACTACGATGTCTTGTTTAAATTATAACCTAGGTCAACGTTTAGGCCTATTCCGGAGTAGTATTCTATTCTTCAGTATGTCGTAAGGGCCGGCGCCGAAGCACTGACGGTTTCTCGCACTTTGGGCATACACCGAATCTCAACCACTTTATCTGTCCATTAGGTAACGAAACACACAACACGGGAATGCAGCCAAGAAAAATTCCCACTATCCGTCCACTGGATACGTCCGCGAGTGGGTCAGGAACCCACTCTTCGAGCGAGAAGACTAGACTACCGGTCTTAGCCGCTACGTTGAGTAAGACCACGAGTGGCCGTACAAAACGCAACGCTGCCCAGCAGGGGCCTCGTGGAGGGCCGGTTCGGTACCCAATGGCACGAGGCAATGGGGGCCAGCCACGGCACTCGAGTCGGGTAGAGGCTCGCACCAGCGCAGGTCACGCACCGAAGCATCGCCGGCGCTCCCCTAACGCTGTACGTACGCTTTAACTCGATTATCAGCACTGATACTGCCGAAAAACGGATAACCCCGCACCCCGTAAGGCAGCGTACACCAGGGTGGGGTTCTCGAAAGTAGTTTTGCCACCGGTAATTAGCGGTTAAGGCACAACTCACAACCATCCCGGGACTGTGCCCGGGCCCGCCTGGTGGGGCCAGTCCGCAGCGCGGTGTTTCCTTGCATGGCTCTGTTCCACCATGCAGGGGCGTGTCGCGTGCCGACCTCTCCTACTAGGCTTCACCGCACGATGTTAATTAGGTCCAGTGGGGCAGGAGTGGTTACCTAGTGCGGCTACTGGCCAGTGACGGGACGACGCCCTGGTTACCGTTCACAAAGTGACACCCGCCTCTTAGCCCGGCTAGTCAACCCTAATTTCAGCTGACTTCGGCGGTTCATCCCCGGACCAGCGATGAGGGGGTGGGCGTCAGGCGGGGAAAGGGCAAGATCCGAGCCACCGGAAATGGCGGTATAGGCTCGCCCTCTGTTGCCCCTCCAGGGGGCGCAGCCCCCAGTCCCCCGCCCTAGGGGGAGTATTTTTCGGTATATAATGCAAATCTACAATCTTTCTTAGACTCTTACTTGGCAACATCTGCACTTTGACACATATAATAACAAGTGTAATACCTATATTTCGCCATCTGTGGTGAGTGTTACAAACGGTGTATAGACATTCATTTCTATAACGATAACTACTTAAAAAGTGCTACTTGAAAATTATTAAAAAAATATTTTACGCTTAGATGACTTGACGAATATGGGTGTTACTTTCCATGCAGATAGTATTGAACAATTAAATTTAAAACAGCATAAAATGGAAGTATATTTGAAAAAACAAAGAAATAACGTTGGCTTTCTCAAATTTAAATTAATATGTTATTGGTCATAAAATAATGATTCAAAGTGTGTGGCGCTGATATTAATGAGATTATATCTATTATAAGACTACGCACGTAAAATACAAAGGGTATAGAGCTGAAAGGTTATTTGGTAACGTTAAATGTACAAAAAAATCACTAGAGATTGCAGTAGAGTGGATTCTTCCTAATTCGAACGTCCATAGGATGACATGAAACAAAAATATTACAGGAAATGTTAATGTTCAGAAACGTTACATAAAGGCATCACTTTAACCTGACTTTATTATAAGAAAACACATTCCAAGGTATTATTTATAATGTTTTTATGCTGAGTGTTTTTAATTGGTGTAAACGTTTGTAAGCAGTCAGTGAAACATGGTCATATATGCAGGAAGTTATTCATATAAAGTTGTGCACTTTTCCGTACCTCAGCAGAAACACTTAATCAGAAAAATCTTATACAGTAATGTGTATAGCTTTTGGAACGATTATAGGTATACAACTTTAAAACTTGAATTTTCTTTTTTAATTTTGCCGACAAAGCAATCTCAACATTTTTTTCAACTTAAAGCAACCTTAACATTTTTTCTATTCAAAGGAACATTAAACTTGTATGTGAAACAAACATTTTATCAATTTATCAGCTACTTTGCATAATCGTTTATTACTTTTAAAGATGTGTTAATGAGTAGATATAGGTGTCGAATCTAATTTCGGCCGAGTTGTCAATAAGGTGTTGTTTATGTGTCAGATAACGATTAGACAACAACCAGAACCAGCATCTTTAGTTGTTCCAAACAGACAGCATTAAGTTGACCAAGTGACTCGGTAATTAGGCAACACGATTAGCGGAACGATTAGAACTGTGCAGTGCAATGTACTGAGTTAACCGATAATGCTGTGTCGTACTATGTCGGTGTGACATACTGGCAGACTTAACGGCATTAGTAACGATTGCGCTAACAGCTGTGTGCGTATCTAAACCAGATGTCTAGTCAATTAATAGGAATTTTATATTATTTTTCAAACCTTAAACACAATAAATTTATCAAAAAACTATTATAGGCGTAAGGAGATGAGGGAGTTGATCTCGATCTGATAAATGGTTTTCAGTTTTTTCTACATAACGTGTTAAAAAGATAAAAATCTGTACCTTGCATATTACAAAAAAAAAACTCAGTTTCTAATCTATTAAACAATAATAGGCCTACTGCAAATTACAATTATACGTTTAAATTGAGAGTTACTTTTTTGCACATATTCATAATTTACAAGTTAGTGGTATCTACACTTGTCGAGTTAATATGAACATTCTATATATGTTTTAAGAAACAACATTACTTCCAGCCAAAAACACGCAATCGTTTATAAATTACGATTTTACTAGTTGCACTCTCTTTTCATTTGCGACCTTTAGTATTTTGAGGGTTGGAACTCACGAAGAATATTCAATGTATATGACATTTCTTGCATATCAAATGTATTAATAGAAATATGTAGCTCACCTCGATGATTTCAGAAACTTCTTGCGTCATTGTTACAAGCATTATGCTGTGTACGTCGTAAATTGCAGACAGTTTGCCACATGAATTTTATAAGCTTACAAGTTAGTTAATTGAAAGACAATTGTTGAGCTATTTTCTAATAAAAATAAAAATAAATATACTTCGGAAATTGCACTTTAGATGTGTAATACCAGTTAAAATTAAGTAGTAAATACAGAGACAACTTTTACTTCAAAGGCACTTAACAATTTAAGTCAATCAGTTTGATGAAACCTTCATTTCGGTCGTTTCACGATTATGCTTCCAGCAAGATATTTACGTGCTCTGAATGTTTCTGTTTCGTCTTAAATAACTGTTTTTTCGGTAACAAGTCAAGCCATGTAATATGGAATTCACTGCTACAGTGTTACTAGGTGAGCGTGTTTTAATTTGAAAAATAAATGCATTTCAGCAAATGTACTTCAGACGCGTCTACACATACGTGACCAAGATTTCTTTACTTCAGTAATATTTTAATATAAAAATATTTTTAATTTACGCAGTAAAGTCTTTCAGTAAAAAATTATATGTTTTAGCCAAATAAATGTGACACGTGGCACAAATAGCACTGAATAAGTGGCAACCAAGGAAACATAAAAGGCAAAAAAGGGTGCCAGAGAGAAGTAGAGTGAGTGCCTGGGAAGAAAAATGATAATTTCATTTACAAAAATTCATTCTGTTAGGCAAATATGATCGTACGTTTATACCAAATAAACAATAAAGCTGATTTTTTTTAGCTGTAATTATTTCAGTACTAATACTATTACCCATTACACTTTAAAACAGGGTGTGAAATGCGGTTTGAATAGAGTTACAACTCACTGATCATAGAGTAAACAACTTCAAAGCTTTATAGTTCTCAAATTTGTGTTTCAATACTTTTATACAGAGATCAAAGTTTAATATTTAATATATGTTTTTCAAACAATGTTTTTGAAGTTACGGCCTGAAAGTCTGTAAAACATGTTGTTACTGTTCCACTGAGAGTGTTACACATGTGTACTTTAAAATATTTACATAAGTTACATGGAGTTTAAAGTGTTAACTACACGTATTGTGATACTAAATGATGAATTAAGTTTGTAGATGAACGCAAATAATTATACATGAATGCGATTAAAACAAATACAGTAGACTCGCGACAATCCGGCCTACTAGAAATGTCGGACGGCCGAGCCGGATAATCGAAAGTTGCGGGTGAATCATTTCCTGTACAGACTGCGCCTATTATATGTGATAAGTATGTAAACATTATATTTCTTAGACCATGTGCATGTGTACACAGTCGATGCATTTTTTTAGATTTTTTTCGTTACGATGTGTAATAGGTTTAAACGTAGGGTAAAGGTCCCTAAATTGTACCACTTTTACTAAATTTCGTATATTTCTTGAATCCATTATCTAGGAACTTTTTAAAGCTTTCAGCAACACAAAGTGCTCGTTTTGCGAAATTATTACTAACAGCAAAATGTTATTCAGCGAAATAAACAATTTTTTTTAGAAAAAATAAAACTATGTCAAGTGGTACAATTTAGGAAACCGTTCCTTAAATTGTACCACCCTTCTCTTAAATTGTACCAGAAAAAAAAATAATACCTGGTAATACCGGGTTGTTTAAGACCTGAAGATGTCAGTGCTGACGAAAAGCTTAGTCGAACAATAAAAATTATAGCAGTTAGCAAGTTTATAAAAGAAATAGTAAAAAAATAATAATTTGATGTCCAGAATAATAGTTATTTGTTAAGTGTTTTTAATTCTTATTAATTATCTGAAACCGCGGCCACTGAGCTTGACAAGAAAACCTCAAAGATTTTTTTTTTTAAGGGAAAATTTAAAAACATTTTACAATATTTTAATTATTCTTAATTTATTTAGGTTAAAAAGTACAGTAGGATGCATTGAAATATAAACATGTTATTTGACCTAAGAATATACAAACCTTGTTACATATAAATCAAAATATTACGTGCGCACGCGCGCGCGCGAGTGTGTGTGTGTGTGTGTGTTTTTAACTTATTTCAATAAACAAATATTAAATTTAAACAGATAGCACAATAATATTAAATACATTATTCGGACAAAAACAAAACATAGGCCTATTTAACAAATATAGAATTACATAAGAGTCTTATTATAGTATCACATTACACACAATTGTCACAATAAAAAGTCTTCTTTCTGTTGCTTACACCGGCACACTTCGTGTGAAGCCAAACTTTACGCCAAAGACACTGAATCATTTCTTCATGCCTTTCTTCGGCACATAAACGACAGAACCAGTTCCCTTGCACTGTTTCCTCAGAGTCCTGAAATATTCGGCGTTTTGTTTTTTTAGAAGATTTTGCTGGCCGAACGTTTGTTGAAAAATATTCGTCTCTAGATCATTTTTTTAGGGGGGTTTGTAATTTTTAAGGAAGGGGCAGGGTTTCTGGATTCTTTTCTCTTTCTTGGTTTAAGGACTGAAACTAGGGAGATTTCAGCAACAGACACTTTGGGTTTTGAAGTGTTGTGCTCAGTTGTTGGTAATGTCGAATGGGTTTTGTTCTTACCCTCCAATCTTCGTTTTAGCGTTGGTTTTGGACACCTTACCTAATACAGATTTCGTTTATTCCAGCTTCCCCGTTTCTAAATGAATCAATAGTCCGATCCGTATCCTGCTCCGACCAAAGTCCATATTTGGTTTTTGGCATCTGCGTTAAAGATACAGCTATGATTAGAATTTAAATAATTTAAAAAACAGATTTAGAGAGTATGTTTAGACTTTCATACAAAAGGTGATATTTAAGACGAAAAAGTGACAGGAAAATTTTATGTCCTTCATATTCTCATTAAAAATAGAAGATTTACTACAAAAAAATCTAAAAATTTAGTTGAAAACAAAATGACGACTTTAAACAACGTTGTATGTTAACCCACTTTAAGAAAATATTTACAGTAAGGTGACAGTATTAGATTTTTGAGTCTAATTAATAACCCATTACTTCTGTATTTTCTAGGGAAATAAAAACAGTAGGTTTGCTTATAGATGAATTACTGTCAACTAAAATATCTACAGCAGTTTTAAGTATTTATTTTTCTGAGAAAATATATTTAGTATCATGATCTTAAATTGGACCGGTACTATTTAGGAGAATGTTAGTGGTACAATTTAGGAGAATGTCAATGGTACAATTTAGGAGACGTAGCCATCTTGGACGCCACGTATTTTCTTTCCACAGTGAAGTAACTATTTCTTAAAACAAACATGGTGTATTACTGGCAATTAAGTATAGAATCTCTGGCTATATATTAATAAGTAATTACACATTCCTTTTGTTCTGTAGAATCTTAAGTTCCCTTGACGGAAATTAGATGTCGAGTAGTCAAAACATAAAGACATTCACTGCAGACGAACAAGAACTCGTTGACTGACGCTGATGCGGAAGGTGGGCAAGGACACTGTAGTACGCGTACGCATTCTAGCCACTTGGTCGCGCCAAATAACACACCGTAGTCGAAATATCGTAACGGTAGGCCTACAATTTAGGAGCCTTTCCCCCTTGTGTATTCAGGCGACGACACGACAAAACTGTCGTTCCACAGTTTACGAGGGATGTGAAGGGCTACAATAATCCAGCGACTTTTTGACCACCGTGACTTTTCTAATAAGTACACGGAATAAATGTAGGACTAGAACAACGAAGTTAGACCAAACTTTAGAAAATACGGTACGTGAGAAGATTCAGTAGAATGTTTAAATTTGTTTTTATAGTTTTTTCGCACTTTATGAAAAAGAATCAAATATGAAGTTTGCCTAATTGCGAAATAAAATTTAAATAAAACGCCTAAAGCAATAAAAAACTTAACATTTAATTATACAATACATTACGTGCATGACAAAGATTACATGTACAACAGATAGCAATTTGTTAGTTATACAGTGTTTAATTAATGATATCTTGCATACTTCAAAGTGAGCATAATTTGAATTGTATACTTAAGAATAAAAAAAATTTAAAAATAGGCAGTCATTGAGGACTGCTGACAGAAGTGAAAACTTAAAACTATGAAATAACAGTGGTTTTTTTGGATATTCAAATTAATTGTAGTATCAAAAATTAAAATTTTGTGTAAATTAAAATCTTTAACATCAGTCTGGTTTTCACATCTATCGGCACTCCGAGCAACAATTATATACATTTTTATATGGTTTACTTATTAATCAAAACATATGATGGGCTGCGCAAGCCCAGTACAAAATATAAATACAACTTAATTGACATAATCCAAAATTTCGATAATATAAGCTAATAAAAAATAATTTTGAATTAGTAACCATATTTTCAAAATTCAACACACAAATCTAAAATTATTATAAAATTTTATAGAATTTTTAATTTTAAAATCCGCGGCAAAAATACTATCGAACAACTAGAAATTTGTTTTACCACGCTAGTAAGATAACTCCTAAGCCACTATGAAATACTCATTGCATGATGTATGGCAGAGGTCAAATATCAAAAATAAAAAATAAATAATATCAAATTTTTAAACGGAAATATTGATACGAATATTGGAAATATTTGAAAATACATGCTTTGTTTATGTTATTCATTTTTCTATAAAAAAATATTAACATATTTAGTACTCACTTTTGTACTGCACATTGATCCTACATTTGAACATTTAAAATAATGATCAAACTAAAACACAATTTAAACAATGCACAGTATACACACATTAAACTTTCGACGTAGTCAATTTAACTTTACTTATATACATATACACAGCACTAATGTTACAATCTTACAAAAATAAAAAAACTATTAAAAATACATACTTCGACATTAGACATGACGAAAAACCATAAGTTAACAGCCAGACGGACAAATAACAATTATGTAAATATCATATAATATAGTATAAGTAATTAATAAGAATAAAAATAATGTAAAATAGATCATAAGTATTGCGTTAATTGTTAATACGGAAAGCCGAAATCGCGCTAGGAATCGAACACGCGATAGCAAATTCGGCAGCGTAAGAAACTCCAAAATAAAGTACGTAAACGATAAAAGTGTGTTAAATAGTATAAATAGTATTACAATTGTATAATATAATTGTAGTATAATAGTATTACACACAAGTATAATCTATACTTTCACTGCTGGCCACGCGCAACACGTCATACTTATAGCTACAGATATACTGTTAGCATTTGCATGTCGGTGACGCGACTCATAAGATTTTACCCATCCAAAAATCGCGCTAGGGATCGAACACGCGATAGCAAATTCGGCAGTGTAAGAAACTCCAAAATAAAGTATGTAAACGATAAAAGTGGTTAAATAGTATAAATAATAGTATTACACACAAGTATAATAATCTATACTTTCACTGCTGGCCACGCGCAACACGTCACACTTATAGCTACAGATATACTGTTAACATTAGCATGCCGACATTATCATGTTGGCATTAGCATGTCGGTGACGCGAACTCATAAGATTTTACCCATCCAAAAATCGCCCAACGTGCCTATAGAAGTTTTCACTTCAAAAATGGACTTTAATTCAAATAAAATTTTTTATCAAGAATAAACATTTACACAAGCGAGAATAAGCAAATGCATTAACTTACACAAATACGATTTCTTTTATGAATTTGCTAACTGCTATAATTTTTATTGCTCGACTAAGCTTTTCGTCATCACTGACATCTTCAGGTCTTAAACAACCTGAAGATGTCAGTGATGACGAAAAGCTTAGTCGAACAATAAAAATTATAGCAGTTAGCAAATTCATAAAAGAAATAGTAAGGATGGCTGCTAATTTAAACAATACGAAGAATTACACAAATACGGTTTAAAGAAGTTTGATTATTGTTTACTTTCCCATCTGTGTTACTTTCCATGTCAAAATATCCTTCCATTTCCGTAGACAAATGATGTCTGCTCCACTGCCTCTTAATGCTCCTGTTTACTATTCAGCGCTACCTCGATCGCCTTGAAATCTTCGGTGATCTGATTGCTGCTTTCTTTAATGAGTTTCTCTTCAACGGTCTTTTCAAGCACCAACGCCACAATCTCATAGTTACTTCCTCAACTTCATCGTTTGCCAGCCATTCAGTAATGTCCTGGATTTTTTTCTAATAACGATACGAGCTCATTGTTTTCATTTGTCACTTCAGTATCACACTGTTTTTCGACCTTCTCTCACTATGATCTATTATCTATAGATCATATATATTCGACCTTCACTAGTTCTATGATCTAGAAACTTTTCCAAGAGGCTCTCACAAAAGTGAGCTATCTCCTCCTATCATTCAGATACCCATCGTATCACACCTAGACGGTCAACTTCCTTCAGAAGGGTTAGACAGTCTTCAGTGTCATCAATTGCCAATATGAAATAGCTGAGATATTTTTCCTTCAGCGCTTCAATGATGCCTTGGGCCGTCCGTTGTCAAAGTGACATTACGTTCGTTAACAGAAACAATGCTTTTATTTCTCCATGTTTTAAATCGTCGCTTTAAGGACCTTGTTGAGTATAAGAATTGATTTCCTCTGTAAATTATTGGCAGCCAAGTGCTTTTCAACACCTATTACCAATTCTTGTTGAAACCACATTTTAAACATTTCTCCGTTTTGATGTATTTTAGAAATTCACGCCTTTTTCTGATGCGTGTACCGCAATGGGAATGACTGTGTATTTGGATTTTTAAGTACTCTTGTGTTTTTTTTTATTTCCTAATTAATGTCAACCGATCTTATGGTTTCCATTTGCGTTACTACACGCAAAAATCGTAACGCGTTCTTTGCTTTTCTTTGTTCAGGCGCCACAGCTTCCCGTTTTGATGCAAGTGTTTTAGATAGTAATACTTTGTATTGTAGTTCAGTCTCGTCACAATTGTAGAGCTGCTTCTCTCCTTGTCAATAAATTGGAAAGATCAGGAGCAAACGTGTATAAAAGTTTTAAAATCAGGACTAGCACCTTTGTCTGCAGATAAACCCGCTGATTGTTAATTGTCGAACGCTGTGTGTTTCTTCCAGCGGGCCATCCATCACACTGGCAGTAGTAGAATCACTACAACCTTCATACTCGATTTGCTTTTAGAATTTCAAGGCTTTTCCTGGAGCAATCCAACTGAAAGCGGCAAGCCTTTTACTATTACATATTCTTGCCACAGGAATATAAAGCATCATCAACTTTTAGAATAGTTTTCCTCACTTTTATACCACTTCTACTTGCTTGATTAGTGCACCATTTTTGGATTTCTGCACGATTTTATTTCGATCGCCCACAGTTCTTTTCCCTGCACCTAACTCCAAAGCAATTATTTTTGCTGATTCTTCAAGCCAGCCGCTTTAGCTTGAAGTTTCCTTCATCGTCACCACTGTTTGTCAGTCATACTGTATTTAACTTTTATGTGAAATTATTTGCAGAATTAGAAACACTATACAGTAAACACTGAATCGGAACACGAAAAACTCTCATCAATAAAGTCAGAACTGTGAGCATACATACAACACGACCTCACGAACAAAAGGAATGCAGTACAACTGTGATTTGCCTGTACAGAGAAGTGCACCACTTGAAACGACAGTGGGGTATTCTGCCTGCGCCGTTTGGAAAGCGCTTAACTTTCTACAGCACCACATATAAACATTTTTATTTTATTATTTCGCACAGACCGGGCCGGATAGATGCGAGTTTTACTGCCTTACACGTTTTTACGTTTCAGAATATGTATTCATTCAAAGAGTACACAATAATTTAAGTAAGTATAATACTCTCTTTCAAACTGCCTTACTGGCTGACATAATCGACAGTGTTAATTGTGTGGTAATGGATAAATATTTTTATAATGTTACCAAATGTAATGTTTAAGTTAAAGTGATGTGTTTCAGCAAGTACCACGGAATATGTCAAACGTATTATAAGGACGTTGTCTGTGAAAGGGTAAATTTTTACAATTATCTCTATGTAAAAAGAGTTTAGCCTCGCTTTGAAACAGATTGTTACATCTAGGTAATATGTTTACAAGGTTGCCAGTTTTTAAAGATATTTATAAAAGTATGGTCATTCTAAATAAATTTACCCAAGAGATGCGGTGCGTTGAGTTTGTTAGAGCACGGTAAATTTAGTGCTGAACGTGAACTGTGTCCTAAACCGGGGTAAATCGACAAAGTTAGTGCGGCCAAACCGCTTCCAGTTTATTTAACACAAACTGTTTGTGTCCGCCGTGAACTGAAAGGGGAAATCATATGTGAAATCAAGCGAGAATGTACAGACAAATGAAATTTCCCTTTCTGAAGTGTATCTTTAAGCTACACTTTGTTGTACACATTATACATTGTAATTGCGTGTTTATTGAAATACTTTTTCAGCGTATTTGTTTATTAAGTTTTAGTTAAACATTTGACATACGCAAATTACTTTTTGTAATGTGTTGTACATTTTTGGGTAAACACAAGCATACTCGTATACTCGTACCTAATATAAAAGTGCCTTCACACACACTTACTCAAATGGAGTAAAATGACTTAACCAACACTTGTGATACTACAAGCTTCAATGGTAAACAGATTTAGTTAATTTTCCCCTGTAGTTTACATCAACTAGATCGTAGTCTATCTAGATCATATAGATTTACATCTATACAATTTACATATAGTCTTACAATAGATCAGTACATATATTTGTGTACTGAAGCGTCGTTAGTGTATCACGAAATCGACGTAAATACTGATCCTAATGCAAGCAGCCTTCTGATTTTGTTTGCTTGTGTTTAAATGCATATGTTAAGAGAATATATAGTAGTAAATTCAGATGTGTCTCGTTATCCATGAATATCTACATTTTCTACATACTTATTCATCTACATACTCTACACATACTTGGACTTACAGATTAAATAGATAAAACGAAAAATGAAACGAAAAAATAGTATTGTCAGGTCAATCAAACAATCAGACGTTTTCCCTACATAGCTACTCAAAATTTTCCCAATTCCACAAATATATGTGTTGTAAGCAAAGCATAATATTTTTAAAGGCGAGCATATTTTAAGTCTTTAAATACTGTTACAAAAATAACGTAAATGTTAAAAATAACCTTATTTATGATAAAAGAAAATGTACTCATATGCCGAGATATCGAGCTGAATACTTTTTAAATTCTTTTCTTGCACTTAGTTCGTTATATTTTTATGTTTAATACGATGTGAAATATTTGCTCAATATTCATTTATTATTTGTATTTGTTTAATGGATAGCGTGGTCTTGATGTTTGTCGTTACAATGCTATCGTTTCCAAGAATTCTGTGTAGGCGTCGGTTCCGCGGCCCGTTAACAACCTATGCGATTTAGTAGTCAGTGTATTGGACACCAAGGGGCTCTTTGTAAAAGCTAGTATTCCAGTGACAGAGATTTGCGTATTAAACCAACAGACATGTTTGCTCTCGTTCGTAAGACGGTTGAATTTAGTTACGTTTCTGATTTTTCCCACCATTTCGTTTAGTTAAGTAAGGAGATTTCTTTTACTCCACTGTGATTTGTTGCGACACAACTATTATGAAACAAAGGAAATTTTTAAAGGTAGGCTACATGTTTTTTTTTAATTGTTACAAATATTATAACATTTTAAGTAAATTCAGTTTTAAAGAAAACTAAAACTTTGTATGCACAAATTTTTGTTTACAATATTTTGTCTTCTCTTTTTTTGGCCTTCCATCATTTAAAATTTATATTTTTGTAGGACTATATTTTCCGTATCGTATCGTATACGTTTACATACTCAATGTACGTCAACCACACAAATACAAATAAACGGGAAACATACGGTTTTGAAGCTTTGTACGCATTTGCTAGCAGTATTTGTAAAGTGACGCTTACTGTGTAGTATTTACATAATTTCCGTATTCCATTATCGTTTATTAGCCTACTATATTTACACAATTTTCCAGTTATTTAATTCATAAAACAATTTGAAATCAGTCACACCTATTTTTAGTTTATTTATGTGCAGTTGCTCTATTGGGCTGCATTACACTATTTTTAGTGAAATTGAAACAAAATTTACTTGGTATAATTAGGACACTTATGGTTGTAATAAAAACTATTTGGTTATCTGATGTACTTATGATTTTGTATTTATTAAAGTTAATGCCACAAAAATTCTCTCCACGCACCCGCTACTAAGTGGTAAATTAAATATACATGCCAAAAAAGTACTAAAATAGGGAAAGCTTTAATACCATTGCATTGTCTGTATTTCTCACTTCTGTCCAAAACCTAATAAACTTTCAGCAAAATCTGTATAAGTATTTATATTCCTAGGGTTACTACGTTCCTTGTCAAGGTCCACAATGCCTACTTAAATTTTTCTTAATGCTACTGAAGCCAAAACTAATGCTACTGAATGGATATTTTTTCTGCCAAAAAATTTAATTTTGTAAAAAACTGAATTATCATACTACGCATATCACATTCTACTTTCCAACTAAAAATTGCGTAAATCATATTGTTATATTGAAAATAATTATTTGTTACATATTGTTTGTAGGCCTGTATGTATATATACTGAAAATAATACTACGTGTGATTTGATTTGTCTATGTTTAATTTAAATATAACAAAGTAAACGTTTAGATTTCTTATAATAAAATACATATTACCACTATCATTCCCTCGCGTCATTTAATTATCCGTTCACAATTATTTTAATGTTAGTTCTTCATAGTGTTACGACATCACAGAACAATCTACGTGTTTATCGAATGTTCCAGAGGGATCCGGAATGTAACGTGTGTGGCGTACGTGCTTGTCGACGCATTTGGTAGACTGTGACAGAAGCCGGGCGAACTGTGTCAAGGACCCAATTAATTACGTCGCACACACTAGCGCTAACACGCATTAATCTAGTAATTTGGGGCGGTATAAATACCAGTACTCAACGACGTTCAGTTCAGTATACCTGCGATATATTTACAGTGCGGTTCGAGTTATTATCGGGCGATATTATTGTGTACGTTCAAGTGGTTATTAGTGAAGTGTTGCGTTTTATAATCGGGCGGTATAATTGTAAAACAATTGTGTTTAATATTAGTTAACATTTTATTGCGTGTGAACAATTTTTATTTGATTTGTTGTACGAGACTGTGTTGTTAATTACGAACTGTTTAACTGTAAAAATTAAAGGTGGTGATTAGTGACTTAATTGGTGTAGTGTATTTTGTTTCCACTGTATCTACGACGATCAAGTAGACCGTCGTAACAGTGGTGTCAGAACTGGGATAGAACGGTTAACAGTGGAAACAGTGGTCACTTTATACCAGATGAGCAAATATCCAGCAGAAAAATCACCATATTTATACTGACCTGTATTTCGTGTTTCCTGTTGTTTGATGTACGTCTGGCTCCACAGTGTGCTTGTGTACATATAAGGCCTACTTGCGTTCCTGAATTGTTGTAATAAACGAACTATGCCACGCTCTCATTTTTATAAATATATTATTCTAAATATATTATTCACTCGAAATTGTTTCATTAATATCTTATAGTTTATTTAAGTTCAATAATTACTTGGAATTATTTCCGTTTGTTACGAACCTAAAAATCTCATATTTTCATTTACGTATTTTAAATTTTAGAGAAATACAAAAAACTAAAAAGCTGGCTCCTTGTATGATGAGAATTAGGCCTAAGACAGAAAAAGTAAATTCTAAACCATTTTTAAAATCCATATTGTGTAATGGAGACGTTTGTTTATTGTGATATGAAGTTGACAACATTGGGAAAGATTTAATTTTTTCAATTATAATTAAAAACCCTTTATATTAACTATGAACAAATTTCTCTTTGTACGATAATCCGTAATCCGTACGTTAATAATGCTAAAATATAAACATTTGTACACAGGCACAATTGAGAGGTACATCAGACAATTGTTTCTTTTTATTTAAAGTGATTTACAACGAAAGGATTGTTTCTGAGCCTTACAAAATGTAATTTTGTTGCTGAGTGAGCCTTCTATAATGTTAACACATGTTAGTAAAAATTCATCACCAAATATTTACTTTCATTATAGAGCACGGACGCTCATTGATATAATCATATAGCAATTTGTTGGCATAATCAAAATACAGAGCACGTGACCCGTATATTACAAAGTCAGTGTAATTTGTATGCTGCAAGGTTGTTACAGTAATATGTGGAAGAGGTTCCAGTACCGAGTAACACTTCTGCCAACATATTTGCTGCATTATCGACTTTGATAAGAAGTTGATACAATTCCAGTCACGTACGCAGAGCAGAGCAAAAACCACCCTTATGTAGGTTTCCTTTCCCTGAGCGTGTCTACTTCATTTTGAACTCGATATAAACTTTCTGTTTATTTCATGCTACAAATTCACAACAGGTTCTTGCATTACATGTTGAATTGACTCGTATTTTAACTTACACAGGCACTCGCACTTATCTTTACACTTTTCCAACAAACCGTATTTTAAATATGGTGTAAAATGTTGCGTTACAACTACGAATAGAAATTGTACATCCTGAAGTTCGAATAACAAAGTCACTTGTTTCAAAACGAAGTGCATCATATTTTCATATCAGAGTCGAATATTACCTTCTAAATATTGTTGTAACTTAGCCCAACGATTTCTTAAAAAAAAAAAATTAAAGAAATTTCGACGAAACCGAAACATCGAAGCATGATAATGTTTTTAGGCTTTTGAAACGTATAATGTGCTTATCACAAATATTTACTATGTAACAAATATATTTACTATATAACAAACATTATCATGTTAAAACGACAGAGACAGAAGATTTCTAGACTGTGTGGAATCGAAATCGAAATTGTGGAATCGAAAGTGTGGAAGCGTTACATTTTTCGATGACGTTACATTTTTGTAGAATGACCCCCAGCCTAAAAACATTATCATGTTAATAACATTTTATAATATACTGAAACAGTCCATAAAACGTAATATAATCCCTACTTGTTAGTAATTCTATGTTTGAAAATACACATTGAATGAATTACGTTGTATATACGAGGGTCAGCTGAAAAGTTCGCGGAGCGACAATTGTAGCTTAGCGGTCAAACTAAAATTTTTCGTGTGCTGCAACATTTGTATTTTATGTGAATTCCTGTTAATTTATAAATCTATCTATCAATTTATTCATTGTTTAGAAGCTGTTTAAAATGCACGTGTCATGGGTGTTTCGACAAACGGACAAACTCAAACATCGTGGTGTGATTCGTTGTTAAAAATTGTTTAGCGCCAACGGAAATTCCAAACGAAATTGTAAATGTGTCAGGAGATGCTGCGAATTCAAAACCAACGGTTTGTAAATAGGCTTTTGAGTTTAAACGTGGTCGTACAAGCATTTAAAACGTGGTCGCACTGGACGCCCAAAAATGCAACAACTCCATTTGCGGCAGCCATATTGCACAACGTTTTTTCACACCAAGTTCTTGAGTTAAAGTATGGTGCACACGCTCATACGAGATGCCTGTGATTTCAGCAACGTCATCCACTCCTCAATCTGCGGTCTTCCAACACCATATGACATTTTTTCAACAATGCCATTTTTTGTTGCAATTTTTGGACGTCCGCTGCTGGGATAGTCTTCAGTGCTTGTACGACCATGTTTCAACTCGAGTGTGCCCCATTTACCTTTGTTTCTGAAGGCGCAGCATCTTCTAACACATTTACGAATTTGGTTTGATTTTCCATTGGCGCTAAAACGTTTTTAACAGAGAATTCATCACAACACGATGTTTGATTTTGTGCATTTTAAAAACACGCGTGATAGGAAAATTTCAAAGAGCTGGTAAAAAGTGAATAAATTGACAGACATATCTGGAAATTAACAGGTGTTCACGCGAAATATACGTCTTGCAGGACACGAAAGATTTTAGTTCTACTAGTGAGCAATAGATGTCGCTCCGCGAAGTTTTCAACTGACCCTCGTATGTATGATTTGTGTGAACTATATATACTTTGTGATTAAATTACTTAATTTTACGAGTAATATTATATAAAGTTATATTACTTTACTGTATATTACTTGTATGTAATTTTACATGTTTTGCCATAAATAGGTGATTTTAATTTTAATTAACAATGCACAGTAATAATTAAATAATAGTAATAGTAATAATAATAATAATAATAAATTAAATAATGCCACGCAATCTTTTAAAATACTTTACGGTACTTTACATCCCAACCAAGTCTGTACAATATTATTTTTAATTTCAGTTCCTTAAATGTTGCACAACATATATTCCTGTGCGTAACATTTGTAGATAAATAATACGAAAAAGGAGTAAACATTGAGCTCTGTAAAATATTCTTCATGCAGTAATTATTAAGGAGATAAAATTTTGCGAATGTGTCTTTCCTTTTAAATTAAAACTGTTCCCAGAAATAGAAAATAAAATTAGTAAGATATTTTTTAAGTATAGTAACTTTTACACGTCGAATGTAAGCAGCTAGATCTACCACCGCGTTATGTTACATTTCTTCCTTCGCGTTATGTTACATTTAACAAATCAAAACCTGTTGAACTGCCGTTGTTAATGTTGTTTTATAAGCACAATGTAATATATAATAAATTGGATTTTATTTATATCAATTAATAAAAATTCTCTTTTTTAGTCACTACTGTATTATTTGTAATAAAATATCAGCAACGTAGCTGAGAGAGGCAGGACAGGCAGACGAATTTAAGGCAAGGAACACAGAAGCAGCAAATATTACTCCTTAGTCAGTCTTTAAATAATTTTTAGCCACAAATCACGTTTTATTAAGACGTATTCATTGTGAAAAAACATACATAATTAAGGTTTTTTGCAATTAAATCAAATTCGTAATCTCTTTGACTAAGCGAACATTGAACAAATTGATTGACAAAACACATACATGATTATGAAGAGTTGACCATTAACAGCTCCTCTTCTTGTTATCGTCTACAGATTAAACAAATATACAAATTAAAAACTAAATGGCAAAACATGTAAACAACTGAACGAAAGTCACTTCTACCTGCTGCTGGCGTGATACAATAATTCAATGTGTTAAACACTGTGTCTATAAGGCAGATACACTAGTTGACATTAACGATTAATGTTGACATGAACACAAAAGATACAGATATTACAGTGGAGATAACACAGACATTACAATACTGATAATACAGATTATAGGTTATTCGTTAAACCTGAAGGGTAGGTCTAACAATTTATGTCTTTTAGTCTGTAAATGCCTTCACTATTATCTAACAAATTAATTGCTAAGGAATTTGGATGGTATTCTAATTTATTGTAATTTATTTAATATTTAAATATTAAAAGCACATATAAATATATGTAGGCCTACTTCTTGCTGAGGCGCACGATTTCTTTTCTTACAGTAGGAACTTTTAGGTCTCGGTATGTAGGTGTTGGAGACAAACTATGGAGCGTCGACTATTGTTAAAGTTTTTGACTGAAAGCGCTGTATAATCTCGATCTTACTCGTACTAGCAGTACCCCAAAGTTGAACACCGTAAGTCCATACCGGTTTAGAACTGCTTTATATAGGCTATTAAGAGTTTGTTGACAAGACGTAACCGCGATTTTCTGCCTATCAGCCAGTAGATATTTCTGACCTTGAAGTTAAGTTCTTAGAGGTTATTTGTTTCTTCCACGTTAGTCTCCTGTCCAGGTGCATCCCAAGGTACTTAGCACTTTCAGCTTGGGATATTGGTTAGCCTTAAGTGTGGTGAAGGTAACGTATACTGACTTGGATGAATTGATTTTTATGCGCCACTTATCCAAGCCACAACTGAACGCTGTTTAGTGATTCTTGTAGCTACTGAGGGGTCGGAGTGTGTCGCTAGGATCGCTGTGTCATCGGCTAGGTTGCAACAATGGTATCACTTCCTGACGGTAAGTCCGAGGGTGCATAGAGGTGGCTCCAAATTTCTAGATTAGTAGGCGAACTCCACATTTCCGTTCCAAAATTCGTCTGGGAGCACGCGCATGTGTTTATGAGTTTGGGAGCGTTAAACTTTTGAAGATAAAGATTTTCTTTCACAGTCACTTTTCATGTGTTTTATTTTGTACTACTAAATACCAATGTCTCCATTTTGTGTCTCTTATTTGTTTCCACTGAATGCGGAAAAAAAAGTAAGAATTACGGCCAACAAAAGAGATTGAAAATATGATCTTTAAAAATTCGAGGCTAAAATGTTTTCATCGAACAATAGTGTTTAACACTTTAAAAATACACGACAAATACTTTTTAAAATAATTACTTATTTTATTTAACTATTACAGTCTACGTATTCTCTGTGAATGCTCTACAGGTTCCATACCTTGACAATAAATAAGTATTCTACGTAATTTCTGTCTGCACGTTTAGGTATTATTTATGGACTGGGGTTACAGGGAATTCCTTTCCCTTACAAAGAAACTGTTTCATATTCATGAGAGCCAATTACATTGCTTTACGTTACTCGGATTTCTACATAAACAGATTCGTAATAAAAACAGAAGACTTCGCACATATTATTCGTAATGAAATGTCGCTAACGTTTTGAATTGTCACACAATGTTTTGGAAATATAATACTTTAGAAAGTAGATATACATTAATGAATGTTAGTCTTAAAATTTAAAATGTCTTGCTAATCCGTTACGATGTATTTGTTTTGGAAAGTGTTTGTGTTTAGTCTTCTAAATCCACTACGTTGTATTTGTTTCTTGAGTTCCGTGCGTTACGATCTGTTTCTTGGATTCCTGTCTATTTTAGTGTCTATTATGAATTTAATTGGTATATAAATATATATATATATATTTAATTGGTATTATAAATATTTGGTGCCAATATTTAATTGGTTACACATGTTTTAAGTAAATATTTTGTATGATGAAGCCGGATGCCAACAGTAAATTCGTTGTGGAGAGCCATCTTTTTTTAGGGTTTTGAAACTTGACTGCAGTTAAAAAAAAATCGAAAAAAGTACAATGCAATAACATAAGACAGTAGAATGAGGTAGGAAGAAGTACAGAAAGAATGTGGGCTGGGATAAATAGATCGGTAGAAAGAGAGTTCAGAAGTTATGGATAAAGTTGCAGATACTATGTGTGGAATCTTGAAGGGAAGAGAACTGGCTGGCCTAATATTTTATTAGTTTATTAATAAAATTGTTTTATTAGTATTCTAATGACACACTAAAACTTAGAGAATCATTTTTCAAGTAGATTATGTTATTGGATATGTGTTACGCTTTCAATTGTCACTAAATGTTTTGCAAGCATAACTATTTTAGAAAATAAATATTCATAAACTAATATTAGTTTTAAAATTTAACGTAAACCTTATCTTAAAATTTATATGTTTATCCGCATCTTCTCACTCTCCTTGTCTGTCTTTCTCTCCCGGTCTTACTATTGCTCTCCCTATGTCAACCTATCGTCTCGTTAATGGATTGTTTCTGTTTTTTAAATACTGTAAACAAAATAAACAAGTAAACAATGGTGTCAATCCACATGTCGTTCGTGTACCCGCAGCTAGTTTCATTTGGGTCACTGAACAATATATGCATGTTTGGAAAAATAAACCTTTTTTGAAGAATCCAAATACTTTCTTTTTGAAAGAAAATACTGAGTCTTTTGGTTATTAAAGACTTAGAGGCAAAAAGGGATGTTCCCAAGAAAAACATAAGAATTAAAATTACTACATTTAACTTGAGAAATAAATATTTAAAGTAACTTAAGAGGATATTGTAAATTTGATTCATTTTAAAAAGTAATTTATTTTACAACACATCCCAATTTAAAATTTCAATAATTCTTGAATAGTCGTAAACTGTTGCTTCATCACGAACAACAATATGAACAAAAAATGCACGTAAATTGTTGTCAAAGAAAACGTTGTAGACCATGGGATTTGCAGATTTGTGAGCAGAATCCTCTTTAGATTATTGTAATACATTCATAATAACATGTTCATAATATAAAAACAGTTTATAGTTTATTTTGACTTTTCAGCAATTTACATGTAAACAATGTAAAAAAATGAGTTATGGTATTTCTTCATCTACAAGGTAAACAACAAACAAACTGTTCCAAGAAATGATAACACACTGTTATATTGCATAACATGCTTTCAGAGGTAGTTGAATATATTTTACCTCTTCAAAAGTAGGATTATTTTGCAAAACATATTGTGATTTATATGTTACAAATAATGATTTCTCAAATGGTGTATGTGTCAAATATCTATCTGTGACAATAAATAACATTCTCAACAAGGGGGAACTGATTCCCTTTTTCTCTCTGAAACCTTTGATGTTTAAAGGAAAGTATTTGTAAAAAAATTTGCCGATATTTCTGTGTGTTGTTACATTACACAGACTTTTCTTACATAAATAATGTCGATTCTCAATACAGAAATTTACAGAAATAGATTTCAATGGTAGTGTTTGAATTTAACTCCATGGCAATTACCATTCTCATTACTATGTTGAATATTTTTTTCTATAATTTTTCCAAGTATTATCGTATCAAAACGTTCTTAAACGTTTAACAAAATATTTTACTCTTTATAGAGAAATTGATGTTTTACAATTTTTCTCTAACGCCTGAAATAAAGATTATTATCTAAATATCTCAAGTATCCACAGTGAGTAATCTATTTTCCTACAACGTTTCCACGTTTACACACGTTATCATATATTTGTTGACCAAATGAAAACTACCGTGTTGTTTGCTTGTGATAAAACCATTTATTACGAACAAAGAACTCGTTTGCAGAATGACGTGATTACTTTATTTCTAGGTTGAATTAACCCTCATCTATATAATGAAAGTAGAAATGTAATACTGTTGCAGCAGTTGCACGTATAGTCGTGTTGTACATTGTAAACGGAATAATTGACATCAAATGAAATCGCTACTTACAGTGTTAATTACAGTTAAAAATAAAAAATTGCACTTATATTCAAAAATCCGTCAAGCTAATTATTATCCAACAGACAGTAATGCAACAAAAAATAAATGCCACCTTATTACAGTGTCTCACTAAGTAATCACTTTACATTAAACCGCAAGTCACAATAACAACTCCGATACCGCACTCTAAAATCGCAGGTACGACCCGCTGGCCGCTTATATTTATACCCCGTCGAGGGTCGAGAAGGATCTGACACTTTCTGGCCGAGGTGTCGAGAATAATCGCATATTTACTGGGTTACTACAAGTTGACCTTGTACACATCTTGCAGACTGAATAAGGCATATTTGACGCAGGTTGTCTACCTCATTGGCGTAAGAATGTAATGTCGTAAATTTACAATTATTAGTAAAAACATAATACTGGTAGGTATGACTTACACTTCTAGTACAAATAATTACGAATTTAAACTAACTAAACTGACTTTGACTCTCTTTAGTAGAGTGAGAACGTAGACAAAACTTATTTACTTTGGGAAATATATGTCACAGAGAAACCTAGTGACATTTATACACACGTATTATCATGAAGTTTACTGTTAAGGGAACAATCCAATCATCAGATAAGCAGTTGTGTTTTACCCTACATAAACTTTTGTTTATATGATTTAAATATGCAAAGGTGTGAGTCTAGTCTGAGACTAGTCATTTTTGAATCCACTTTGTCCCATATCTTTGCCCTTATTACTAACATTGTAATATTGGAAAAACTTTTAAAACAAATGGAGAAAAACAATACAAAGGATGTATTCAATGTATTAAATAGTTCATAGTATAAGGAAATACTTTATTACTTTATAGATTTAAACCGATTAAAACAAAATCACATTCAATACATTATTATAAGTAACCATTCTATTGATAAAATTCAATACTGGATCTCCTTGCAATAGTCGCTTGCTATGTACAGTTATTCAGTTGTATCACTTGAATTCAGTAACACTGGTTCTGCTGCATCTTGTTTTGTGACGTGTTAGATGACGAAACACCGAATAGAAATGTTGTAACTAGTAATTAATTCCAGCTTTTCTTACCATTACGAAGATTTATCTTTTCCCGTTATTACAGTTATGGTAATAATGTTTTTTGTTTGGTTTGGGGCAGGTTGTGTGACACTCACTTGAATTAGAATGAGAAACTCAAAAGATGTAGCAGCAGCCGAATTGCTCAAGACGTAGATTTCCTGTCACCGGATATACACCTCAGCATACCCGAATTAGGATGTTTCTGGACACTTTCATACAATAACAAATATTAATCTTACTTAATTTTGCGTAATGTTAAATAGCGTGTATATTAGATTCAATCTATTTAAAAGAAAAGATAATTTGAATCCATTCAAATATTAATTTTAGGCCAGTTATATTTTTAATTTTCAATATTTCTGACAGGTTTAATTTTTCCTTTTAGCAATTGTCTAAGTACATAACTTAATAAACTTTTTCTACCTTTATAAACTGTAAGAGCTTTTGTCATCTATACTGAATTGTGTAAGAGCTATTATATCGACCAAAATTACTAATATTTAATTTACATAATATACTTAAACCAGCTTTTGAATTTGTTATTTATTATTAAAGCCTTTTTTGAAATGTTTTTACTATTTACAAACGATTTTTGTGTGCTACACAAATTTAAATTAAAAACAAATTTAAACTTGCCAGATGTAACATTTTATAAAATAGCAGAAAAAATATTTAGTTTATCAATGACAGTGCAATATTTATACAACCATCAAATTAAAAATATAGTTAATTAATAACTACGTATAACTGACACAGTAATCTGGATTGACATTAAATCATTTAAAGTTACCAAATGAACGAGTTTAAACTATCAGAACTAATTAAACGTTGTTAACTGTGGTGATACGGGACTAGAAATTTATCTCTGGTGATGTGTTTTGATGACCAGTGGGCTGTGCCAGACGAAGGGCATGCCCGTCGCCCGCTCGTATACTGCGTCCCGAGCTTCAAGTAGAGCTCCTGCAGGGACGACAGATGGGGCTGGATTAAGGGTGTGGCCTGCTACCGGCCGTGGGTGTCAATTAAGTATCAGTTAATTGAGGATGAGAGTACGCCGAGGCCGGGTCCAAGATTCTCCTGGCACAGATTGGTAGAGACCGAGGGTGCTAATGAGGTGGTTTAGTAGACATATGATCAGACACTGTAAGTGAACACTGTTATTGACCGACGTTTGCTATTTATATTTATATTTAAAATTATAGTATTGCGTGACTGTTTGGTCGCACCCAAACCTGAGTATGCCATGTCATCACATTCTTTTATTCACTGATTTTAAGTAGGCTTAAGTAAATTACACGGTCAGAAATCTTACAGAAATCTTGTATCCCCACTTGTGCTTTCAAATAAATACGATTGCAATGAGTTCGAACTGTTATCGATGTTCCGAAATATTAGTTATTGAGCGCCATGTAGAGAGGAATAATACATTCTTATACTATACTCTAATACATTGATACGGGATATGTTTTGTTTGTTTTTCTTTGTTTGAAGCAGACTGGTTTTATATTAAATTATATTAAACCACCATGTAATGAATTAGTCGACTGGTTTAATTTCCTTTTGGAATTGGTGAAAAATGGGTTTTCACCTTGTCGACATGGATAACAAGTATACATAGCTAGGTAAAAAAGAGGTTAGGCTCATTTTTTGTATAAACCATTTACGACGGTAATAAGATGTGTCTTGCATATGTAAATATTTAGTTTGTAGCACTTTTGAAACCTACGATTAACGGACTCTATGCTGAGAACATACACATGTTTTGCAATATAGGCTACTGTACGTTAATAAACATTTCGTATCATTGTCAGGCGTATAATTTGTTCAATATGTATGCGTGTGAAAGATGATCTAATTTGTATTTAACAATTTTTCAGAATATGCTGTTGTAGAATGCACACGATCAGTTTTGTCCAAGTGAAATGTAAGGGTTGTTATTTTATCTACGTAGTATCTCTTAAGCAATACCGGTACTACAGTTTGTTTTTCTTAAATAACAAGTACGTGATATGACAACCTAAAATACTCATAACTTGAAAACCCAGATCAAGTACAATATTGTAACTTAATAACGATAGAACAATTTTGTCTAACGTTTGCAAACCAACAATAAGGTATTACTTACTCGTTACTGTTTCAAGGGGACATCGTAAATTATCGTTTAGTAGTAGGCGACAGTACGTTTGTGTGCGGGGTGTCAGGTGACAAGTCCACAGTGGCAACAGCGTTGTTCTCACTATTATAACATACTACAACCCGGTGTTAGCGGTAACGCGGTAAATTACACTGAACGCTTTGGAGAGTTTCTACGTAGCTCCTGTAAGTAAATCTTGAGTAATCGTATTACACAGACCATTCAACGCTTCCGCCTGCTGCTCAGAATACACCAACGGTTAAAACAAATATATTACAGTAATTTTAATGACAATTTGTTATATAAAAAGTATTATCTTTTAAATCTTTCTACCTTTCTAATAATACAGTTCTTTCCATTCAAACTATCATTGCGAAGACTTAATTTTATTATGCTTCCGCTTACGCGTGTAGCACGGTGACGAACGTTCATATTGTCAGCGCCATCTTTAAAGAATTTCAGTTTGAATTATTTGGAGAAACAAAATGTTTAATAATTTCAAGTGTCTCCTAACAAAAACTAACGTAATTATATGGTGTGTGTGTGTGTGTGTGTCCGCGCGGGCACGTTTGCAAAATAATGGTAACATCGAAATTTCCTTAAGATTTTTCCTCACACGCACTGTAATGGAGACGAATTTGTTAGAATTTTGATTCCATATAGTGTTAACAATTTAAATTATGGTGTATTAATGTAATATATTGTATTGTATTAATATGTTATCTGTATTGTATCTGTATCTGCACTATACGGTAAAAAAACTTCACATAAGTTCTGTAAGTTAGTAATATTTATGTACACTTTGGATAATGCAGGCCTTTAATACATATGTAAACAGCAAAGGGGAACAGCATATGCACAGTAGTAGGGAACTATAAGGGTTATTGTAATGTGTAGTAAGCCTATAGTAGTATGCTATGATGGGTCCTAAAACATAAATTGAAGACGTTGATAAAAAGTCATTGAATTTTTTTCTTTGACTAAAGAAGTTTTATCCTTTTATGGGGAAGTAGCCGGTAAGAACTACTATGAGTATAAATGGCAAAATTATGGAGCAATGCCCAGTTTTCAATATTTTCGTTGTGATATATCTCTCACAGTAGATTTTGATTGTGAAAATAAACTTAATAGGTTTACGTGTATATGTGTAACAATTTGTTTACAACTGAAATGAAGTTTTGCAAGACAATGGTGGTACCAGTGGCATTGCACGTGAGTGAGAAGTGGGTACTTTCAAAGAAAGAGAATAATTACATCCGTAGAATTGAAATTTGTGAGATCTGTAAAAGGTTGCACGCTAAAAGACAGAATAAGTAATAAAAATGTAAGATAGGAATTGGAAATTTTTAATTTGGAAAATTATATTAATGAATACAAATTCAATTGCTGCAACAATTTAAGAAATGTAGCAAGACCGTCTTCCCCGAATGACCCTGAATTACAAGCCCAGAGGTCAGCGTCTGAGGACAAGATGGTATGTGGAACAGGAAGTGCAGCGTACACCAATAAGTAGCAAAGAAGACGAAAAAGGATTTTTGTTTCATATTACCGAAAGATGTAAATTATTTAATAACTTGAATTTGTAATAAACAAACACATTCTTATTCAACAGGTTTTAAAATTTACAGTTGCTCAATAGAAAGTACATCAGCAAGTAATAAAGTCTCTAATAACAAATGTCTAAGCGCAGTAATTTACAATTAACAGTTTACAGTAATTGCCGCTGTTCAGTAACACCAACACCAACTGATTTGCAAACTCACCGTTAACACGTATTATCGCTTCGATTCGCAGCACTCAACTAACTGTAATGTGTGATGATAACTGAAGGAGCGGCATAATAACGTAACGAGAAAGTTCCACTATAACGTAGACGCCTGGTGAATAATCGGACCGTCTCTAGAAATGAGAAGAAAGGCCGATAATATCCGAGGCAGCATGAGTGTCACATCGTATGCCATCCTGTTGATGCTTACATAATACAGGGCTAGTGTTATGTAAGATTTTGTTACATATCTCTTACTGTAACAATATATACGTATATACGATATTATAAATAAAGTTTATGAAATTTTTGTTTTTCGAAAATTATGTCTTTATTGTTCTATATTATGTTGTCCCCTTCAAATCAATCTCCATTAGACAAGTTACAGCACACGTATGTCAACATTTATTCCAGGCTTCAAAACATTTATGGAATGCACTTTGTAGCAAACCCTTGTGCATGTTAAGTGATTGTTCTGTATAAACAACAGTCGTCAAATATTGTCCTTCCGTGTTGTTTTGTTCAGCCTTAGGAGAGTAAGTCACTTGAGGCCACACGTTCTGAAAACGATGTGTGAATTAGTGCTTGCTTATCGTAGTACGATAGTCCTTCACGAATCTGGCCGTTTTTTAAGAATAGATTCAGTCAAGCAAAGTAAAGTGCTCAAATAGTAATCTTTATTGACCACAGTAGGCTACTCTTCATTAATGGTGAAAACTTTTGGAATACAATATTACAATTTTCAAAGTACCGTTGTCGCCGTAAACTGATTGACGACCATCTTGGAAGCATTTGTACCATTTGTAGGCCTAAACAATTTATTCATGCTTACTTTACCAACCTAAAAGTATCCTGTAATTTTGTCACTATAGTACGTTAGAGCAGTTTACTCGTAAGTTGTACAAAAAGTAATATATGTTCTTTAAAATTATACAACTGCCGAAAAAAATGTTAACTTTGATTATTAAGTACCTAGGCTATTGAGTTAATTCAATGTCTTGCTACTTTAATAATTTTTGAAAGGCATATTATTTTCAAAAAATTAATAAAACCCTGCTAACAAATTTTTAAAAACGAATATAAAAACATTAAAATATATAATAACATACAATATGTAATATAAATTGTACGTACTAAAACAAGCACAGACAAATTTTATTCAGTTCTACTGGAACATTTTTGTAGTGTTTCATTATGTGATTATTTAAAGATTATTATTATATTATGTGTGTTCTTTCTCTTATTACTGAAACAAAATATATTTGTTTCAATTCGAAAAACTAAATAATTAGCCTGTTAGCATTTGTTTTTTAATGCGATTATTGAAACATTACATTGAATTCTGCTTTGATTTTTAACACTTACCTTTAGATTTTTATTATTATTGACTACAATTCCACCTAAATGTGTTATTTCTTCAAAACACATTATGTATCTACATTTTATAAAACGTTTGTTTATAAAATGACTTTCTTATTTTACAATAAGAAAGAGACATTGACCGTCACGTAAAGTTTAATTATTTACGTAGTTATACATTTCTCCGTCTCTCTACTCAACTTGTCTGTATACAAATTTTATACTGTATATTGCTCTTTTATACAACTTTTTATAAATACCAAGTTAATTCCTTATTAATTCTGAATTAAAGCAGTTTTCCCCAATGTTTGACGTTTCACGGTTGTTGATTTTAGTGTTATTCCACCATGTAAAATATAATTATGTTGAAAAATTGATATTTTCATTCCTTTCAAAATATTTGTGTGTGCGTGTGTGTGTGCGTGTGCGTGTGCGCGTGCGTGCGTGATTGCGACATAATTTGATTTACTCTGGTATTCTGCAGTGTTTCAGTTTATGTAGGTCAGATAATTCAAATTGGTTTCGAGTACTGTTAATAAAACGCTGTATTAATACAACGACAACTGTTAATGTTTTGTGTCAGACCAGACTATTCGTCACTGATGCTAAGTAGACGAGCTTGGAAATCGAGGAAAGAGTAACTGCACTTACTGGATTTTAAATAAATATTGACAGGACTCGGGGATTAAAAAAATGCGACTGTTTTCACACTAATTAAAATTAAAATTTTTAATCCTGTGCACTAGTAATAACGTTTTTATATAGAATCAATATTCTTATAGTTAGACAACACACATAAATAGATACTTACATTCACAAAGATAAAACTAAAAGATATGTTTTTTTGTAAAAGACGCTGAAGATACTTTTATGTCCCACAAACATAAGCAAACACTAAAGACAATTGGGTCTACATTTAGATAGATGATTGGTTAATAAACATTGCACTAATAGTATAAAATTTACCGCGATCTATCAAGGTTACTATTTTTAAGGACCTGTTTTCGACGAAACGTTCAATGTCCATCGCTGTAAACGATTTCCAAAGCAATACAACAATATTTTTTACAGGTAATAATAAAATGTGTCAATAATCTAAAATCAGTTCAGTGTAAAGTTTAATTTAGTTTAGACAATTTTATAGTACATACGATTGCAAACTGTGCAGAAAAGAACTGGACAAACAACCACTGTCACCACAGTTTTTGCATTCATTTAGTTGCACACAAAAATTCTTTAGTCTAGAGCGCCAGATTTGTACTTTGATACAATCAATAAATTTGAAATGAAATAAAACTACTTGAAAAAATAATATTCATAGAACTGTGCCAATTAAGAAATTAATATGAGTACTTATAGTGTTATGCGCAGGTCCTAAATCGAGGAACAAGATGTTTTTAGTTTATCAATGTTATTGTAGTACACGGTCATTATAAAAACGGGTTTTTAACAAATTTCAATCCAACTGTTAGTGTTAATTATTACACACAGTTTTGTAAATTTTTAAGCTTGTTAAGGAAAAATGGTTTGAAGTTTCACGTTTTTTGAATAATTCTTAACAAACTAGGAAGGATAGCGTTAGAGATGTTACTGAATTACGTGAAGACGTGGCCCAGCCCTTTAGATTGCCAGAAAACATTGTTTCAGTAGTCTCGAGACCACTCTACAGACTGAGAACTTCAGAACCTAAGCCATTCCGTTGTACAGATCTAATTTAGACGTAGACGTTTTCCAAGATATTGCCAGAAAACCTTTGTTTTAATAACCACAAAATCGTCACGAAGGCTGCAAATTTAGTAAAGTTTAACGTTGTAGTGTTAAAATATTTCCCCTTTTCCGTAACGTATTCCTTTTTAGCAGAATTGTACTAAAAGTGAAGTAAAATTTATAATATTATAGTAACATTTATTACAAAATGATGAAAAATATTGTTTCGCTGTCAGAAAACTTCAATAGTCGTGTTTTTCTCTTTGTTATATTTCCATTAATCTATCAATATATCAATTCTAATCAGATTGTTGCAGCATTAAGTGCTCCGTATTTATGTAATATTTTATTTGGTTTAGAGTAAATAGTTGTAGCCAAATGGGTAACTATTTCATAAGTCGCCACTATTTTTTGAATCAGCTACATACACAGTTTTGATTAAGTATAAAACATGTTAATAATTTGGGAACCTAGATATAGGCTAATAATTAAGAAAGACTAGGAGTTAAAAAAATAAAATTTTAAATATTTCCTTGATATTACTTAAAATAATTTTGCGTTACAAACTATGATTATTATCAGAGCCCGGTGGCTATGGTTTCCTATATCCACCAAGATAAGTTATCAATTATCGATTTTTGATTGTTTTATGTAAGTATTGTTACGACATCACAGAACAAACTACGTGTTTATCGAATGTTCCAGAGGGATCCGGAATGTAATGCGTGTGGCGTACGTGCTTCTCGACGCATTTGCTAGACTGTGCAGAATTTGTGCGGTCGCTCGCACTGTGTCAAGGCCGCAATTAATTACGTCGTACACACTGGCGCTAACACGTAGTTTGGAATCTTCTGGTATGTGAGCGTTGTATAAATACTAGGCGGTAGTGGCCTTAGTTTTCAGTTATAATTGCGATATATTTACAGTGCGGTTCGAGTCATTATCTGGCGATATTACTGTTTACGTACAAGTGGTTATTAGTGAAGTGTTGCGTTTTATAATCGGGCGGTACAATTGTAATACAATTGTGTTTAATATTAGTTGACATTTTATTGCGTGTGAACAATTTTTGTTTGATTTGTTGTAAGAGACTGTGTTGTTAATTACGAACTGTATAACTGTGAAAATTAAAGCTGGTGATTAGTGACTTAATTAGTGTCTTGTATTTTGTTTTCCACTGTAACATACGACGATCAAGTAGACCGTCGTAACAGTATTGTTTTTACCTAACAAGCATAGTTAGCTTTAATATCAACGTTACGTACCTACACAATTTCTCGATATGAAAACATTGTATTTCCAAAAATGAATTAGAAAAATCATTTTTGTGCTGTGAAAAAAAGTACTTTTCTAAGATGTAGGTTATACAATAACGTTTGTAATGTTGTAATAAAATAATCGCATTCAGTTGTTTATAGTGGAGACAAATGGCTGTGTCAGGGAAATGGCGTGACGGTGGTACATTAATTACTCAATGTACACTGCACTGTTCACGCCACAGCACGCTACAGTATAATCAATTAGCTTCATTACCATTAGCGTGTGTCACAACAGTCACGGTATGTTTTTATCGGTACTTGAAATTTGTGTAAACTTATGCGTAGACAACTTTGTGCTGATGATTAATTGAGCTGTAATGTTTATACACATACAACCTTGTCACAGATTATTGTTGAAGGCTATTTAAAAGAAAGTAAGAGGATAACATCTTTTCTGATAAGCAATGAGATAGTTTACTCTAACAGTCGACATATAACTGAACCTGATATGAAAGGAATTACATTTCTTCTTCAGAAGATAGAACTTTGGAGATAGAACTAAAACATTTATACAATCCTTAATATTTTTTTATATTTAATAATTATATAAGTATATTGTATAATAGTATTATAATATACTGTATGTGGTAAAGCAGAATGTAGTTTAGATAATTTATAACAAAACGTTTTAAAATATTATTCTTATTATCTAATAATGTATAATATTTGAATGCTAAAAACCTAAAAACACAATTATAATTAGGGCCTCAAACAAAATCAGCATACATTAAGGTTGAAGATCAAATGTTGTTACATACATTGAACGACTGAAAGTTTATCCTTAATAAAATGTTAAAAAATGAAGTTGTAGCGCTAACATTAAAAGAATATGTTTATAATATTGTTAGGTTTCATGTTTTCTGTTGAATCTTGTAAAAGACTAATAATGTAAAACGTCTACAGCTAAATAAGTATTCTATCCATTCTACTTTGTGTCAATTATATTCCCTACAGGCTCAGAATATTCAGAACGTTCTCATGTAAATATATTTCTTGTTAAGAAATGTAGGAAACAAAATAATATGCCTAATTGCGTAATAGACCTAACGACAGATTTAAGTGTATCAAATGATCGTGAATGGTCACAATTTTTCGATGTTTTGCTGTGTGTATCTAAATATGTACTGCAGAATTCACATTCAGATTTTTGTACTATGAATAAGCAGTACTATCAAACAAAATCACCGTATAGCAAACGAAATCACCCAGATAACCAAAGGCCTTAAAATATGCTTAATGTTATCGAAATAAACGAACAGTTTCTTATAAAATTATATTACTTGACTACAGTAAATGGCTTGTTCATACAAACTATGGAAGGCGGCGTTGTTGAAGTAAATGACAAATTACGTTCGGGGCAAATAAGCTTACAGCTCGCACTCGGTTAATTAGTCGTTAGCGAAAATAGTTGTGTTATTATGGACGCCTCTTTAGATATACAACGATGATTAATGACTACATTATTACAATGAATGGTTTTAGCTGTGGTAAAAACGGCACTTCAAACTAAGTGTCTCCTTAATTAATAGGACCTTCATAAAATGTGATTTTTAATTTTGTGATGGTGAAAGGTTAACAGTGTTTTAAACAAACCTAATCTATTGAAACATGATCGCTATTGACTAGTAAATAAATTCCAATCACCTTGAAATGGCACTTAAAAAATTTGTAATATGGTGTTCATAAAGAACACTTTAAGCAAATTCTTCAATTAATTGGACAACAAATACTTTTACTGTACTTTCAAAATTTAAGTACAAATAACAGTAATCGAGCAGTAACACTATTAGTTATATATTTATCCGTTATCAAAGTAATTACATTTGACACAATATTATATGCCATTTGGCATATTTGAGTATTACGACATTTGATAAAGTTATTAGATGGCAGTTTTACAAAGGTAAATATATATAGAGTGCCTGTTTTAGATCCGTTGTTAGAGAAGGAACAGATTTAGGAAAGGACGTTAGTTGAGTTAAACGTGATCAAGTTGACAGTGCTCCGTAATGCTGTTTAACGTGTTTTCAGTGTGAGGTAATGTGTTGTATTACATCGGTGTGAACCACAGCACTCATGTCACTACATACATTAAATAGTTTCCACACTGTAGTTAATACTGTGTGTAGTACTATAACATTATAAGCAGAACAGAGGCTTTGATTAATTCATGATGCCTTTACAGTAGAACATATTATGGTAAAGATAACTTATTTATCAGTAATAACTTATACAAACTCGATCAATATTTATAATAAATTCAATGTATAAAAACGAATATTATTGCAATAGTAACACTTGTTCTGAAATTATTTTTCAAGAATCTTAATACTTATGAAGAATACTTGCTTAGAGTTTGCATTTACAATTTTTAACAAAAATTTAATTAGCAAACGTGTTCGTAATTTTGTTGAGATATTACAATCCTCCTTTTTTATGTTAGTACTTACACGGCATTACAAAATTAAATTTTTCTCAAAAGAAAATGATAGAACAAAATAAACAGAGTAAAAATAGTGTACGAATTATTCAACGTGAATGTACACAAGAGTATTAAAATGACATACGGAGAACTCATTTTAAACTTATAAGTACGTACAATAGTTACATTCTAAATAGATATTTTCCAAGACAAACTGTCCTACTTTAATGTTTCCTTAAGTTTATGCATTATGCTTATTACATTCTTGTAAAAATACAAGTGAATACACATACTAACACCACATTATCTTATAGTTTGTTATATTTCGAGAAGACTTGAGGGGCTGAAATGCAAAGGGATACAAGTGACGAATTTCTCTTTTTCGGAAACAGACAGCTAAACTTTTTCACTATTAAGATTGAGAACATTCCTTGACGTTTATGTACCTTTTTCCTTTTTTGCTAGACTTTTTTAAGCCAATTTTATTACTTTTAATCACATTTTTAACAAGTTTCAACAACTGAAAATTTTTAATTTCCTACAACAGTGCTCAAACTTGTGCCCTTTTACCACATAATGTTTCACTAATCCCCTATATCAGCAAATAAAAGGTTAATAAACAACTAAACGTAAATAGCTATTTGAACTGTACTATTTTATTTGAATACAAACAAAAGGCACATAACTATCATATGAACATATTTTCAAACTATACAATCATAACTTCTATTTTAAAAGAGAAAATAATGAAAGGATAAGAATCTGAACAAAAGTAAAATCCATAAAGTAAAGTTTCTTCTTGAACAAATATATTCTAATATATTCATTGACATGTCTTTAGTATTTTAGTCACTCATAATCTGATTAAAGAACATTAAACTTGTAACTGTCTGAAAAGTAACCGATTTCTTCTTCGCCTTCATCTGAGTGACTTGTTGGGCTTGGCCTTCTTGCAGTGGCTTGATGTGGAAGTCCTCCATAAAAGTCACGATGATTGGGTAGGATGAACGATAACAGTTGCAATAAGTCTTGTACAGTACTTTGTTGGTAGTGGTCTTTCATAAAAGAGGTTAAGCTTAATAGAGGAGCTGCTGAAAGAGTTTTGCAGAGGCCTCCCACGACGCTCAGCACTGATTTGAATAGGTCGTAATTTAGGACTTGAAAATGGTGGAAACACTGAAAGACCTTGTCCAGAACATGACATTTAGCAGTTCAGCAAACAAGCACGATGAAGTTGGAATATGTTTTGTGCTAATTAACAGGCAGATGTCGAGCATAGATATATTTTCATACATAAAAGTAGAATGTGGAAGTTGTATTTATTAAAATACCATGTGTAATAACTAAATTAATAATGAAATACTAACTTCAAAACATCTATTCTACTTACTAAGAAGTACGTATTATTGATGTTAAGCCGGTTTCAATGTATTTTCCAGCGTGGAGTTTCACGAAGTAGAATCAATCAAACGATCGAAAATTTTTCACAGTGCACAGCCAAACTGTCAAGCCAGTCGTGGATTCCAGTCAGCAAAATGCCTTCGTGTTCTTTTCGCATACCCTGACATCTATGCTAAAACTGCATACAATGCAGAGGTATTAGAGAAAAACTACATGTGTGCTATACTTACACCCATAACGGCGAAAGTAATGTAGGCTATCTCAAAATTCGTATAATGAGTCTAATAACTGACCGGAATTGTATTATGGAAACAAGAAAATATACAATGTAAATATACTAATTAAGACTAATATACTAATATATTAATTAAAGTATATTCATAAATATACTTTTGGTATCTTACACCTAATACGTACCAAAGGAAATCTGATTAAAAATGATATGTGACTTACGCTCTTAAAGTATAAATCCCGTGACCACAAGTTACAAGACCAGCAGACCAATATTTTATACTTCATACTCTGACAGAAGCACTTGAATATTCCATCCTAATTACCCCCACAAGTCTCGTAAAGCATCTGATATCGCTCTATTTGACCTATTTCTCTCTATATAATAATGGATTGTCCCATATTGAATTTACAATACTATTCCGTTTTCTTAAATTTATTCTTTGAACGTACAGTTTACACACCAGTTTGTATGTGTAATTGGTTAAGTAGAAATATAGTATTACGTTTTAAAATAGTGCTACGCCGAGCGACAAGTGGCAAGTATGTAAACAACAGGTTGACACCTTGGTTTTACGATGTGTCAGGGGATCCAACCTGCTGTGGACTAGTAGCCAGGTGCCACACCCACTGGTCTACTGAGTCTCAATACTACTACTATTACTACTACTACTACTACTACTACTACTACTACTACTACTTCTAATAATAATAATTATAATATTACATCAACAAACAAGCTGTATGGATACAATAATAAGGATATTTTTTGCTGTAATTTGAATTGTAATTCAATAATGTAGAAATTATATTGCTGTTCACTGTTCATACAGAAACTTTATTTAAAACAAAATTGCCATTTCTCTCAATTTAAAGCTTTGATAGTTATTTTTTCTGCGTAATGCATCGCTTGAATATACTATTTCCTGATTTAAAAGAAAACTGCTGAACAGCATAATCGTTTTTACTCTAGGTAGATACCGTATATACATTTTTTTTTTTGCATTTCTTATTTAAATTAGTCCCGCTAATTTGTAGTGAATCAACGTGATAACGTTGTAACGTAGTAATAACGTGAATCAACAATGGACTAACTATTATCGACCATTTATTACAGAATAATTTTAAACAATCTGCTGAAATTCTTACATTATATATATATATAGGCAAATCAAACAGACTGCTTACAATACAACATTAAGACCGCTTAGGAAAACAAGAACTGTGAAAGAGTCCTGAGTATCTAATTTAAACAAATGATATGTAATATCATAGAAAATGTAATATCAAAAATTGGAAATACAACAGTCGCCACTTAAGCGGACCATATTGATGTCCTTGCAGTTAGAGATAATGTTGAAGAAGGTATAGGCCTAGCCATTCTCCATCAAAAACCAACCAAGAAATTGCCTGGACTGGAAATGAAGAATTAATCGCATTTTAGAGACTAATGGTGCGAAGGGATGGACAGACGCTCCCTTCTGAGTCCCACGCCCTAACCTTCAACAGGACAACTTTACTGCGGAAAAGGAGAGAGCAGGCATTCATAGGCTGAGTGTGAGAGCATTCATATCTCAGCCGATTCAATGTTGCAGTGCTTGCGTTTCGGGCTACCCCATCAAGGTGCGTTATGCTCAAGACTTCTGTGGTAACGATAAACAAGTAACGATCCCTGTGCTGAACAAATGAAATGTGTCAATTGCGGTGGTCAACATTCACCTAGAACCCGCAATTGCCCTGTTTATTAACAAAAAGTGGTTACTCAAGAAGTACATACCCTGAAAAATCTCAGTTACTTCTACGCGAAGAAACTCGTATTACCCAGCCAACCAGGCCAAAATCAGTTATGCATGGCTGTAACATCAACAGCATCACCAGTCCCTATTATAAGAGATCTTTTATGTGCAGTAACCCAGTTTCTCGAAAGTTACTATTCTGAAGTGTATAGAAAAACAGAAGTCCATAAAGATAGTGCGCCTGAAACGGACCGCAAACGGTGCAAAGGGATAGTGTTGAAGGTCTACCAGCGGACCCATGCTTCGTCCGTCAAGAAGGACGGGCATAAACATTGTGGCTGCGCCGTCAAAATAGGTGCCAGCGCCAGTGATATCACCAACCTCGGTGACCTGGAGGATTTCGGCAATCTGCAAAGTATGAAGAAGAAAGTCTGGCTGAAAGGAAACCCAATGAAATAAGCACAGTCCGTAGTGACTTACTCTTCAACGTCCAACATATAGAACGTCCTTCAACGGAATATCAACGGTTGCACTTCGCATTACTGCGAACTGAAAATGCTGCTGGGTAGGCATACACCAATGTGAGGAGAACTCTTTAATATGAGGGGATATGAATCTTCCGCTGTGATGTTACACCATACATCAGAGCTAGGTGAGATGTTACTATATTTCTTAGCAACACATATCCCGGTAAACATATCCGCTCCCTACGCCTCTACAAGCAGTAGCAATTAGTTTATTACAGTCACTGAAGATGACTATCTGCTGTTTACACTTATCAGATAATGAGTGGTGAGGAGAAAATCTACAGGATCTGGACGAGCAGCTATCATCTCCAGTCCTCCTTGTTGGTGACCTCAACGCCTAAACTCCCACTCGTGGTTGTCATAGGACGAACAGCATTGAATTAAGAACTGAAACTCAATTCCTTAACAACGTCCTTGTATTTTTTAATACTGGTCCGAGCACACATTTCAACGTTGGAAGTGGTACTTTCATGATCTTTACGTCTGTAGCCCGAGTCTTGCTCCACGTCTGTTGTGGAGTGTGCCCCACACACCTTCACGAAAAACGACCACTTTCGTGTGCCGATAGGAACGCAAACGCCAAAGAGCTTTATACGAACGCCGAAAAGATGGCGTATGGACGATACTGTTTGGATAGGTTTCAATACACCTACGAACGTGTGTGAAAAAATAGAAGACGTATACTGTTTCACACCTGCTATCACCTCAGCAGCTACGAAGCATATCCCGCAGACTGGTGGTCGTTCATTCAGAACCCAGATTGACTGATGGAACACCGCTGTGAAAGACGGAATAAGAGAGAAGCAGCGAACCTTGAACATATAATTATAAACTAGCGCTGACCGAAGTTAATGGAATCGCTTTTAAGCGACTTCGAGCCGCCTCTCGTAGAAGAATAGTCTCTGCAAAACGATCGAGCTGGGAAACCTACGTCTCGTCATAATACGGTCGACCCAGTGACTGAAGTATGGAAGAAGATCAGAGGTATCGTTGGCAACATCAGTGTTTAAACCAATCACGTGCAAAGAACATGATTTATGAGTTGATTTGTAACCCCGATGAAATTTCTGACAACTTGGCTGCGCGATATGCCGAGGACATTAGTACATAAAATTATCCTCTCAGTTTCCTTGCAAGGAAAAAATTAAGTCGAATACGACCTTGACTTCGAATATAAAGGGTACAGGACCTATAACGTGCTTTTCACGATGAAGGAATTACAGTCCGCTATCGGCACTGCCGGCGCACTGCGGCGAGACCGGACCATATTCCTTACAGCATTATACGTTAACCGCTGGATATAGTTATGGCTTTCTATAACGCCATATGGACGCAAGGGAGTACCCAAAACTATGGAAGGAGCGATCGTCATTCCGCTTCTGAAGGCCGGAAAGATCCCCTGAAAGCAAAAAACTATCGTCCAGTATCGTTGTCGTGCTGTGTAGAAAAGTTATTTGAGGGGCTCACCTGATGTCTAGAAAGGAACGGCCTTCCGACACCATAGCAGTATGGGTACCGGAGACACCATTCTAACAATGATCAACTGGTTTATCTGGAAAAAGTCGTTCAAAACAGTTTCATCGAAGGCAAAAACATGGTTGCAGTACTCTTTGATTTGGAGAAAGCATTCGACACAACGCGGACGTGTAACATCATACAACGACTACATAATTGGCGGTTCAGAGGTAACCTGCCTAAATTTGTCTCCAGCTTTTTCAGAGGCAGGGGTTTCCGTGTTCGGGTCGGACAATCACCATCGGCCCCACACTAGCTGGAAAATGGAAATCCGCAGGGATCTCGGTTGAGCAGCAGAATTTCAAATTCTATTATTAATTTTTGTATTTAATACGATTAAAATAAAACATGTTAGAATTTATAATATTTACGACTAGTGCTTAGGATTATATTTATCACAAAAATATATATCATTAAAATTAACACCCATTATTTCATTTTAACACAATGCACGTAACCACGATAACCCGTACTGGAAGTGAAGTACTGAAGTAGAATGTAATGACCAGAAAAAGATGTACCTAGAACCAATAGACACATCATTATCTGCATCACCGTTTTCCGTGATGCAGCTGAGTGAACTGTTGTGGAAGCTAAGTCATGCAACTCATAGAGTAGGTGTTTCTGCGCTCAAATAATCGCACGTGTAGACCGAAGCAATTGAGCGTGAATTGTGATGGAACAATGACAAACAAGATCTGGTAACACGTTTGGTTGGCGTACTCTGTATAAAGGTAATCACAGCCAATCTTCAGGTAATTGTATTATATCAATTGTCAGTTATGTTAGTGAAGTTGCAGCACATAGTGCTCGGATTGTATTTGCTGCGGGATAATTAATGTTTATTTTTACTGACCGCTGATTTACAAAAGTTACATACAAACGATTAGTCTTCGTTAATGTGCATGAAGAGAACGTGACGGACTAATTCCAGTTTTTTTAAGCATATTTTTTAATTAAGAATTCGTTGTTTTAAAGTGATTATTACAACTTCATTATTAAACTGTCCTTGCCTTTTGGCATTTATTTACTTGATGCACATAAAAACTTATCTGTGTTCACGGAACAATAGTCTATGTATTCAGTTACGTAGATCTAGTATAGTTTAATACATTATACCATTACTATTCTAAAATAGTAATGTATATACGTATCTCTTTGTAATAAACACAATAGGAATTTATCTTTCATCATATAATTTGTAAAATAAAAAACTTTTTTTTTTAAATAATGAGCTCTTAAATCTTGTCCTGATTATTAAAAATAACACAGTACGATTTATTTTTATCCGCTTAACGTTTCGGTGCAAGATGCTCTTCCTGTAGTGTGATTAGCATCCTGTAGCCAATGAAGATTTCTAACCTTAGGACTAGTGACATTCATGCAGTTTTTATCATAATAAATTGTGTGTTCCTGCAATATGGAAATGCTTTGAACTTTAACTTGTGTGAATAAGACTCAACATGAATTCTGAATTCAGTAGGCTATAATTTTATATGAGTTAATGAGCATTCAAAACATTTAGCGTTTCAAGTGTAATTTTCAAATAATTGTAAGTTTTCAAATAATAATTAATTAATTCAAATAATAAATAATTTTCAAATGTAAGTTTCAAATAATTTTTTTACGTTAGCGTTTTGTAAAGTTTCATAAACCTTTGCCTGATTACTGCATGATATTCATTAGAAAGAATTAAAACACAAAAAACTGCACGTGTTATTGAAAATAAACACAGGGAGTGAATATATCAGTTTTATGGAGAATTTTTGAGATTTTTGTTTCTTAATTCCAGGTAAAAGCTTTACTTGACTTAGGCCGTGTGTCTCCACTAATGATATAATTGCTTCACAGTACTTAAGGTGAGGTAATTAAGCAAACAGATGTCTTCAATATCATTTTACAACTGTTGGGTTTCACTGTAACTATCTTTTCACTATTTCTCATCTCTATGCTTTAGTCACATCAATTATTTTCTTAACTGATCTTGTTTTTTCTTGTGTATCATTCATTCTAATTTGATATAATTATTTCATTATTTTCCATTAACTGTTCTTGTGACAACTCTGCGCAGTCCGCAGTCGTATAGTTTTATTCATGTATTTAAATACACTTCATCAAACGATATTACATTTTGTTATGAACCGTGAGTGAAATATTTCTTGCATGTCCATTTTATACAGATATTTAAACAAAAAGCTTACGGCAGAATGTTTACTCCTTCAATAAACAACTGCTTTATATTCATGAGGTACAGGTGCTATTACAGCTTTCTTTATTGCTTGCTCCTACAGTAACTGCGCTTAATATTTAAAAGACGTTTACTTATTCTTCTTTTCCTCTTTCTTTTTTGTATTTATCCTTACGGCTTTATGTCAGTATTTTAATCTGTTCGTATTTCTTGACACTATCTTAATTCTCTTATGGTTCTTCCTTTCTTTTGGTATTGTCTTCCCAAAGGATTTGAGGTCAATCTGTAATTCGCCATCTTTTTGTTTTGATTTCTCAGATTGTTTTGGGATATCTTTTTCAATACGTTTTTATCACGGGGTCGTATAATTCTTATTCTTTACTTATATTTTTTCTATAACTAGTTGTATATTTGTACTTATTCTGTCTCTTGGACTTTTGAATCTCCTATCTCAGATTTTACGTTGTTGTAGCGTAAATTTGAGACTTAGGCGTCGTTATTATTTTACTCCGTATATTAGGTGAGGCCTGTATATAGTTTTTAAAAGTATAGACTTTCGATTTTTATTCTTGGCTGTAATGTTTCTACGAGGTTTAAAGCACATTTCACAGTATATTATATCCGCTTAAATTATTCCTTAATATTTTTTATATTCTATTCCTTTATGTTTGTGTAAATTTTTCAAACTATTACATATGGGGTCTCTTAATATGTATTTTCTATGTTTTGTATCGGGCCTCCATGTGTAGTAGTTTACTCTCATTCGTTATTGCTTTATTTTTGGTGGCATGTATTAAATTATTTATTGCACATATTTATTATTACGTTCTCTTCTTCTGGATTGACTTTCAACCTCATGTAATTTTTCAGCTGTCCTATACTAACTGTTGCTCGCACTATGTTATCTGAGTCAAATCCTCGGTATATATGTGTTTTCTATCCCAGACGATTAATGTAATGTTTATGTAATTCTTATCAATTTTTTGTTTACTTCTTGTTCTCTTAATACTTTCCACATGTAGCTTCTATTACTCCGTCAAATGCTGTTCCTAGGTCTGGTGTCCCATGATTGTATCCTTTTTGTCTAGTGGTTTTCCTGTTATTTCTTAGGCTATTGCATATAATCTTGCGTCTGTAAAGTCGCTTGCCCCTTTTCCTGCTTATCTTCACCTCTTTTCACCTTCTAATTGCATTAGTATGTGTTTACAGTACCACTGATGAAACCATTTCGTTTGATGTTGTCACGGTTAATGGTTTTGCCTACTTAGTGGATGCGACTTACTGTATTTTTTTTTTTTTTGTTCCAGTCCGTTGTATGTTTCAATTCCTGTCAGTATAAGTTCCACGCTTTTTGGTATACTTTTTATAACCCCATGCACATCTTGCCTCCTCTCTTTGGTAAAAAGTTTGAAACAATGTAATTGTATGTTGCAGCATTTCCATTCTTTGTAGTTTATAGCGTTTTTTATTTCTTCAGTAATGTTACAGCTTTTAATTATTCCCTCCACTTAATTAAACTACAGGTAATTCTTTCTTCCCATAACTTCATAATATTTCTTTCGGATGTATAGTATAATTTACGTGGTTGATTTTAATTGTCTGTTATGATTTTTAATGTATCAAACTTGTGTTTCAAGGCATTTTGTTACTTTCTTGAACGTATTCAAAATTTCTTTTTGTTTCCACGGTATTTTCTGTTTTCTTCTCAGATTCTTGCAAGGAACTATTAGTTGTCTTTTTTGTTTCTTATTTGTCTTTTATCTTTGTTTTCTTTGATATTTCATCTGAGTTTCTTGGCTCTTTTGTTTTTTGTGTAGTCTTCTCTCTTCTTATTTGTTTATTCTGTTGTATTGTTCCCATGCTTCCTTCTTCTGCTGTACCTTTCTTTAAATATGCGCCATTCTACTTCATAGTTCTTTAAGAGTTCATTGCTTATTATTTGTCTTGCGCTAAATTTTTCTCTTCATGTCTTCGTTACAATTACTTCCAGGTTTCCCATATCTTCTCTATATGCTCTACGTATTTCCCTGATCTCCTTTTTTCGGTTTCTATTAGATTTAGCATTTCAGTTAATATAATTAACTTATATTTTCCTCCCTTATTTTTGGATTACTCAGCACCTTTGGTCTTATTTTAACATATTTCTTTACTGTTCGTTGGTCTACTGAATCCTGGAATAATTTGTATTCAATTCCGACTCTGGTTACTTGAACGACCTGTAAGGCAAATCCTATGCTTCTTGTGACAGTTATGTAGTCATACTTTTATGCCCATCATCAACCGTTTTATACTGATTTATTGTATTCAATTACGCTTACCTATTACGAGATGATTGGTAATGCAGAAATCAATAATTTTGTTTCTCGCTTCTCCAAGAAAATGTTTCCCTTGTTTACTCATAGGCAGTTTTATAATTGATTCCTATGTGTGAATTCCAGTTTACCATATTATTACAGGATGGTCTGGAACTTGTGTCTCCTTGATTTTGCTTTGTCGAAGATTATATTAGTTTGTGTCGTCTTTGTTGTCTGTATTATTTTTGTTATTGTCGTTTTCATTTATAAAACAACTCTCATCCATTTTCATTTAATGCGGTTATGTTCCATCTTCTAAATCTTAACCTCGTTCTTGCCCCCTTAACCTATCTACCCTGTTCCAAGGCTGTTGTTTTATCTGTGAATCTATAGTACATTGACTGGGTGACTGGACCAAACAATTGCCCTGTCGCATCAGGGTAACTGACAGTGGGAAAAATTGTAACCAATGCATGTGTCCTATTCGCAACTGTTCGAACTATATTTAGCGCAAGAGCATACCTTCCTAATATACTAACCATAAAGCGCGTATTTCGAGTAACTTAAAAATCAGAATTCAAAATCAAGACCAGAACTAATATTGAGTGGATATAGAACTAATATTGTGACGTCCTACAATGTGAAGAGGTGGAACATCTTATTTCCCGTACAGGCAGCATCTGTTGTTGCTTGAGTTAGGGAAGGAAGTCGACTGAACAGTATAATCAACAACGTGATTGCGGTAACTGTGTTGAAACAGTTTACTGTGTTCAGTGTAACGTACCATGTTACCGTGTTCAATTAAGTCGATGATCACCACAACACTCCGTCAATACACACTTATATCCTTCCACAACTTACGGTAAACACAGATTGAATCGCACAGCATTTTACATATATTACAAGTTTTGATTTAGCCAGTAATATAGTTACAACACAACGTTGCATCGTTATCTTTACATTAAGGTATACTTAGACTACAAGACCATCATTTTATTTGAAAGAATATCGTTCCCATATTTTTTATTTCATTTTGTTTCGAAATCATCTGAAGTAAGTTACATTTTTAAAATTAGATTTTAATTTAGGAAAAATGAGCGATTTTAGTTTTGATATATTTTGTTTTTAAATGTTAAATAACTCCTCTGCACTACCTTATCTTTTTATTTGTTCCTACTAATTCTAAAAAAGTTAGGTTTCCTTGGTATAATTTAAGGCTATTAAGTGAGATATATTTAAATCTCCAGATTTAGACTGTGAAGACTTTTTACAATCGATTTCAGAACACGTTACCTTTCCCCAGAACACAGGTTCACAACACATGTCAGATACTGACTTGTGAACAAACAACTATATTTTCTCGTCCTTTTTCTCCCCCCCCATTTTTCACGCGCTTATCCTCTGCTTTATCTCTGTTCCTTATTTTCTGTTATTCTCGCTCTCTGTGTCTCTCACACGCGTGGAAGCGAGCTGAGATCTAAAATTACACGTCAGATATCAGACGTGTGTCTTTTGAGCATATCTTAGCACATTTGAGTTGGTCCTTAATTTTCTCTAGTAACAGTTCAACGAGTAGTTCTCTTAACATTGTTATTATATCAAGCAGTAACAACTGAAACATTGTTTTCAGTAGCCGTTCCGTGACTAGATTTCATTAGTGCACAGAACAGTCAGATTTATTTACCATATTGATCATGATATTTACATAATCACAGATTAAATGCACTGTAAATACCAGTTCAAACTCGGACAGTGTTTACGTAGGTCTAATACAATGACTGCGTGCTTATTAATATGAATACAGCAGCTGTCAACACAATAGAAGAGAGCTGTGTGACGTAATAATATAACGGAGTTCACGATACAGTGACCACAAGCTAGGGCGGTTTAGATTACGTCTGCTATCATACGAGCGTCGTATGCTGCGTACGCTTACGTCGTCTGTTTAGATGAAACGTGTTACCATAATATATCAAAGTAACTTAATACTTAATTTATAAGTTGCTCATCGGGCAAAAGTAGAGATGTTAAATTGGTAAGGTAAATTCAAAGTCTCGGGCTCTTGTTACCGGTTGGAAAATACGTAAACTGAACTGTTTTTAATCTTGTATTTGACGAATGACGAAGGTTAATATATACGACTGAAGATTAACAAAACTCTTACTTAATAATTCTTTTAACTTGGCGCTCTGTTTAAAAGGCCTTGAGACTTGGGTGAAGCATGCGAAATAAGTAAATACTTTGGATTATTTGTGTATATCTTAGACAGTTTTATTCGTAACTTAACTTACGTTTACGTATATAAAGATGTACAGTTTGACTTTAATAAATAAGTTAATGCGGTTCATGCAAATGGAAACGCTCTGTTATAGTTTTAAGTTTAAGTCAAGCAACAATGAATTATAAAATCTGTGTACACACTCGCTTTTAACAAATAACTCCTTTGAATTTGATATATAAAAACCCTGCATTTGCTAGAATGTATATAGTTATGGAGCTGGTAAAAATACTTGAGATGGACTCACTTGGTAGAAATTTATCGTTAAATTATCAATTAAGATAATTGTCTATTATAGTTATAATTATATTAAGATAATTGAGCTATTACTATTTGCTTACTGTGAAACAAGCTTCTGTTGAAAATAATTTTTTGAGATTACTAGCAGTATTGTTTGTGTTATGGCACGAAATGTGTTGGTAGAATTCACTACGGTGAACTTTACAAGTTAAATAAATAAAGTTACCTGAAAAGGCAATATCAAAAACTGAGAGTTTTATTTAAACAAAATTATAAACGAAACAAGAACAAGCTATACAGTTGTCAACTTTTCAAGTTTTCATACATCTACGTTGATTCGGCATTTGTGTCTAGTTCTGCGTCTCATCGTGTGGATGGGAGTTTGCCGAGCCAGAACAAACGTTGGCCTGATGGTAGAGTCAAGGTAATCAATCTTCTCAGAGTATTTCAACGCTGCCAACAACTGCCAGTGTACGTATAACAACTGGTGGAACCGTACACTGTTCTTGACAATTACCCTATCCGATTTGTGCTACTGCGGTTGCGGCTGCGGCTGCCAGTTTGGAAACTCTCCCTTAATTCCATCAATCTTTCCATTCGTTTAACAGTATCAATTGTGTTCAACTGAATGAGTCAATAAAATAAGCAATATTTACGTTAAACACAGCGCCATAAATCCAATACTAACTAATACGGGTAGACACAATCGTTTATAAAAAATGAAGAATTAGTTTTATAAATAATAAAAAAGATTGGTTTTAGTATTTTTAGAGGTTTTTAAAATATACTGACTTACCAATGAAAAGATTTGTTTATTTTTGAATCTCACACAACTGGGAGAGATGTCATTAAAGGAGTGGTTGTTTAATAGATGCACGTGTATACATGGAGCCTGTAATAGAAGAAACAATTACGTATCGATTATTGTATGGTCTTACAAATGTTTAATGTGTTCAGTTCAATTTTCCGTGTTAGCGCCAATCTAATTCCGAGTTGTTGGAGAGAGAATGTCTAAGTGAATCAGCGGGATCATATTGCTTATCGTATAGAATCATAGATAGAGATTATCGGTAGGGATAGGGATAGGTTAGAATGACTAAAGTTTAGGAACTCTTCGGAGGAAAGTGTGTGGACATTTAAATTCTTAGCGTATAAGTTTACTGGGTGGTACACAAAAATAACAAACAAAAATTCGTTGAAATATTAAAAATATTTGATTAAATATTTCAATATCGTAAATGTTAGTACTTGACGTAATTTTGTTCATTATGTTTAGAGAATATCACTTAGTACGTTTAAAAAATATCACCTGTTGAAAATTTAAAAAATAAAAGAAAGTATATTTTGATCATGTTTATAACATAAATTAGAAGGAATATAAAAAAGGTATATTATAGTTTTGGCAACGGTTGAATAAACTGGCCAGATTACTTTTTTTGACCATTATTTTCGCATATTCGTTTTACAATCTTTTATTTCTGCATACATAATTTGAGTTCGCATTTCTGTAGCTTATCTAGCACTGGGGAGTAGTTGAGACTAGTTGAGACACGTGTGGAAAGGCAATTTCGAATTATCTAGAGCGTCTTGCGAATCAAGTGTCTTTCGTAGCAGCATCACTTGATTTATCTCTTATAACACAGTGCTTACCCAACACAGTTCCGTATTACGTATAACAATTTGTTCATTGTACTATTATTAAGACCCTATGTTACAGTTTACTTAAAGTAACGTCTGTTGACGGGCAGTTTTCTTTTAATGTTTTACGCCTCCTATTTGTTCGCTTCATTACTGAATTATTGTAATAAGAAACGTCAGTACAGTATCGCAGACATTATGTTCCATAGTTGTCTATAGACCACTACCTAAACCTAACCTAATACCACTAGTGTTGAGTTTATTGATTGATATCAATTATATTGATATTTTTAATTTCAATAAAAAAAAAGAAGAAAAACATACTATTATACATATATATATATATACATATGTATATATATTTATTATATATGAATATATAAATGTGGTAATACAGTAATATTAACATTAATATTTTTAATTTAACTATAAACATACTGTATAAAATCATAAATATTTAAAAACCGGGATTACTCAAATGAGTGAATATTATTGTAAAAGCTCTGTTTACAAAGGTTTGATGCCATGATTTATAAATTAATGTGAAAATATAATAATATATTTCAAAAAATTCACCAGCCATGAATTCTTATTTTTATTGTGAGGAAACATCGATTACAAATAATACATTTTTGAGTGAACATTGCTTTAAAGGGATTGTTTGACATTTTGGAAAACTATGCTATTAATAAATAGGTAAAAGGAGGAATTTTATTCTAGCTTGTAAATTAAATATTTAATTATATTACATGCATAACTTTAAATTGATTGAAAACTATCTAAATGATAATTATCCATAGCGCAGTATTAAGTATTATTAATTATTAATTTTAGAGATAATAATTTTATTTATAGAGGACAAAACTCGTGCCAGCAGTTGCGGTTACACGATTCTCTAAATTTAATTATATTAGTTTCAGTTAAAAATAAATTAATAGTAAGTTTTTTAAATTTTGGTGAAATAATGTATAAATATGTGTTTACTTGTATGTCTGAGAAACTTTTATCTAAAACTAGGATTAGATACCCTATTATTGAAAGTGTGAATAAAATAACTAGATTATTAATAGTTATGATCTTTAAATTCAAAGAATTTGGCGGTAATTTATCTAATCAGAGGAATCTGTTTTGTAATCGATAACCCACGATAGATTTCACTTTATATAAATTTGTATACCTCTGTCAAGAATGCTTTATCAGAATAATTTTCATTTATTTTATTAATAAAATGTCAGGTCAAGGTGCAGTTAATTTTAAAGAAAGAATGGATTACATTATTATAAAAATGAATTGTTTTCTATAATGAAAATCATGAAATTGGATTTGAAAGTAAATTTATTAAATATAGTTTTTTGAATTTAGGTTCTAAATTATGCACATATCGCCCGTCACTCCCACTATAAAGTGGGATAAGTCGTAACAAAGTAGCTGTACTGGAAAGTGTGGCTAGAGTGCAAATTAGAGCTTAAGGCATATTATTTACACTAATAAAAATTATTGATTTATCAATATAATTTGAATAATAATTTAAATTTATAATTAATTTATTGAGATTATTTTAAGTAAAAATAATTATTTAGTTTTAGTACTATTTATGGAAAAAATATTTTTAATTGAACTGTGAAGATTAAACAATAAATATAAATAAGTAAAATTATAATTTGTACCTTTTGTATCAGGGTTAATTAATTATATATAAAAATTAATTTTCCCCAAATTATAGTGATTTAAAGTTATTTGTTAATTATTGTAATATAAATATTAATAAAATAATTTTAGTGATGAAACTTCTCTCGAACTATAATATTTCTGGTTTCTTAAGAATTAAATTTAATTTAAAATAAATATTATTACTTATATTTTAATATAAAGTTTTATACTTATTTAATTATATTAAGGATAAGCTAAATATAACTTCTATAATATTTTAGATTTTAATTAATTAAATAGGCTTGCAATTAGCCTTTTTATATGAGTAAGTTAAATTTTATTTTCTATTTTAATACATTTAATATATTTTAGGTATATATTAAGAAAATTAAATTAATAAAAATATTTTTATTAAAATGATTAAATTAGTAAATTACGATAAGTTGTATTTAAGAACTAGGCAAATATAATTTTCACCTGTTTACCAAAAACATGTCCTTTAGAAAAATATTAAAGGTCTATTCTGCCCAATGATATTTTAATGGCCGCGGTAAGTTGACCGTGCAAAGGTAGCATAATAATTAGTCTTTTAATTGAAGGCTTGTATGAATGAATGGATGAAAAATTTTCTTTTTTAATTAAAATAGATTGAATTTAGAGTTTAAGTAAAAAATCTTAAATAAATAAGTGGGACGAGAAGACCCTATAGAATTTTAAATAAATTTGTTTTACTAGAATTTAGAATTAACAACTGAAAAAATTATTTTATTTTTTGTTGGGGTGACATTATAATAAATAAAACTTTAAATTAATTTTTCATAAATTAATGTTTAATTGATCCAATTTTTTTGATTATAAGATTAAATTACCTTAGGGATAACAGCGTTATTAATTTGGAGAGTTCATATCGATAAATTAGATTGCGACCTCGATGTTGGATTAAGAAAAGAGTTTAGAGCAAAATCTAAATATTCTGGGTCTGTTCGACCTTTAATTTCTTACATGATCTGAGTTCAAATCGGCGTGAGCCAGGTTGGTTTCTATCTACTAATATATTTTTGATATTAGTACGAAAGGACCATGTCAAATAATTTAATTTATTCTATTTTAGCAAAAAGTGCATTAAATTTAGAATTTAATTATGTAATAATATTACATGTAGAAAATGTTTATAATTACTATTTTAATTACTGCTTTGTTTATTTTGATTGGTGTTGCATTTTTAACTTTGATGGAGCGTAAGATTTTAAGATATATTCAAATTCGTAAGGGTCCAAATAAAGTAGGATTTATTGGTATTTTACAACCATTTTCAGATGCTATTAAGTTATTCTTAAAAGAGAGAAATATACCAATGTTATCCAATTATTTAATTTATATAATTAGACCTGTGTTAGGCTTATTTAATTCTTTACTATTGTGAGTCATTTATCCATACTTAATCAATTGTGTTTCGTTCAATATGGGTATAATATTTTGTTGTTGTTGTACAAGAATAGGGGTTTATAGTTTAATGATTACAGGCTGATCATCAAATTCTAATTACGCTATATTGGGTTGTATTCGATCAATTGCTCAAACTATTTCATATGAAGTCAGTCTCGTATTAATTATTTTGTGCCCTATTGTAATAATTGAGAGTTTTAATTTAATTGAATTTTATTTTTTTCAACAATTTATATGATTAGTATTTCTGTTTTTTCCTTTGAGAATTTGTTGAATTTCATCATCAATAGCTGAAACTAATCGATCACCATTTGATTTTTCTGAAGGGGAATCAGAATTAGTTTCTGGATTTAATGTTGAATATAGAGGTGTAGGATTCGCATTTATTTTTTTAGCTGAATATGCTAGAATTATTTTTATGAGTATAATATTTTGTTTAATATTTCTAGGTAGAAAAATTAATTCTTTAGTTTTTCCTATTCAACTAACATTAATTTCATTTTTATTTATTTGAGTTCGAGGTACTTTACCTCGTTATCGTTATGACAAATTAATATATTTAGCATGAAAATCATATTTACCAGTAAGTTTAAATTTATTGATTTTTTTTCATGATTAAATCTATTATTTAATTCATTAAAAATTGTCTTACTATTAAGTTAATAGAACTTAATTTTCTTTTCTTTACTTTCAAAGTAAATGCTTTATTTATAAGCTAATTAACTATTTAATTAATTTATCTCAAAAAGATTTAATTATGGGGTCTAAAACAAAATATATAAAATAAATTGTTGTTAAAAGTATTCCGATCTTGATATATGGGTATTCAACAGGACAAGCTCCAATCCAAGTTAATAAAACTAAAACAATGAACAAGTATCAAAATAAAATTTGATTAATAGGGTAATTTAATAGTCCTATAAATTTTGAATTGTTTATGAAGGGAACAAAAATTAAAATAAAAATTGATATGAATAATGCAATTACTCCTCCTAATTTATTAGGAATAGATCGTAGGATTGCATATGCAAATAAGAAGTATCATTCTGGTTGAATATGTTTTGGAGTAACTAATGGGTTTGCTGGAGTAAAATTATCAGGGTCACTTAATTTATATGGTTCAAGTATCATATAACAAAAAAAAATAATTAAAATTAATAAAAATCCTAGCATATCTTTAATAGAAAAATAAGGATGGAATGGAATTTTATCATTATTTGAATTAATTCCAAGTGGATTGTTTGACCCCATAACATGCAAGAAAATAAGGTGTACAATTGTTAATGCTAAAACAACAAATGGTATAATAAAATGGAAAGAATAAAATCGAGTTAATGTTGCATTATCAACAGCAAACCCTCCTCAAATTCAATTTACTAAGGTTGTCCCAAGATATGGAATTGCTGACAATAAATTTGTAATGACTGTTGCTCCTCAAAATGATATTTGTCCTCATGGAAGAACATAACCCATAAAAGCAGTAGCTATTAAAGTTAATAAAATGATCACTCCTACAGCTCAAGTTTCAAAATTTTTATATGAACCATAATATAGTCCTCGCCCAACATGTAAATAAACACAAATAAAAAATAATGAAGCTCCATTTGCGTGTGAAATTCGTAATATTCATCCATGATTAATATAACGACAAATATGTCTTAATCTATTAAATGCACTTGCTACATCTGCATTATAGTGTATTGACAAAAATAATCCAGTTAAAATTTGAACAACTAAGCATATTCCTAGTAGCGATCCATAATTTCATCAATATGATAAATTCGTAGCTGCCGGTAAATCAATTAGTGAATTATTTATTATTTTAATTAGTGGGTGTGTACGTCGAGTGATGCTTAACATTCGTTAAAATTTTCTCCGTAAAGGAGACAATTTAATTCTAATAATATTCACAACAACAATCAATGTAAATAGAAGATAAATAACTAACATAATAGTTATTATTCCTGACGGAAATATATATAATTTTTTAATTATAAATCTATCAAATAAATTATTCATTTCCAATAATTTATTAACGCTATCTATCTTAAATCTAATAACATTTATAGTTATAATCAAAATTCAAATAATTATGTTTAATATTAATAATTTTATTGAAAAATAAAATTTTTCATTTGAAGCAATTCTTGATATATACATAAATAAAATTAATATTCCTCCAATAAAAACAAGAAATAAGATATAAGAAAAAAAATAGGAATTCATATAAAATATACAAATAATTCTGGTTAGTATTGTTTGTATTAATAAAATAGATCCCATTGATAATGGGTGCTTCATAAAAATAAAATTTATTGATAATAGAATTGTAATTGATATTATAATTTTCATACAGAAGATAATTTAATAAAAATGTAAGCTTTGGGTGCTTAAAATGATTTTTTACTCTCTTCTGAAGTTTTAAAATTATTAATTTATCTTAGATTTACAAGATCTAAATTTTTTTTAAACTATTAAAACAAATGAATCTGTCACTACCTTTATTGTATTTAATTATATTTATATCGGGCATTATCTCATTATGTTTAAATCGAAAACATATCATGATAAGTTTATTAAGATTAGAGTTAATAATTTTAAGATTATTTTGTATATTTTCTGCATTTCTATCAATTGAATTAAATGATATATATATATTAATAGTTTTGCTAACATTTAGTGTTTGTGAAGGAGTTGTAGGATTGTCAAGATTGATTAATATGATTCGATCACATGGTAATGATCAATTATTATCAATATCTTTAAAAACATGTTAAAATTAATTTTATTTTCATTATTTTTAAACCCTTTATTATTTAACATGTGGTTATTAAGAAATATACTAATTCTTTTAGTGCTATTTATCATCTTATTCTTCAGAAAATATTTAATTATACTAAGATATAATATATATATAGATAATATTTCATATAGATTAATTATTCTTACAATTTGAATTACTTTCTTAATAATTAATTCTAGTCCTTTATATAAATATAATAATATGAATTTATTTTTGTTTATAGTGTTATTATTAATAACATTATTAATTTTATCATTTTGTTCATACAATATTATGATATTTTATATCTTTTTTGAAACTAGTTTAATCCCTACTATAATTATTATCATAGGATGAGGGTATCAACCTGAACGAGTGAATGCTAGATATTATTTATTGTTTTATACTTTATTCGCATCTCTCCCCATATTAGTTTCAATTATATATATATATATATATATATATATATATATATATATAGAAATAATATAACTAATATTATAATGTTAATGAGATCAAATAATAGGTTTATTTACTTGGGGATAACGTTAGCATTCATAATTAAGGTTCCGTTATTTATATGTCATTTTTGATTACCAAAAGCTCATGTCGAAGCACCTGTTTCTGGTTCTATAATTTTGGCTGGAATTCTTTTAAAATTAGGAACTTATGGCTTAATTCGTGTTATATATATTATACCAGTAATATTTATTAATTATAGATTCATCTGGATTTCTATTTCATTAATAGGGGGAATTATGATTAGATTATCTTGTATAATGCAAATTGATATAAAATCTATAATTGCATACTCTTCTGTAGCTCACATAAGATTAGTTATTGGAGGAATTATAACAATAAATATATGAGGTATAGACGGAGCATATTTCATAATAATTGGACATGGTTTATGTTCATCTGCTTTATTTTGCTTAGCAAATATTTCTTATGAACGTTCGGGAAGACGTAGAATCCTAATTAATAAAGGAATATTAAGATTTATGCCTTCAATAACTCTCATATGATTTTTAATATCTTCTAGAAATATTTCATGTCCTCCAACAATTAGTCTAGCAGGAGAAATTATAATTTTAAATAGATTAATGTCTTGAAATCTATTGTGTATAGTTTTCTTATCTTTTTCTTCATTTTTATCAGCTTGTTATAGTTTATATCTATACTCTCATACCCAACATGGAATAATTTTCTCGGGTTGTTACTCTTTCAATTCTGGGAACGTGCGTGAATTTTTTTAAATTATAATACATTGAATTCCATTAAATTTAATTATTTTGAAATTAACATTGTTAATATAATTCAATTAGTTTAAAATAAAACATTAAATTGTGGATTTAAAAATATAAATTTATATTGGATCATTACTAAACATAAACTTAATACATATATTTTCTTAATTTTATTGATTTTAAGATTAATAATATTAATTTTATCAATAAATATGATTATTTTTGATTATGCAATTATAATAGAATGACTGATTGTTACAATCAATTCATGTAATATTTATATAACATTAATTTTTGATTTTATATCAACTTTATTTCTTTCAACTGTTATATTTATTTCATCAATGGTTATATTATATAGAGGTATATATATGATAAATGATAAATATATTAATCGATTTATTTATATTATTATAATATTTGTAATGTCAATAGTATTATTAATTATTAGACCTAATATAGTAAGTATTCTCATTGGATGAGATGGATTAGGATTAGTATCATATTGTTTAGTTGTTTATTATCAAAATTTAAATTCTAGAAATGCTGGGATATTAACGGCATTAATAAATCGTATTGGAGATGTTATAATTCTTTTATTAATTGCATGAATGATAAATTTTGGATCTTGAAATTTTATATCTTTTATTAATAAGATAATAATGAGTCCAATAATTATACTAGTTATTATTGCAGGATTTACAAAAAGAGCTCAAATTCCTTTTTCTTCATGACTTCCAGCAGCTATGGCTGCTCCAACTCCAGTATCGGCCCTTGTTCACTCATCAACATTAGTTACTGCAGGAGTATATCTAATTATTCGATTCAGGAATTTAATTATATCATTCAATCTAATTCAAGTATTTTTAATGCTATCATTACTAACAATAATTATATCAGGTCTAGCTGCAAATTTTGAATTTGACTTAAAAAAAATTATTGCATTATCAACTTTAAGACAATTAGGAATTATAATATCAATTTTAATATTTGGTTATCCAATATTATCTTTTTTTCATCTTATTATTCATGCTTTATTTAAGGCATCACTTTTTTTATGTGCTGGAGTATTGATTCATAGATTAATGAATAATCAAGATATTCGCATAATGGGCTGTATAAGTTATAATATACCAATAACTAGAACATTCATAAATATTGCAAATTTATCATTATGTGGAATACCCTTTATGAGAGGGTTTTATTCAAAAGATTTAATTATAGAAATAATATGCTCCAGAAATATTAACTTTTTAATTTTATTATTGATATATGTTGGAATTGGAATAACATCTTTCTATTCTGCCCGATTAACATATTTTTCAATAAGTATAAATTTTAGTTATTATAACTTTAGTTCACAAAACGAGTCACTTAATAGTATATTAAAGAGAATCATGGTTTTATCTATTTATTCAATTTTATCAGGGTCTATGTTTAGATGAATCATATTTAATAATCCTGTAAGAATTATTCTCCCCATCGAGGGAAAGATAATAGCAATGGCTCTATCTTTTCTAGGGTTATTAATTGGATATGAGATATCCATGTTTTCATCTATAGTAAAAAAATTTACAAGAGAGTTCATAAATTCCATATGATTTTTAAAACAACTATCAACCTTTCATACTCAATTTCTTATTTTAAAAAATTCACTTATATTTCAAAAATCAATTGATTTGGGATGAGGAGAAAAAATTGGGCCTCAAGGCATGATTTAATTGATAAAATTAATTATAATATTTAATATTAATATAAGAAAAAATAATTTCAAAATTCAAATAATAACATTTATTGCTTGATTTCTAATTATTATATATTTAAATAGCTTAAACATTAGAGCATAATATTGAAGGTATTAAGGTAATAAATATTTTTAAATATTTACAAGGTTTTTCCTCTCTTTTCAATGAAAATGAAATGTTTTATAAACTTTATAAATAAGGAAAAAACGGAGTTTAACCGCTTTAAAAGCTAGTTAGCAGCTGCTTTTATTCTTATTTCCTTTTAATTGGAAATTATATGTTCAATAACTTTATTAACAATAAAGTGCCTTATTTTTGGCTTCAATTAATAAACAAAGGAACAAAGATTCTTTTTTTAGGTCGAAACTAAATGTATTTATTACTTCATTGCTTTTAAGAATGGCTAATATGAGCACCTATTGATTGCAATCCAATAATTATAATTAAATACATTCCCGTTAAATTCAATTTAACATACTATTTTTCCATTCATGGTATAAGCCTAATATTAAAAATAATAAAAATAACAATATCACTAAATAAATTTCAATAATATTAATAGTTGTTATTACAATAACCATGGGTATAATAATCACTAATTCAACATCAAAAATAAGGAAGATGACTGCAATTATAAAAAAATGTCTTGAAAAAGGAATTCGAGATGACTCAAAAGGATCGAATCCACACTCAAATGGAGATGATTTTTCACGATCAATTATTGATTTAGTTGACACAAAATATAAAAGAGTTATTAAAGTAAATAAAATTAATAATATCATAATACAGTAACTTACAACATTGAAAATTATTCTATTTAAAAATTAATCCTTTTAATTGGAAGTTAAATATACTTATATACTAATAGAATATTTATCTACCTCATCAGTAAATTGATATATATAAAAATAGTCAAACAATATCAACAAAATGTCAATACCAAGCAGCTGCTTCAAAACCAAAATGATGAGTTCTAGAGAAATGAAATTTCAATTGACGTAATAAACAGATTATAATGAACGTTCTTCCAATAATAACATGAATCCCATGAAACCCTGTTGATACAAAAAATGTTGATCCGTATACAGAATCTGAAATACAAAACGATGATTCAAAATATTCATATACCTGAAGAATAGTAAAATATATACCTAATATTAAAGTTAATAAAATACCATAAACAGATTCATTATGTTTACTTTCTATTATGGAATGATGAGCTCACGTAATTGTTACTCCAGAACACAATAAAATTATAGTATTTAATAGAGGAATTTGTATTGGGTTAAAAGGCATAATTCCAGAAGGAGGTCAATTTATACCAATTTCTATAACAGGTCTTAATCTTCTATGAAAAAATCCCCAAAAGAAAGAAATAAAAAAGAAAATTTCTGACACAATAAATAAAATTATTCCTAATTTTAAACCTCTCACTACAACTATTGTGTGAAATCCTATAAACGTCCCTTCACGCGAAATGTCACGTCATCATTGAATTATAGTTAAAATTAAAATTAAAAATCCAAAAAATAATAAAATAAAATTTTGTATATGAAATATTATTACTATACCAGAAACAAAAGTCAGAGCCCCGATTGACCCCGTTAGAGGTCATGGTCTACAGTCAACTAAATGATACGGATGATTATTCATAAAGATACTTCTCTATAATACAGAGTTCTTAAAAATGTAAAAACATAAGATTGAATTACACAAACTGCTGATTCAAATAATATCAATAATATCTGAATTAAAATAATTAGATTTATATAAATTTCTAAATTAGTTGATCTATTTCCTAATAATGTTATTAGTAAATGACCAGCAATCATATTTGCTGTTAGACGAACAGCCAAGGACCCCGGTCGAATTAAATTTCTGACAGTTTCAATACATACTATGAAAGGTATTAAAATTATTGGAGTTCCTATTGGAACTAAATGACAAAACATATGATTTGTATTGTTAACAAATCCAAATAAAATAAAAGTCAATCGAAGAGGAAGAGCTAAACTAAGAGAAAATACTAAATGTCTTGATCTAGTGATAATATATGGAAACAATCCAAGAAAGTTATTGAATAGAATAAAAATAAATAAAGAACAAAACAATAATGATCTACCAAAAGATCCTGAACTTATTAATAAATTTAATTCAAAACTTATTGTATTTAAAACTTTATTAATAGAAATTATATTACAACTAGGAATGTATCATAACCCTATAGGTATGAATAATAATAAAATTAAGGAACTTAATCAATTTAATGAAAATAACCCTGTTGATGGATCAAAAGTTGAAAATAAATTTGTTATCATAATCAGTTATATAAATTATTAAAATTATTAGTCAAATTTATCCTTGGAATTTTCATAAAAGAAAAATAAATAAAAGTTATAATTAAAATAACAATTAATAAAAAAAAGAAAAACAAAAACATAAATTTATTGGAGATATTTGTGGGATAGAAAAATACCATTCTTAGTTTCTTGAATCTGACAGATTGATGTTTTTATAATAAACTAACTTTTCATCATTAAAAGTAGTCGTTAGTTACTATAAATTGGTTTAAGAGACCATCACTTACTTTCAGTCACTTAATGAATAGCTTATTAATCAATTAATAAAACAATTTATATCAACTCTTTCAATAACAATAGGTATAAATCTATGATTTGCTCCACAAATTTCAGAACATTGTCCAAATGATATACCAGGTCGATTAATAAATATTCTTGCTTGGTTTAATCGACCAGGCACGGCATCCACCTTAATTCTCATAGATGGTATAGCTCATGAATGAATAACATCAAATGATGAAATCAATAATCGAATTTGAGTACTAAAAGGTAAAATCGTTCGATTATCTACTTCTAATAAACGGAACTCTCTAATTAATATTTCATTTTGAGATTTTATATAAGAATCAAATTCAATATTTAAAAAATCTGAATATTCGTATGATCAATATCATTGATGACCAATAATTTTTAAAGTTATTAAAGGTTTATTAATTTCATCCAATAAGTATAATAATCGTAAGGATGGAAATGCAATAAAAATTAATGTTAAAGCTGGTAGAAGTGTTCAAAAAAATTCAATTAACTGTCCCTCTAATAAAATTCGATTAACAATATTATTAAATATGATAACTGTTATTATATAAGTAACAATTGAAGTGATAATAATTAAAATAGTTAAAGTATGATCATGAAAAAATATTAACTGTTCTATTAATGGTGATATAGCGTCCTGCATATTAATATAAGATCAATTAGAAATTTCTAACAAAAATTATTTATATATGAATCTTAAATTCATCGCACTTCATCTGCCATATTAGAATTGAACTAATAATGGAATCTCACTATATGAGTGCTCAGACGGAGGAAGTTTATGTAACCATTCAATAGAAGAATTTATATTAATCGAATATAAAATCAATCGATGTGAAATAAATCTTTCTCAAATAATAAACAATAAAAATAAAATTCCAATAAATGAAATTCTTCTCCCAATAGAAGATATAATGTTTCATGATATAAATGCATCAGGATAATCTGAATATCGACGTGGCATGCCTCTCAATCCTAAAAAATGTTGGGGAAAAAAGGTTAAATTTACCCCGATAAACATAATCAAAAAATGAATTTTTAATCAATTAGAATTTAAAGATAATCCAGTAAATAAAGGATATCAATGAATAAATCTTCCTAAAATTGCAAATACTGCACATATTGATAACACATAATGAAAATGGGCTACAACATAATATGTATCATGTAATACAATATCAATTGATGAATTAGCTAAAATCACCCCAGTCAATCCACCAATAGTAAAAAGAAAAACAAAACCTACTGCTCATAAAATTGAAGGTCTTATCTTGATTTTAACTCCTCTCAGAGTTGCTAATCATCTAAAAACTTTAATTCCAGTTGGAACAGCAATAATTATTGCAGCAGAAGTAAAATAAGCCCGTGTATCAACATCCATACCAACTGTAAATATATGATGTGCTCAAACAACAAATCCTAAAATACCAATTGATATTATAGCATAAATTATTCCTAGTGATCCAAAAGATTCAATTTTTCCTCTTTCTTGAGTGATAATGTGAGAAATTAGTCCAAATCCAGGCAAAATTAAAATATATACTTCAGGATGTCCAAAAAATCAAAATAAATGTTGGTATAAAATTGGATCTCCTCCACCTGAAGGATCAAAAAAAGAAGTATTCAAATTTCGATCAGTTAATAACATTGTAATTGCGCCAGCTAAAACTGGTAATGAAAGCAATAATAAGAAAGCAGTAATTAATACTGCCCATACAAATAAAGGTAGCCGATCCATGTATATTCCCACTGATCGTATATTAAAAATTGTTCTAATAAAATTAACTGCGCCTAGGATTGAGCTAGCTCCAGCCAAATGTAAAGAAAAAATAGTTAAATCAACACAAGATCCTGAGTGTGCAACGCCTCTTGACAACGGAGGATAAACTGTCCAACCAGTACCTGCACCTCTATCAACTATTCTACCAATTAATAATAATGTTAATGAGGGTGGTAATAATCAAAAACTTATATTATTTATTCGAGGGAAAGCCATATCAGGAGCACCAATTATCAAAAGGAACCAATCAATTCCCAAATCTTCCAATCATAACTGGCATCACTATAAAAAAAAATTATAACGAAAGCATGAGCAGTAACAATCACATTATAAATTTGGTCATCTCCAATAAAAGATCCAGGAATGCCTAATTCAACACGAATAAGAACTCTTAAAGTTGTACCTACTATTCCCGATCAAATCCCAAAAATGAAATATAATGTTCCAATGTCTTTATGATTAGTTGAGAAAAATCACTTATTCATAACTAATCATTGATTTATTCCCAATTGAGATGACTGAATTAGGTAATAAACTGTAAATTTATTTATGGATATACTTTCCTCTCAATAATCTAATCTAATCTTTCTTCCTTATTCTCTTAATTTTTTTCTTCAATCTAGTCTTATATTTAATAATAATGTTAAATTGCAAATTTAAAGGTGATTAAAATAAATCTAAGGCTTACAAGAAATTATATTTTTAACTTTGAAGGATAATAGTTTTATTAACTTAAAACCTTACTAATTCATAATATTAAATAAGGTTACAACTATAAATCCAATCAATAAAGAATTTACTATAAATAATGTATTATTTAATCTAAAAGTTGACAACTTTAAAGATATATTGCTTATCATTAACCCTGTCATTACAACTCGCAAATAATAAAATAACACTAATAAAGCAGTTATTACTAAAATTAAACATAAAAAATACATTTTATTAACCAAAAGACAATAAATCATCATAAATTTAGGGAAAAACCCTAAAAATGGTGGTAATCCACCTATTGACATAAAAATAGTTATTAACATTAATGATTTAACCCTATTGTTAAACAAAATAAAAATTTGATTTAAATAATTCATATTATTTATTCAAAACAGATAACAAGTCAAAAATAAAGAGAGGGAATAAATTAAAAAATATACCAGCCATATATAATTTATTAATATAACCCCTCTAAAAATTCAACTTAAATTGTAAATTGATGAATATGCTAAAATTTTTCGAATTGATGAATAACACAGCCCCCCTAATGAGCCTCAAATACATGATAAAACAAAAATAAAATCAATCTTATATCTAAATAACTCAATAAAATAATGGGGATAATCCTCTGAACGGTTATAATTAAAAAAGACACTAGTCAAGACAACCCATCAATTACTGAAACATATCAATAATGGAATGGAGGAGATCCAATTTTAATTATTAAACTAATTATAATAAAATATTTTACCTGAAATAATATTCCTAAAATAACAACAAACAGGAATAATAGTCTTGAACCCATTCTCTGAATAATAAAATATTTAATTATTGACTCAGATGAGTAAACTCTCATTTTGTTCATTATAAAAGGCAAAAATGATACCATATTTATCTCGACTCCTATTCAACAACCCAGCCAATTGTTTGAACAAATCGCCAATATAATACCAAAAAACAAGAATGCCACAAATACTATATAAGAGGAATTTTTTTTAATTAAAAAGAGGATAATTTTCCATAAATGAGGTATAAACCCATTAGCTTAATTTTAGCTTATCTTTTATATGTTGTAGTTTATGAAGAACATTAATTTTTGATATTAAAAGACAGTTTAATTCTGTTAACATAATAAGAGTATAATATTACATAATTTATTCTATCAAAATAACCCTTTTCGCTCAGGCATCTTATTTTTTTTTTAATTTTTCTTTTTTTTTTTTATGTATGACTTATAATATCTGATGTACCTTTTATTATACAATAGACTTACAGCCAATACTTAAATTCGCAACTTTATATACTCTTTCCTTCATTTTTTCCTATTTCTATTTATTGATTAAAATAAATTTACGGAACTGAATAACTAGTAACAGTTAAATAGTTAGCTAAAATACAATAATTACATCAATTTTTGTACACCCACATTTTGCAAATCCGGTCCATAAAATATATGCTTACAGTATGTTTATAGTTAAATTAAAAATATTAATGTTAATATTACTGTATTACCACATTTATATATTCATATATAATAAATATATATACATATGTATATATATATATATATATATAATAGTATGTTTTTCTTTTTTTTTTTTATTGAAGTATAAAAAAAAAGAAAAACATACTATTATTATTATAAATATTTAATATATATATATATATATAAAATAAAAAAAATCAATAATATCAATCATAAAACCCCTAATACGCCTAACCACAACCCCCCCTGGCCTGGTACCTGGTACGCCACTACCTAATAGGCCTACTTTTCACAATATAAATATACTACTACTACTACTACTACTACTACTACTACTACTACTACTGCTGCTGCTGCTGCTGCTGCTGCTGCTGCTGCTGCTGCTGCTGCTGCTGCTACTACTACTACTACTACTACTACTACTACTACTACTACTACTACTACTACTACTACTACTACTACTACTACTGCTGCTGCTGCTACTACTATACTTTCAGTTTTTGAATAGTTCACAACACTTTTGTAGGCGGTTCAAAATTTTCAAGATACAAAAGTGTATTTTCACATTATTAAAGATAGAAAGTTCATATTTTGAATAACATTTTTCATAATTTGATGCTCCTCATAAGTCAGGTCTTTTTAAATTTTCAAAATTGGCCACTGGAGCCACTAAATTAAAACAAATTTCCAGTTTACTAATACATTTCCATTAAAGTTAGAATCTCTCTTAATCTGGCATGGATTATTATAGATTAAAAACAATTTGATCCTTTCTTTCGGCCCTGATATCTAAAAAATTTGAAATTTTCAAAAACGAAACATTCTATTCTGGTTTTGGTTAAAATTCTCTTTAATTTGAAACTTGCCATGAACTTTCCAAGATACATACACAAATGCTTATACGGTTGAATTAAAACTGATGTTGAGAACTCACTTCGCTATTACAAATATTGATTGTACTTAAATGGCACGTAAACATAAATTGTAAATATTCATGTTTTAAAATTTTGTAGGGAAATTTTTTCTGAGTCCTAAGTCGTCAAATGTTTCAAAATTGTATACTTAAAATTTTTGATTTCCCATATTTTAATTCTCTCGCTCGCACTAGACTACTGACTATCGGTCATCATTAGAGGACTAAATGTTAATGTCTATAGCAATTGTAATGTTGGCAATGTTTTCTTAGGTGAAATTGTAATAAACAGTATTATTGGTGTTACAATAATAGACATTACAACTCTAATCAGTACACCTTTTGTGTACACCAAAATTCCAATTATGGGTATTGAAGTTGTATTTGTATTTGGATTTTAAGTGACTTATATGGAATCCAATTGGAATATGAGAATAAAAATTAAGTGAGTATGAAGAAGCTAAGGCTAATGTGAGATTTATTTTAGTTCAAATAAATATAAAAATATTCATAACATAACATTATACTTCATTAAGCCTAGAACTGGAAAACATTAAGTGAAGCTGAGTAAAGAGTCTTCTTTAATTAGAGGAACAACAAGTCAGGTATGGAAAAGAAATGAGGTATATATTATTGTACCCAATATCTGGCGTGAGTTGCATGGAAATTTTATCCGCTTGCTGTACTTCAGACGATTATATTGTGTCTCTAATATGGTCTGAGTGCCAAAACAACTAACAGGTAGGAATAATTAACCAGATTAAATTGAGCAGTGTTTACAAATAGTTGATTACAACAGGTTGAAAGGAGAGTTGATTAAAGTAAACCCTAGGCTGCGTTAGACAGATTTATGAACGGAGAGCAGGCCAGTCAACGTGGTTTACTGAAGGGGACGGGTCTTTAATCTGTTTGGGTAGGGTTACGCTATTCTGTGACCATACGTCTGACCAATATAAATTATTGTTTGTCGCTTTTAAGCAGTCGATTAGTTTTGAAATACCACAACTAGTGTGTTTCTCTTTCCATTATATTAGAAGTAGCCTTACCCTTTCACTAATATCAAAAGTTTATAAATATGATTTCTGTACAGGAGAGTATACGACACATATTGTACGTTTCAGCAATATGTGTAACATATATCGGACTGTGTGAGAATGTTTGTGAGTGTGTGTGCATCGGGTTTCATGTTGGATATTACATTTTGCAACCACTAATGACAAAAACCTGTTGTGCTAAATACCTTCTTCCCGTATCTTTAAAAAATGTCAGCACATTTAATAACGGCATATTCAGTATAAAAGAAATATTTTAAAAACTTAAAGAATATTTGTTAGCAGTCTTAAAATGAATGAGGGTGTTAAAATATTCAAAATAGAAACTGGAATACTGCATATATGGAATACTGCACATTTGAATGATATTATAAAATAATATAAAAATTGAAAATGTATGGGAACTGAAAAATAATAACTGTTACTACTATAAGAATTTAATGTCCAATGTTCTTTGGGCTGCAAATATAAGAATTTTTATTTGCAATTGACAATTGTAATGCCACGTGTTGTACAGTCAAATATAAGAATTTATTTATATTTTATGCAAATTTACTTGCATACATTAATAATTTATCTTTTATATGGAAATTTTTACTCTATAAATTACTTACTGCCAAAATGTTTTAAATTCCCGGGCGCCACCTCATATCTACAAGGATGTGGATATAAAGGATTCATTTGCCAAACACACAACAACAATATTATTTCTAATGCTTATTTAATTAATCAAGTTGTAGTAAATTACAAATATAATCTTCTGTATGGATCTTTCCTTACGTATAATCCTTTCTCTGATCTTAACAATAATTATCTCTGAAATCGCGATTAAGGAACATTTATTAAATTTATAACACTTATAATTGTAACTTATAATCTACAATTGTATTTGGCAAATTTATATTATTGTTTAGATATAGTTTTTTTAAGAATTTACTAGTAGACGTTTTATTTCGCTTCAGTCGAATGCAGAGCACTGAGAGGCAGTTCTCAAGGTTAATTACTTATTAGTGTGAGTTCTTTGACTTGAATGAATTGAGTTTGTTGACTTAACTCTAAAAAATACCATTAGTTTGAGAACGTTGATTATTAGTAGTTCATATTCTCGGTGATATCATGTGGTCCTCTGTGTTGTAGTTGCTGATTTCCGTAGTCGTTGTATCTTACGTATCCTTTCGCGATCACTGCACCTCACAATCACTGTTTAATTATTGACGTATTCTCGACCTGTTCACTTTTCACGGCACACCTATTGTGTTGAATATGAGTGTCTTTAGTTGATGTAGAAAAAGTTCATGTGTACTGTGTTTTAAATAGTTCTTTAGATTGCTGAATTTTATGTCTAATGTCTCTGTTGTAGATATGCACTGAGTCTCTATGTTAATGTGTTCTGTATTAATCAAAGCTGCTGTGATGTTTATAGTTTCTTATGAATGATTGTAATTGTAGAATGTCTGTTAGCGTATTCTCCGACACTTTGTTTAAATTACGGTGAAGATCAACACTCTTGCGAATTAAAATGTTTTGTGGTTATCACTTTGTAAATGATGAGTATTAGACTGATGATGAATACTAGACTGTTAAACTAACTAGACTAGACTGCTGATGAGTACTGTACAAGACTGACTAGACTGCTTAAACTGCTTAAACTAGGCTGCTTCGAGTAGACTGACTATAGTAGACTGCCTATAGTAGACTGCTTAAACTAACTTCCTATAGTAGACTGACGTTTTTCAGTACTGAGATCTACCAAGTAAACTCTCATCCCGCCTACCGCTGTTGAATCTTCCCTCTGCTTGGATACTCTTATTGGTTCCTTAACCAGTGTAACAAATTGTATATTTGTAATTGGTTTTCGAGTATATCTGTTTTATACGTGACTCTCTTGTCGAACTCCCATTGGTCCTGATTGTTCCTACAGCCGTTTTCTCTATTTACTAGGAATCTCATTCACGCACTCCAGAATTCGTGAGTTTCGCTTTCCCCTTGTAAATCAGGCGACATTTCTTTGTCTCTCGTGGCCTTCTCCTAGTGTCCACTTTCTGTTACACTTTAACGTAGATACAATACTGGTATTGTTCGATCTGCTGTACCATTGTTATATTTCAAGTTGCACTCTAGCATTGTTTTGAGTCTGGAACGAATCTTCCTTTGTAAGCACGACTTTCGTCAAATTTCTATGTTGCAATTGTTCTGGCCTCTAATGTTGTACCGTATCGAATTGACAAACTCTTTGCTTTCAATCTGTGTCAAAGTTTAAAAAAGGGTAAATTGGTTTATTGGGGTTTATGCCTTTCTTACTCAGCCCAGCTGCCTGATGCGAAATACAACGTCTCACATACATTTAGTAAGTGTCACTCTTTTTGTCAGACAATTAACTTTACAGCCGTAACACATCAAGCTGTCTGTAGGTTACAATGCCAAGAGGACAGTCTTACCGACTTTCCCTTCACACACCCTCACATACTTCTTTGTCAAATAGAACTGTTGGTACACATTATTTTTAGCTATTCTGTACTACTTTTACAATTTTATAAATATTTTTCAAAAATAAACGTTACATTGTCCTTAAATTTTTATTAATTGATGGCGTATAACAAAATCAAATAATAAAATTTGTGCCTTTTTTTTTTTTTTTTTTTTTTTTTTTTTTTTTAATGTAAATTTAAATTAATTATGTAAATTTGAATTAATTAATTATAAATATCTAATGAGTTATATTTATTGCTAGTGATGTAATCTCTTTAACTGGTTAGAGGACGTTCAACTTGGTTTGTTTACGTTCGAAACTGTCTACAGTGTACCTTTGTGTTTGAGTGAAGATTTATGACTACGTCCCCCTGTCACTCGACACTTTCACTCTTTGTTACTTGGCAAAGGGTCCTACTAATGGTTTAAATTTTCTGTTTTCTATGCTAACCTATACAATTGTTTACAATCCTACGCACTATCATCCATTCAGACCACTTATCTTCCTAACATATCATAATATAAACTTAACAACTATCTAATTCATTATGTACATCTGTTTCCATATAATTATTCACCTAGATACTATTACTGTTCTTTCTTACTTCCTATTAGTTAAATATCCACTTATATATTTTTTTCATTTGTCAATCATTTTCTACTTGCAAATGCATACAACAACAAGAAAATTCATAATATCATATTAATTATCACTTAGTTCTTATCATTACTTTCATTGTTAGTCATTGTTCAATGTCTTTGTTTTGTTTTTCTTAGATATACTTTTATTCTTATACATAATATACAAAAAATAAATCTCTACTCTGTTATACATCGTCAGTTGACAATCTTACTTCGATTATTACTTTAAAATTTTACAATTATTATACATAACTTTATTATATCATATTTATTATATGAGTGCTACAATTTGCTTACTCACGTAACCGATCGTTACTAACGCATTATTTCCTTTTACTGCTCTTCTTGTCAGGTAATATATTGCTTTAGCTGTCGGACATTGAAATTTCCTCTTGTTCCTTTCTTCTCGTCCAAATATTCTAACGTATAAGTAGCTTTACTTATTTGCTTCGCAACCCTATATGGTCCTTCGTACAGGTCGCAAAATTTCGCTATTATCTTATTCATTGCATCGGATATTGGACATGTTTTAACTAATACCAGGTCACCGATGGCGAATGTTGTTAGTTCTCTTTGGTTCATCTTATTTGCATGTCGCTCTCTCTTTTCTTTAACCCTTAAGTAAATGTCTTCCGGCTTATAAGTAGTTGGTTCGGAGATCACACTTCTGTCAATAAATTTGGTCCACTCTCTGGTTGGTTTCTTTCCACAGTGTGCCTCGATTGGACTCATCTCAATGGTACTATGGTATGTCTCATTTAAACAAATTTCAATAGCTTGGATATACTTGGCCCAATTTGAGTGTTTCTCTTTGACAAATACTCGAAATAAGTTACCTAGTTGTCTGTTAGTTCTCTCGGCTATATTTGTACACGGGTTCCGAATAGCGGTAAACTTCGGTTTAATTCCTAGTTCTCGTAAACTCCTTGTCCAAACATTAGTCGTGAATTGTGTTCCATTATCAGTGACAATTGATAACGGTTTTTCCCATGACGCTATATATTGTTTGAGTCTATTTATGGTAGCACGAGTTGTAGCTCTTTTCAACGCATAAAGTTTGACGTACTTTGTGAAATTATCGATGATAACAAGAATGTATTTAACACCTCCAGTCGATGTGATTAAGGGTCCATAGTAGTCCATACTGATTAACTCCCCTTTCTTCTTTGGCAGCATCGGGATGGTTTCTCCTACATTATTCTTATGATGATCCTTACATCGCTGACATGTATCGCACTTAGTAATGATTTGATGTATCGTTTTGTTTACTCTGTCTCCAGTAAAGTACTCTCGAAAAAGTCTTTCGGTTTTTTGTATACCGCAGTGTCCGTATACAACGTGTAATTCTTGAATTAAATTTTCTTTCATGTTACTCGGTATATATATTTTCCATGACTTCTTGCCTTGTCGGTATAGGATTTTTTTAACATATTGATATTTATTACTTAATTTAGAGTCTTCCTTACTTTCTAATTCACAAATAATTTTATTCAATTTAGGATCTTGGCGTTGTAATTTCTCAATATTTTTTATATCTTTCATTATTTTCTTATCCAATTTCAAGGTAATACGATTAATTTCCATCTCTTCACTATAATTGACATCACTACTGTCCATAGAGTCCTCTGGGTTTCGGCTTAGTATGTCGGCTACAATATTTTCTTTGCCTTTACATTGCACAATGTCGAAATCGTATTCTTGGATGCACAGTATCCAGCGGGTAATTCTAGCATTTGATAGGTGGCATTTGTGTAGGAATGTGAGAGCTTTATTATCTGTTATGATTGTGAATTTATGTCCTAATAAGTATATCCGAAATTTCTTCAAACAATGTATGATACTCAGCAGTTCCTTCTCGGTTGTGTGATAGTTTAATTCAGCACCTTTGAAAGTTCTGCTAGTAAAAGCTACAACGGCGATGTGTCCTTCGTCATCATATTGGAACAATTGCCCTCCTAGTGCGTAGTTGCTGGCATCTGTTTGTAAATAATATTGCTTCTTGAGATCTGGGTGTTTTAAAATTACAGTATCTATAAATAATTCTTTGACTAATTTAAATTGTCGGTCGTGCTGCTCCGTCCACTTGAAGTAGCGCTCCTTCTTTAACAATTGTATTAATAAAGATGTTGTTTCAGCATATCGACTGGTAAATCTGTTATAAAAATTTGTAAGCCCTAAAAATCCTTTTAGTTGCTTTTGATTTCTTGGACGTGGAAAATTTTGGATTGCCTTTACCTTGTCTGGCATAGGACTAAGGCCTTCTACTGATAAACAGTAACCAAGATAATTAATTTCTCTACGAAAAAACTGTGATTTTTTGAAGTTCACTGTGATGTTTGCTTCGTATAAATTGGTCAATAATAGATCTAAATGTGTGAGGTGTTCCTCCAGACTGTTAGATAGACATAGGCAGTCGTCTACATATATTATCGTAAATTTCTTGACTGCATCTGACAACACAGTATCCAATCCTCTCGTCAGGCTGGCCAGACTTGTCTTTAATCCAAACGGTGTGACTGTGAAGCGGTAGGTCTTTCCTTTATATAGAAACCCGGTGAAGTCCCTGCATTCTCGCTTAAGTGGTACCTGCCAGAAGCTGGAGCGTAGGTCGATCGATGACATATATTTTACTCCTCCGCAATTAGCAATGAGCTCGTTGATTGGTTGTGCCCCTTCGAAGTCAGGTATCATCACCTTGTTTAACTTCCTGGCGTCCAAACACAATCTTACGCTCTGGTCCTTTTTTATAACTGTCACCATGGGATTGATATATTGCCTGCTCGCTCGCTCGATCACTCCGTATCTTAACATTTTCTGGATCTCCTCTTCAACTTTGTCTTGATAGGCAATTGGTATAGGCCATCCCTTTTGGAAGAAGGGGGTGTTGTCCGTGATACGTAGTTCATGTTCATATCCATGAATTCGGCCTGGTTCTTCTCGAAATAGCTTTCTATTTTTCATCAATATTTTAGTTAATTTTTTCTTCGTTTCTGTATTTATATTAGCTAACTCTTCGACAGCTTCTTGAAAGTTAATAGATTTCTCATCAGCCGTTTCTTTATCCACAGCGATCTGATGTATATGTACAATTTCATTAGGATCCTCTACATTTTTCTTATAATTTCTATTTTTAATATGCATTACATCTTGCTGGAAATCTATAGTACACTCACCTTCCTTCAACATATTTATTCCTAGTATACAGTCTTTATTCAGTCCAGGGATGATAAAAAATACTAAGTCAAATTTATAATTATCAACCTCAGCTTCTAAAAGTACTTGTTTTCGTATTAATTTTGATTTATGTCCGAATGCACATTTTATATTGGTATTCGATAAGTTTAATAACTCGATTCTACCTAATTTATCTTTATTATGGTTGAACCACGTTTCGGCAATTCCGTTTAATTGACTGCCCGAATCAATAAGTGCAATTACTTCTACATTATTTAATTTAATTTTTATTTCCGGACATTTATTGTACGTGAAATTAGTGATTTCTTCTTCTTCATCCATTTTATCCAATTCTTCACGAATATCAATATAATCTAATGCTACGTCTAACTGGTTATCTATTTTTCGACTAGCTAAGAATTGTTGCCGCGATAATGGGTTGGCTGGTCGTTTTTTGTACGTGATTCTTGTGAAGGACCAGGTTGTTGTCGCTCACTTGTCACTGTGTTGACAATGGGCTGTTTTGTTCCCTTATCCTCTGTGCCAAACGTTTGTTTATTGCGCCACCCAGGTCTGTGAACCTCGTGTTCAGTCTCCACTTTCATACCCTTCGTTTTATGATAGCTATTGTTAATATGTCTTCCACCGTTGTCAGCCGTTGTTTGTTGTGGCGACCGATACGATCCTCTCATTTCTCGTTGTTGAATGGTAGCAAACTCATTTAATAAGCTTTCAAATTGATCTACTTGTTGGACGCCTCTAGTTATGATGGCAACTTCTATTTCCTTACTATAGTGTCGTGCAAGTTTGCGAATTAAATGCTGATCCGAGATTGGTGGGATCAGTTGTCTGCACTGTAGAATTTTATTCTCGAGGTATTGCACCATAGTGAGTTTACCATTCGGATAATAACATCCGTACCATCTTGGTAAACGCCTCCTCGAATTGTTCAAACGTATGTATTTGGGATTGTACGATTCTCCACCATACTGTTGCTTCACCCTCTAGATGCCTGCTAATCCACTTAATACCTCCGCTGGGGTAATATATTTCTTTAACCTCTTTTAATTCTTTTAGAAATTCCATGGGGTATGCGTCTCGTCCGTTGTACCGTACCTCCTTTAACTGTTCTTGGTTAGCCACAATAGTATTTTGGTTGTTTACCATTGGTCTTGACTCCAACTCTGTTAATTTTCGTTTTAATTGCTCTTGATCTTCTTTCATCTCGTCGATGCGTCGACCCTTTTCTTCAGCTAATTTTCTTAATTGTTCTTCCAATTCTTCTTTGTTTACGGTAGAAATATTTCTGACTTCTTCTCGGACGACCTCTTTCGTTGTTTTTATTTCTCTTCTCACTTCCTGATTGATTCGATTTAAATTTTCACTTAAGTTTTGAGTAGTTTTTTGTATTTCACACTTAAATTTTTCACTTTGTTGTTGTACCACCTCGCCAAAATTATGCTCCGTCTTATTCAATTCTTCACGCCATGTTTTATTCACTATTTGAATATCACCAACTAATTTGTCATGCAACGTGTTCATATCGTTTTTTATCTCCTCTCTTAACTTAGTGTGCTTTCCTGTAATATCCTTAATAGCTACTTCTAATTTATTCTGATTTGCTTCAACTTTTTCTTCTAATTTCTTCTGATTTATTTTAATATCTTGAATGTCTTCATGTAATTTCTTATTGTCTTCATGTAATTTACTCAGACTTATTTCTAATTTATTCTGTAATTTCTTGTTATCTACTCTCATCAATTCGTATAGCATTTGCAGCTCACTTTTTGGCTGTGGTCCTTCTGCCCTTATTTGTTCCTTCTCCGTCTGTGGTACTGTCGCACTTACTTGTTTAACTTCTGCGTGTGGTCCTTCTGCCCTTATATTTTCAATATCCGTTCTGATTTCTTCCTCCATCATTGCTATGACTTGAGGATCTCCCATTTGGTTATATATCTCCATCTCTTCGCTCTCTTCAGCTCTCCTTGGTACTTGTGTTTCTTCTTCATTGACCGTTGTCGTATAAGGTGTTTCTTTTTCCATTTTGCGTGCCTTACTTCGCGTCAACATATACCGTATATTCGAACCGTGACTAAGCAACTGTAGTTACAATTACTAGCCCTATGTTCTTAATGTCTACTCTATTTACTAATACTTCTATTTTATTTCTAATTTTCAGTTTAGTTAACTTATTTAACTCAATTCATTCATCTGCCTTTTTGACAAATCTAAATTTAGATTTTGCCACGCGAGTTGGGCGACGAATATAAGATTGACAAATCTAAATTTAGAGTTTGCCCCACGTTGGGCGCCAAATATAAGAATTTAATGTCCAATGTTCTTTGGGCGGCAAATATAAGAATTTTTATTTGCAATTGACAATTGTAATGCCACGTGTTGTACAGTCAAATATAAGAATTTATTTATATTTTATGCAAATTTACTTGCATACATTAATAATTTATCTTTTATATGGAACTTTTTACTCTATAAATTACTTACTGCCAAAATGTTTTAAATTCCCGGGCGCCACCTCATATCTACAAGGATGTGGATATAAAGGATTCATTTGCCAAACACACAACAACAATATTATTTCTAATGCTTATTTAATTAATCAAGTTGTAGTAAATTACAAATATAATCTTCTGTATGGATCTTTCCTTACGTATAATCCTTTCTCTGATCTTAACAATAATTATCTCTGAAATCGCGATTAAGGAATATTTATTAAATTTATAACACTTATAATTGTAACTTATAATCTACAATTGTATTTGGCAAATTTATATTATTGTTTAGATATAGTTTTTTTAAGAATTTACTAGTAGACGTTTTATTTCGCTTCAGTCGAATGCAGAGCACTGAGAGGCAGTTCTCAAGGTTAATTACTTATTAGTGTGAGTTCTTTGACTTGAATGAATTGAGTTTGTTGACTTAACTCTAAAAAATACCATTAGTTTGAGAACGTTGATTATTAGTAGTTCATATTCTCGGTGATATCATGTGGTCCTCTGTGTTGTAGTTGCTGATTTCCGTAGTCGTTGTATCTTACGTATCCTTTCGCGATCACTGCACCTCACAATCACTGTTTAATTATTGACGTATTCTCGACCTGTTCACTTTTCACGGCACACCTATTGTGTTGAATATGAGTGTCTTTAGTTGATGTAGAAAAAGTTCATGTGTACTGTGTTTTAAATAGTTCTTTAGATTGCTGAATTTTATGTCTAATGTCTCTGTTGTAGATATGCACTGAGTCTCTATGTTAATGTGTTCTGTATTAATCAAAGCTGCTGTGATGTTTATAGTTTCTTATGAATGATTGTAATTGTAGAATGTCTGTTAGCGTATTCTCCGACACTTTGTTTAAATTACGGTGAAGATCAACACTCTTGCGAATTAAAATGTTTTGTGGTTATCACTTTGTAAATGATGAGTATTAGACTGATGATGAATACTAGACTGTTAAACTAACTAGACTAGACTGCTGATGAGTACTGTACAAGACTGACTAGACTGCTTAAACTGCTTAAACTAGGCTGCTTCGAGTAGACTGACTATAGTAGACTGCCTATAGTAGACTGCTTAAACTAACTTCCTATAGTAGACTGACGTTTTTCAGTACTGAGATCTACCAAGTAAACTCTCATCCCGCCTACCGCTGTTGAATCTTCCCTCTGCTTGGATACTCTTATTGGTTCCTTAACCAGTGTAACAAATTGTATATTTGTAATTGGTTTTCGAGTATATCTGTTTTATACGTGACTCTCTTGTCGAACTCCCATTGGTCCTGATTGTTCCTACAGCCGTTTTCTCTATTTACTAGGAATCTCATTCACGCACTCCAGAATTCGTGAGTTTCGCTTTCCCCTTGTAAATCAGGCGACATTTCTTTGTCTCTCGTGGCCTTCTCCTAGTGTCCACTTTCTGTTACACTTTAACGTAGATACAATACTGGTATTGTTCGATCTGCTGTACCATTGTTATATTTCAAGTTGCACTCTAGCATTGTTTTGAGTCTGGAACGAATCTTCCTTTGTAAGCACGACTTTCGTCAAATTTCTATGTTGCAATTGTTCTGGCCTCTAATGTTGTACCGTATCGAATTGACAAACTCTTTGCTTTCAATCTGTGTCAAAGTTTAAAAAAGGGTAAATTGGTTTATTGGGGTTTATGCCTTTCTTACTCAGCCCAGCTGCCTGATGCGAAATACAACGTCTCACATACATTTAGTAAGTGTCACTCTTTTTGTCAGACAATTAACTTTACAGCCGTAACACATCAAGCTGTCTGTAGGTTACAATGTCAAGAGGACAGTCTTACCGACTTTCCCTTCACACACCCTCACATACTTCTTTGTCAAATAGAACTGTTGGTACACATTATTTTTAGCTATTCTGTACTACTTTTACAATTTTATAAATATTTTTCAAAAATAAACGTTACACTACTTTAAGGAACTGTAGCACGAAGACCTCTTCGTCCTGTTTGCAACCATAACTTACTACGTACTCCTTTTCATTAAATAATTTCAAATTATAACCAATGCCTGTATACAAAATCGTCTGTTCTGATCTCTCCAGTTTCAATTTCTCTGTTTTTTTTTTTAATTTCATTTTGTCGTACATTTTGCCTATTCTGCATGTTGTACCCTTTCGTAATTCGCCATTTATTTTTAAAATTAAAAATAATAACTACACTTACCTGATATTTTTTGCTTTCTCATGTGATGTTCAAGGACATAACGTGACTCACATTAATTTATAAACACATAATATTTTCAATGGTAGCGTGTCAATCAAAGGTACTCTTGACTTGACCTCTTGTCAAGTCAAGGGCCAACATCGTGTTTAACTAATACAACGAGGTTGTTTTAGTTAGGTCAACGTTATTCTTTTACAGTGTCCATTAAATTTAAGTAAGCTTAGATTTTAAAAATTTACATATGCCTAATAATATTTTGATCTGCTTAATGATTATGGCATGTTTTGCTAAGAAGCGTGCTAATGAAATGAGTCACTGAGACTTACATAGGCAGCGCTGATTTTAAACTAAAGTGAACGAATTGGCTGACGGTCGCTATGTAAATTCCAAGGGAACTCGTTAACGTTTAGTGTGAAGTTGACATAATATCAGCTTGCGATAATCACGATTGTGGCGACCTGAAGATGAAGTTTCCTCAATATTTTGGATCCAAAGGAGGGAACAAAAGGACAACTGTAGGCTTCACTGTAACTTCTGCACAATTCATATCAACTGGAAATTTATATAATAATACAGATATTAACTTCTGATAATATGATATTATTGTAATACCATTAATACGAGAAGAAAAGCTACCCCTTGCATTGTTGTTAAGAAATTCTTTGACTGTATGACCATATTTTCTGGCAAAAACTTCGTACATTCAATTATTTATTTTCATCATTGCAACAATGAGACTTTCGTCAGTCTAGTGGATATCATTATTATCAGGTCTCTAAATTCCAACGTAATGCTCTTTTGAGGTTGCCCTACACCAAAACGTAAATACCGGTTAAACGTGATACTGAAACAGATTACGATTATTATTCATTATTATTCCATTTTTATAGTCAAAAATTCTTTTCATTATTTGAGAAACGTTTCTTTATAATTTGACAATTTATTCAGCTCGACAATATAAAGATACGACATGTTGTAGTAAAAATATTTAAACTTTGTTATAACTAACGCTCGTGAATACGTTACATCAATTTACCTATCCATTGCATGATTTTTAAAAATTTTGTCGTACATTTTGCCTATTCTGCATGTTGTACCCTTTCCTAATTCACCATGTATTTTTAAAACTAAAAATAATAACTACACTTTCCTGATATTTTGTAGTTTCTCATGTGATGTCAAAGAACATAACGTGATTCACATTAATTTATAAGCACATAACACTGGGGCATCTACTGTTACCAGAATTTAGTTTCTCTTCCCTTCCATTTGATATAATCTTCATGAAAGTATTTTACTCTCTTCTTAATGAAATGCATTGTAACTTTCACATTTTGTAATTTGCATTATAACTTGAATTACTTAGATTGCTTTAACATTGATGACTGTCATGGAAGTACAAAAACACTTTACATGTTTAACACCTACCATGTTCACAATCAGTGAAGAATAGATTGTGTGAACAATTAGTTCCACTTAACCGTATCATACAATACTGTAACATTACTATACTTGTGTTTGTAAAACTATATTCTTTATTCAAGAAGCACAGAGAGTGAAAGAACGACAGAGGAGATAGAATACGTATACTTTTACTCTTGATAATGTACTAAATTATTTTATAATATGTTTTCGTATTACTAATTCGTATTATGCATATCCATATTCATATTCAACCTACTAAATCTAATGAAGGTGTACTATGGCTATCACTATCACCTCTCTCCAACTATCACCAATATCCAATTTATAATGGGTTTTGTTGCAAATAAATATTAGTTACCCACCCTTATGAAATGAGAGATATGGTAATTTACAAACACAAAATGGGTTTATGTATTATTCGTAATTGAAAATCTCTTCAGCTATAGTACAAAATATTCATTTGATGTGAATACACCAGTGAGAAAATGTACTCAGTACTTAGGGTGATGTAAGTCGGGCAGGCTCTCAGTATTGGTTACGACAATACTGAAACAAATACCGATTATTAATCCATTTTTACAGTCGAAAATTCTTTTCATTATTTGAGAAACGTTTCTTTATAATTTGGTAATTTATTCAGCTTGACAATAGAAATCTACCACGTGTTGTACTAAAATGGTTTAAACTTTGCTGTAACTAACGCTAATGAATAATGGTAATAACAAGGATATATGGTAATTGATTGCATTACAGTGTATTGCCACAAGATAATAAATGGTAATGTTTCGATTATCAAATCAAGACAAACACATAACCTAATCGAAGGTATCGCCAGAGAATTGATACGACAATTTTAAACCTGAACATATTATAATAGATTAGAACATCTTAGAAGAAATGAAGTATTAGAAGTTCAATATGCCGAATGTATAAACTACAGAACCATTCTCTGCGTTTATGCTGATGCTTCCAATTAAGAAAACATACAAATTTATGAAATTATCAAAATACGGGGAGATAAAAGTAGAGACTTGACCTACACAAAATTGGGTTTGTTTTTACAAGTAAAAAGTGACAAACTAGATATGACAAAGACAATGTACCTACAAGTCAATACTGCGCTGTTCAGACAGATGGGAATAAATTTATAAGATCCTCATTAGGTTTATTTCTGGAAAATATTATACAAATATCATCTTTTATATTTATACAGTAAAGTAGAGAAACCAGATATTTCAATAGAAAAACCAATGTGTGATGTAGAATATGTCATTCATATATTCCCGTATAAGTTTAGGGTTAACAACGATATTTTGTTAAATGTAGAGTGTCAACTACCGTAAATTAAGAGTATTACGAACGAACCAATTTATCGCATGGGAATAAAGCGGTTGTTGAAAAGTCTTCCCTGTAGACTGTATTTTATCTTAAATAGTTTGAAACCGTGATTGTTTATGAAACAGTATCTACTTAGGACTATATGCTACAGTAAGTAGAGTGCTTGACGGTATCCAATTAAATTTGATTTGTGGATATCAGGAATTTAATAAATTCTCTTATTTATTGTCTATTTTTTATTACCAATACACCACTGGGGCATCAATTCAAACCATACACATCACTTCAGTGTACGTTCATATGGCTTTATTGTTGGGTCTTTAATTTTACAACTTGTAAATCCTTTTTAACGGTTTTAATTATCTTTGCTCTATGTAGAATATGATTTATTACAAACAAGTGAATTTGTAGTTTTTCTACATATCAATGTTTTTGGGACAGGTGCAAGTTAGATATCATATAAATACAATATTCAATAAAGAGATAAAATTTTATTTTGTTAGAGAGACTTGATCACAATTTTGTACCATATTACGAAATAAGTTATAATATGTAACGTATATGCTCACGTGAGCTTAAGTTGTTCTAAATTCTCGTTTCTTGCACACACATTCGGCACAATGTGCCAAGTAAAACGCCTAATACCAATTACACTGTGTGAGTCCTTACACACTACGGCACTATAGTTATTATGATTAAAATGTCGATTAGACGAGATGTTATGAGATAAGGGATTTTAGTCAACACGCTGCATCGGTTCAAGATAATTTAATAAAAGGAAAATATTGTCTGATTAAAATACAGATGAAATTTTATGTTTATCCGAATTCGTTTCTAATAGCCCGAATCGGTTTCAAAAGATTCATTATTAAAATTTTTATTTTATGTGTACTTTAATTTTTGTTCTACGATTTATGATATGGTTTAGGGTCCAGACAAAGATGACACTGGCAGATTCTCAGTTATATCTGTTAGTTACTTTCTAGGTTTTCTCTTTAGTAAGTTCTCTGCGTATTCTTACACACAGACACTAGCAGTCTGATATAACTAGTATGCATTGTTCCACTATAACTTAATAAATTGTATATATAACTGTAAGCTTTTGCACTCACCGATAGTTGTCTACAGTCTTGTGCTGTTGATACAAATTACATTTATTTATGACATTTAGGTAGATCGTAAATGAACAGAATAGCTTTTACTCTTCTGACAAATTACTGGTGTACAGCTATTGCAAATTGATCTGAACGTGTTTAACCCCACCCATAATCCCAGTAATTCACTCGCCTGCTAAATTGACATTATACGTTTCTTGAGTATAATCTAATACAGGCAGCTGTTGGTATCAACAGTATATTCTTTCTTAGTATACCTATAGGATACAACCCATTCTTTAATACCGAAATGGAAAAGTAATACCGGAAGATATACAGGTTTCAGGATGGTTACTAGTGCTTCCAATAAGTTATTTGAGAACAGGGACTAAGAAGTAAAGAAAATTTTATGAAAACTGGAAAGAGACATACACAATTTTTTAAATGTGTAAAATATTTAAATATAATGGTCTAGAAATTATTGTATTGTTGCACAGAAGTGAGGTTAGTATGTTGAAAACGAAGAATTCATTACATGTGTAATGTAACACATAATGTCAACACATAGGAGGAAAGAATGAAAATAATACGAGGAATAAATACAATGTTAATTGACGACATCCGTGAACTAGGCGGTTGAGACGACGAAGGATTAAATGTGTACCGTATATGAATGTGTCTCAGAAAGCCATCGCTCGAGATATACGTGTAGACTATTGGAATTGTGACTTCGAATCCGGTTTTCAAAGGAATTAAGTGTAAAGTTACATACTGTCGCAAAGAATGGGGTCATTTAATATCAATGGGGGATTCTCAACTCATTATTTTAGAAATCTGAAATTACTATTTATCAGAAACTTTTTAATTTGATGTACGTGTTAATACCCTTTAAAAACCTGCATAGGCGTTTTATGGTGGTGTGGGATGATGAAACAGTCTTACCCCATTACCTCTGTCTGTCTCCTTCCCACTCCACCTCGTTGATACAATGTTAATTCCCAAAATCGCAAAATATTAAAATAATACAGTTAGCCTATGCTTACATTTATTCTAAACGGTATTAAAACTGTAAGCTTTAATTTAATGTTACAAATTATCACTTATTTTAGTCTATATCTAGTTTGAAATTTCCACACACTTCACTTCAATTTAGAAAAATTACATATATTGTAATATCCCTCTCGCGTCACCTAATTAGGTCCCACGTTATGAGCGTCAATTTGTAATAGATCGACGTCTTGCGTCTTATAATGTGACCCTCGGCTCTTACGTTGTCTCTTACGGTCGCGGGATTCTCGTTATTTCCGGCCCAACGTTGCCGGCGTCAATTTGTAATAGATCGAGTACGTACGGTTTAAATTCCCACTGTTGTATTTGTCAATTTGTTTTGTATTACTTTAATTATATAAATCTCGGAGATATTTGGAGTTGTGGAATATATGGATGCAATTAATTAATATTAACTTAGCTCTTTAATAATTATCAGTGTTAGTGTGCCTAGAACTTAAACAACTTAAGCGTTATTCTACAATTTCATCCAACCCTATTATACCTTGAAGAGAGTTCTGTCTAATTTTGTAATTTTACGCTCCCTCTTTGGTGTCAGATAATTCCGCTATAAGCGCTGTAGTATCGGCTCAACGAAACTTATAGGTTATTTCGATGTTTATATTAACCATTTATTCTATACTTATTCAGTTACTTTTTGTTCCCAGTTCACTAAACCATACTCCAAATAACAAGATTTGACAAATATATAAAGGTTCTTTATTTGTTTACTTAATTCACATTAAATAAGATATGTTCTAATTAACATATGCTTGGACTATAGACTTCAGGTATCGATTGTTGATTATTTTAATCCTTTATTTATATTTGGTTATATATTATGTTTTGATTTGTATTTAATTTATTTCAGGGTGAGAAGGTTTTTGTAACTGTGGGGAAGACTAAAAATACATAGATAAGAATGCAAGATTTACAAAATTTATGTGTTGTGTATTTAGTATGATTAATATAATATAATTTACCAGACTCGAACGAAGCAAATCGTGTAGGCGGTTGATCGCTAAATTTAATGTTTTGGATGATTATGCAGTACGGTTTTTCTTTCTTCGGTTTAATAAGAGTAATTCTTGTCCTGTCCACTTCGGAATACAGCTTTTGGATTGATTTACAGCCCGATCGATGTTTCTTCTGCACCGCCAGGATCCAAATAAGTTCTTCCTTCGGTTGAAGCAATTAGTGTTGTTCCGTGTATTTGCAAGGTTATAATTTCTGGTGTAGTGAATATTATTAATTGTGTTATTGTTAATTCTTTCTATTTGATTAATATCTCATCAATTCCCTTCGGATATGGGACAGTCCAAGTTCTTTCTTGTAGACTTCAGTTATTTACCCTCTATTATTATTTCAGATTGTAGTGTTATTTGGTTAATCTGTATTGGTGTTAGACGTAACTATTGTCATGAGAATCTTGTACTTTATAATCGTATCTGAGAATTATAATATTACGATTAAATAGATTATTCTTGGGTTTTTTAATCTCATCACATTCAGTTTATTCCAAGCAATTCTTGTCTTGTCTAAATCAACAACTTCTTTTTCTTATTTGTCGTCCCTAGCAACATATAATAATTTCTGCCTTCCACATGTTTTGAATATATAGTGTTTCTTTCATATATTTTTTGTCTATTCTTTATCAATTTGCTGTCCTATCGGAATGTAACTTTACCGATAGTTGGTTTATTATTTTATACACATATTCTACTGGTTTTTTGATATAAGTCCGTTTTTTTCTTTTTTATTATATTTAATCCACCTTCGATATTATATTTTACCAATCGATATTATGGCATTATGGTATTATTATAATTTGTATAAATTTTATTAAATATTATTATTAATTTAATGTTTTTTTTTCTTCTAGCTCTTCATAGCGTATTTATTAATTATTATTAATTGATGCACCTAATCTTTATGTTATGAGTGTTTATATAGTAGTTTTGCCTGTTAGGCCTTTTATTGTAAACTGATCTACCTGTGGTTATGTCTGTTAGGCATCTATAGTCCCTTTTATATAAATTCATACATACAATCAAATCTTAATTATTAGCACTTATATAAACAATTATTTTTCTATATCTAATAACAATTTTATCTTGATCTCTTGATCACATACAACAAAATTCGAATTTATGAACATTGATTAACTGCTTCACACTTCATTCTACAACAGTCATTGAATAATACAACTTGTTTCATTATTTTTCATTAACTCAACACATATTTGATATAACATCACATAAACTTTATCATAACATTCTTGTCATAAAATAATACTTCTTAACACAAAATTCTTATTTGTTATTACCATAAATTAAGTCATTGTTTCATTTTTTTGTTTTGCTTTTCATTAAACATATATCATTAGCTATTATTTATCTTACAGGTTCGTTTATTCTAGTCAACACTACCTTGCATCCTTATTTAATTTTGTCTATGATTATACTTGTAATTATTGGATCTCTGTTCTATTATGGGTTTAAATATCAATTTGTTTATTATTCTGTGAACCGTCTTTTATGTAACATGAATGCTAGAATTTCTGTTGCGTTACATATGCTTCCCCTCCTAAAAGAGTTTAGTTTACCTGAATGAAGTTTAGGTCAAATAAACTTGTCTTTTTCACATGCCTTTCTTCATTTCATTGTTAATGGTTGACGATGATATTCTCAATGTAACTTCATTAGACTAGTATTAATACTTTTTTTTTTTTTATTTAATAACATTTCATCATTTTAATTAACATTCTTGATCATTTTTATTTCTGTAAACATTATTTGTTGGTAGTTGGCTACACTATTCATTGATACATTAGTTTTACATCTCTTCTATTTATAATTACTATAATTACTGTATTTTTCAATTATTCTTCTGTCAACTCACTTTTTTCTGTTTTCTTCGTCACATTCCTTTGGAAACTGAATTTATTCTTGCAACTATTCTAATATTCCTTAAATATTTAATTTCCCTAACAATCCCTAACACATGCGTTGGTACAGTTCAGAGAGGCACTGTTTGGCTTCATACTCTGCTGCCCACACCACATTTTAATATAGTACTGCTGGAATTCATCTACAGTCAGCTATAAAATATAATAATAATCTCCTAATAATCTCTTTAATCATTTAATAATAAATATTTGGGAAAGGATTTTTTCTTTGTTGCATTTATATTTCTTCATTACTATTCTTCATATTTCGTAATTCCATTTTAATTCCTTAAACATTCGTTGATATTGACTTTGACAGTTATCATTTGTAGTCATTTTTGTTTTCATTTTTGTTGAGATTGTAATGTTAAGTATCTTCTTCGTTTGTTTTTTTTTCTCTGATCACAATATTTTCTAAATAGTTGTTGTGTAATGATCATTAGAATTGTAATTTTGACTAAATACATTCCTTAGCCCCAACTATTCTTCTACTTATCGTATTTCACTATTTTGGCTGTTTATTTTTCAATGAATTATGTTCATAAATACTCTTTCTTTCTTGTCTTCTTTAACATTATATTGGTTACATTCAATCGTTTACTGAAATTGTTCCATCATGTGGCAATGTAGTATATATTTTAGGTCATATGATTTTTTTTTCTTTCTTTATTTTGCATATGTAGATTTGAGGTAATAACTTTTATCTTGGGGTTCCATTCTTCATTATTCACACTATTTCTTTATAAACATTTAATAATAATTCTCGCCTTTTTCTGTAATCTTGGGTTTGTTATTCATTATTCACACTATTTCTTTATAAACATTAATAATAATTATCGCTTTCTTCGGTAATCTTGGGGTTTGTTATTCACACTATTTCTTTATAAACATTTAATAATAATTCTCGCCTTTTTCTGTAATCTTGGGTTTGTTATTCATTATTCACACTATTTCTTTATAAACATTAATACTAGTTATCGCTTTCTTCGGTAATCTTTAATAAGTTGTTCTTATTATTTTTAGAATTTAGTGGTAGTATTCAACTCAAATTCTTTTTAAATTCCAAGTAATTTTCTTCAAGACTGGTAATAAGTTGTTCTTATTATTTTTAGAATTTATTCATCATATTTCTTTATGGATTTAGTAAAATTTTTTTTCTTACTAAATTCGTTTTATCTATAATAGTTATTTCAAATAATTTTTTGTAAGTTGGTCTTACTGTCTTTTAGAATTTTGCTGATATATATATGATTTCGTTATTACTATTACTGTTTACATGTTTCTCATTCTCTTCCAATAAATCTTCCCTGATATTCTTTAAATAGTGGTTATTAATTATGGTTATTTTACGATTACACTTAATTTTGTTTATTAGTCGTTGTTCCCCAAGATTACGGTTCAGTGACGGGTATTCATTAATTTTCACTGCCTCTATTAGTTTAAATGAGGGCTTACTCCCTCTTCTCTATTTTCATTTTGATTACTGTGTTGATTTTGTACTGTTTCAGTGCGATCCTCCGTATTATGTTCTGCTATCCTATAATTTCCATCATGTGGGTAGTTGACTTCATGCCGAGACTGGTCATAATGGTTGTCATATCGGTGACTCCTTGGGTAGTATCGTCGCTGATTACCTTGAGGTCTGGAGTAGATATAATTGACGTTATGTCTATAATTATTGGGTCGTCTGTCCCCATCTCCTCTATTATTGCGACTATCACGATAATTGTAATTGTTATTGCCGCGATAATTATAGTTTCTGGCATTATTATTCGCGTTTTCATTTTGTGTTCTATTAGTATTAACGTTCTGCGCAGGTCGATTGCGATCGTTATTATGAGAATTGGTTGGTGGCGCGTTATTATCATACTTCTGATATTTATGATTTAGCATTCTATTTCTTTGGTATTGGTTCTGGTGTTCATAATTCTCCAAGAATTTGGCCATGGCTGGAATCGTTTTGATTTGACTACACATACGCGCATTTTTTATCCCTTCCTCGTAATGATAGGATAGTTGTATCACCAAACATTCTTCGGGAATTCTGGGCTCTAAGTTCCGCGCCATACATACTTTTCCTAAAAAGTATGAAGTAGGGGACTGGCCTACATTTGTTTCGTATCGACCGTTACTCAAATTATTCCTAATCATGTTCTGGGTCGATTCAGACCAATACTTCTCCTTAAACTGTTTTTTGAACTCAGTCATGTCCAGTATATCCGGGCGCACCGCTGTCCACCAATTATCATAAGTATCTTTAAACGTTTCATCAATCATGCTTCGTATAATACTCCAGCGATTCTCTCTATTTCTTGTGATCACCTCTTCCAATCTCTTTAAAAATTCCATAGGATTGCGCTTGTAATTACGAAAATTAATCGATTCTCGGTTCTCATGGTTATTTGTGTGACTATGTTGGCATGTCCTATCCCGCCATGAATCTACTTCTTCCTGTAATTGTAATTCACGTCTACTAATTTCTTCTATTTTATTTTTATTGGTATTGATTTGACCTTCCATACTATTTAAATTGCCATAGACTCTTTCGAGTCGTTCGCCCATGTCTGTCTGTATTTGTGTAATACCTTCCTTATTCTCCTCCCGTACCTGATGTATTTCGTTTTTAAATTGCTCATATTTTTCAACAGTTTCCTGTTGGATTTCTTCGACCAAAGTTTTATTCTCCATTTTTGTGTCATTAATTTTATTCTGTAATTCTTCAGGAACCTGTACTATTGTTTCGTTAGTTTTTTCTAACCCTTCATTTGTTTTGGCTATTTCTAATTTTCTTTCCTCATTATTTTGGTCCACCTTCTGGTTAATTGTCAAATGAATATTTTCAATTTTTTCATTAATTTGCTTTAAATTTTCTTCATGTATTTGTAAGATGTCTTCCTTCATTTGTTTTAAACCCTCGTCATTCCTATCTAACCTTTCGTTCATTTGTTTTGAGGTTTCTTTAATTTCCTCATTTGTTTTATCTAATTTTTCCTTAATTTCCTCTTTCATTTGTCTATTGCTTTCCATTATAATTCTCAACAGCTCCTGCATACTCATGTCTTCCTTTTTGTTGGATTTATCTGGTTGGTCCCCTTGGGCAACTTCTTCCATTACTTCCTTTTCCTTGTCCGCAATTATTTCAGTTTCCGTTATTTCGTCTGTCTGTTGTTCCAATTCACTGTCTGTTATTAGTTCTATCTCCTGTTCTTGTTCATTTATTTCCTTCTCCGTTTCTCCTGCCCTAATCCTTGATCTACCTCTGGAATGCATGTTTATTCTCCCACAGTTGCCTGCTCTGGTTAAGTAATATTAATATGGTTACAGTTACTTAACTTAAGCCCTACACAAGTTGAGCGCCAATTTGTTATATCCCTCTCGCGTCACCTAATTAGGTCCCACGTTATGAGCGTCAATTTGTAATAGATCGACGTCTTGCGTCTTATAATGTGACCCTCGGCTCTTACATTGTCTCTTACGGTCGCGGGATTCTCGTTATTTCCGGCCCAACGTTGCCGGCGTCAATTTGTAATAGATCGAGTACGTACGGTTTAAATTCCCACTGTTGTATTTGTCAATTTGTTTTGTATTACTTTAATTATATAAATCTCGGAGATATTTGGAGTTGTGGAATATATGGATGCAATTAATTAATTAATATTAACTTAGCTCTTTAATAATTATCAGTGTTAGTGTGCCTAGAACTTAAACAACTTAAGCGTTATTCTACAATTTCATCCAACCCTATTATACCTTGAAGAGAGTACTGTCTAATTTTGTAATTTTACGCTCCCTCTTTGGTGTCAGATAATTCCGCTATAAGCGCTGTAGTATCGGCTCAACGAAACTTATAGGTTATTTCGATGTTTATATTAACCATTTATTCTATACTTATTCAGTTACTTTTTGTTCCCAGTTCACTAAGCCATACTCCAAATAACAAGATTTGACAAATATATAAAGGTTCTTTATTTGTTTACTTAATTCACATTAAATAAGATATGTTCTAATTAACATATGCTTGGACTATAGACTTCAGGTATCGATTGTTGATTATTTTAATCCTTTATTTATATTTGGTTATATATTATATTTTGATTTGTATTTAATTTATTTCAGGGTGTGAAGGTTATAGTAAAACAAGTAGTGGGTTTTAAGTAATGTGTATGTGTTGTAAAATGTCGGGCGTTACCTCCGCGCACTTTTGTTACTTACTCTGTTGACTGGATCCTCTGCAGCGATGTAGTCCTGTAACACAACTTAATACTATGCTTTTTGTGGGCGCCACTTGGAAACGTTTGTTCCAAGAAGAAAAAAAAAAGTGATTGATAAAATTTTTAAATCTACGAAAAAATTTAAACAAGTCAGTTTAGCTTGGAAAAATCAGTTAAGTTTAATGGTTCTTTAAAAACAAACAAATCGTCTGAAGGACTATCATTCATAGAAAAAAATTATAAAATTGCAGAGAAAAAATTTTACAAGTTATTATTATTGACAATTTTTTTATATATCCAATCAAGTATCGGCTAGTATAATTCAGATTTTGACTCAGTTGAAAAGCATGAGTTTAATATGTGAAAAATCTTTACTCTCAGGACGTGACTCCTTTGAACTACCAAGACATATCAATTAGATGCCTTACAAGAAAAAACTAAGTGATTTGAAGGTGTATGTGTGGCGTGTAAAGTACAACTGTGTGATAAATGTAACCAGGTAACAAATGACTTTAATTTTGGTAACTCACGTTCCAATGGTCGTTTATTCTCGCACTGGACACTTCCTTCGGGTAGTTTCTCAATCTCGCCTCTTCGGGTGTACACTGAATCTATTTAAAGTCAAATTTTGCGATCATTACTTTTTCCGCATTTTTGTAAAAACGTTTGGCAGTAGAATCTCGTTCAAACGCCGCCGCTACGAATCATCTGTTTAGCGTTGATTCAGAAATCTGCCACCGCAGCGCTGATTCCCATGCAGTGTCGAGGAAGGCTTTGTGTATTGTATGTTTACGTTAAAGGGGATTTTTTTTCAAGTTAGTCAGTCAATGCGAACACAGCAGAATTCGTTCTCTATTTAAATTTGTTGGTCCCTCCTGGGCCGTCGACGTTCTGGCTGCGTGATTTCTATTAAAATTTGCCGTATCGCTGCTCTATTTCAGCGATACTTTTGGCGAAAATTCTCGTTGAGGTTAAGTCAGTCGGTTATGTCTATGTACGGGAAAAGCCTTCATGCCGTGTCTTGTCGATTTCTCGCCTCTTCGGTTTCGCCTCAGCTGCGTCGATCAGTGTCGTGGGTGATGCATCAGTTCTGGAGTTCAAGTTTCAAGTGTTTTTGGGTCGAATTTGGTCTCGCTTTTATACTAATTCAGGATGACTGTTTTCATCGACTTCCGGTATATTTGTGTAAAAATTCTTTCTAGATTGTTCGAGAATAAACGAAATGGAATGTCATAGAACAATTTTCACTTCCGTAGAAGCTTTTAGAATGAATTTCTTATTCTTCATACAAAGGATATTTCAAAATTTACACTGGTATTTATCAAACAGTTTTACATTAGTACTCACAATTTGTATGCCATTAATACATTTAGATTCCCTGTTTTTAACTGAATCTAGCGATACTAAATATGATTGGTATCTAATTAACTTAAATCTAATAAACAATACAATATACAACCCTCACTTTGAGTTGTTGTCATTGATAACTCAATTTTTATAACAAAAATTGTTGTGGAGTTACTAAGTTCCTTCCACAAGCTGAACATCTAATACTATTACTTTCCTACAACAAAATAAACAAATTTTAACATAGATAAAACACAAATAAATACAATTTTATATGGCCTCTGCTCATGGCCTAGATTCTTGTCAGTTTTCTAATACAATGATTAGTCTTTTTCTTTAATATATGTATTATTTCACTACTATACACACAGAGTTTATTATTTTGTCTATCTTTTGTGATACCTGGTTACTCTGTACATATATTATATTTATCACAAGATGACATAGCATCATTGATTGGTCTTGAGATGTCCTTTTTTATGGTGTGACAAATCTCACTCTAATTAGTTAAATTCTTTTAGAATTGACTTTACTTTCAACTGAGTTTGTTTCTTATTAAGGTATACTGATGTATTGTACCTTTCTATCTTATTTTTGTTAGTATTATGTAAGTATTTAGCCAGATATGATTATTTTTGTACTGGATAATTGGTTCCAGCCATACATGGTATAAGTAAATATTTTGCTAACTTGACTATTACAATGTTAAAGTTGGTCAGGTATATTAGTATAGTTGCTTTATATCATATTACAGCTTTCTAATACAGTTTGGTTGCATTTTGGCAACATTAAATTCATAAATTATACAATATTAGATGCCTATTACATGTTTTTAGTTAACACTGTTTTTGGCTATTTTGACTGCTTTTTATTCATTTGACAGCTTCCTTTATTTAAGATAAATTGTTCACTATTGTCTGCTTGACAATTACATATAGTTTTTATTTAAATCTGATAATAATTAATTTTTTCATGAAATCTTGGTGTATGGTCTCAAATCCAACACATTAATATTTTTTGTCATTGCAAATATACAATTTTTATTTTAACTTAGATTCTTTCTAATAATGTATTTAAATCATTTAATACATTTATTTTATTTATATCACATAATATAATGAAGGATCATGTCCATTTATTCACAAAAAATAGTTTTTAATACTATATTCATAGTTATAAAACTTAATAATTATTGACTTCATTTTGGTGGATTCTGACATTATTTCTCTCTCTTATAGTGTCTTATGGTTTTTTTCACTCTTATTCACTTTAATAATATATATGGGGTTTTGTCTTAGTCATAGTTTGGTCGTTTTTTCAAGTTGATAGAAATAATTATTATACAAAATTACACAATTTTTTGGGACTACTTGGGTTCGATACTGTTCACCTCACTTTCCTCTTATGCTAACTTACTATATAAATGATTTCTTTTATGGAACGTTCTGTGACGTTACATATGCCTCTCCGTTAAAGTTGATAATTTTGGAAAAACATATCTTTGGTTTTGATGAAATTATCATCTCTATATTAACCTTTTATTAGCTTCTTTATATCTCATTCTTTTATCTTATAATTAAATTCCTGTTCTACTCCTTTAATATATTAATCCAACTCAATATTCCTAGTTCGTTCTTTGTCGTATCACCTATTCCTTTCCTTTTTACCTTGATGTTTTATAATTAATCTTTGATATAATTCCCTATCAATTCCTTAACTTACATAGAGGGTTGGGAGTCAGAGTGGCTCGCTATGGCATACATTCTCTGTCCCTTCCTGTCTATAACTACTGAAATCAGAAGCAACACATCCCTGTTCAGAAAATAATAATTGCACCTTTGCAACAAATAATAATAATAATAATAATAAAAAAAAAATACAATATTCAAAGATCATAGGCTCCTACACATAAATTCCCTTTCTTAAACTCTTCTGATTAATTCACAATTATATTAATATATCGTTCTCCGCAGGTTAAAATTATCGTTTAAAATCATTCAATGTTAATAGCTATATTCATATTCATCATTACCTCCTTATGTAACACACTGTTTTCCTTTTTTTTTTTTTTTCATTTATCATTTCCATTTAGTATCAAATATATGACAGTATTTCTCCTTCTTTTCTCCTTTACTAAGTGTCCGTCTCGTAATATTCATTTATAATAATCTCTCTCCTTCTCTAAGTACGGGTAAGCTGGTAAATATACGTTGACTTGGCTATTGGAAAAAATCTATATTTTATATATATCTTTATGCCTTTATATAATACAATCTATATATCTTATCTATACAATACAATCTATACATACAATCTATACAATCTATTTATATCTTATATCTTTATACAATATTATTTATATTTATTTAAAAATCTCTACCTCCTTTCTAATTATGGCTAAGTTAAAAAATTCAAGTTAACATGTTTAGTCAAGGTACCTTCTCTATGATGCTGTATCTGACTTTGGTTTTTGGTCATGGTACTTGGTCACTGATTGAGTATTCGACTTGCGATTTTTTTTTTTTAATCATGGTACTTTTTTAATGAAGTCTGGTTATACGTACCTTTTACCTTGTTCCTAATTGTGTCAGTTACCTCGTAGGTATTGTTTTTATTGTCTCTGGTTATCGTGAAAGGCCCTGTATATAAGAGTAGCAATTTCCTCGTTATGCCTTGTATAGCACTGGGCAATTCTCTATTTTTAACTAACACCTTTTCACCTACCTCATATTTAATTGCCTTAGGCTGTGATTTTATATATTTTTTCCGCTGCTGTTCCGTTTTTTCTAACACCTTATTATAAAATTTTGCCCCTTCAAATTGGTATGCGGGTTCGTCGGGAAAATTAATAATTTATTTTATCTCTCGTGGTGGGGGTCTTTCGAACATAACCGTGTATGGCGACATCTCGATGGTATTGTGATGCGAGAAATTGAGAAAATCCTCGGTAGAGGCTACATATTCATGCCATCTTTTCTGCTCGTTATGGCAGTATGTTCTTAGTAACCGTCCTACCTCCCTTAACACTCTCTCGGCTGGGTTACTATTCGGGTGATATACGGACGTCTTGTACGTTTTCATTCCGTGTTCTCCCAAGCTTTCCTTCCAAAGTTTTCCCCTAAACTGAGTACCGTGGTCCGTAATTATAGAATACGGTCGGCCCACTTCCATTATATAACGCTTGATTATTATGTCTATTATTTTCCTGGTCGTTGCCCTAGTTATTGGGTATAGCTTTGTATACTTGCTAAAGTGGTCGAAAATGATTACGATAAATTTATATCGGTGTCTCCCAGCGCTGCGTGGAAAGGGTCCGCAGATATCGAGAAATACCTTTTCCAATTTTTCGGTAGATAATATGGGTATCATGACCCCTTCCTTCCTCTCGTTATCACACTTTACTTTTTGACAAATACCGCACGACCGTATCGCCAGTTGCACCTTCTTATTCATCCCCTTGATGTATGTTTGCTCTTCCAGTGCCTTCCTTACTTTGAGGGCACCCATATGTCCGTACCTATCGTGATAGTCGATTATTAGCGGTCTCTCTATCGCTGGTGGAATCACTAATTTCCAATTCTCTTGTTGCGGTGTATTCCTAATAAACAAAGTGTCATCGTGTATACAATAAAATCTGTTTATGACCTCATCGCCTTCCTGTACCCTTTTTCTAATATCTCCTAATTTCGGATCGGCCTCTTGTTGTGACTTTATTTCGTGCAAAATATCTTTTAAATCCTCCCTGCTCTTAATAATGTGGTAAACCTTGGCTAATTGTTCCTTTTCGCCGTCAAAGGTTTGGTCTGGTATATTGACGCGAGATAAGACGTCGGCGGCTACGTTCTGTTTGCCGGGTATATATTCCCATGTGATATTGTACTCTTGCAAGGCCAAAACCCATCTAGTCAGCCTTCCGTGGTTCAGTTTACAATGCTTTAAAAATGATATAGATTTGTGGTCGCTTCTAACTGTTATGGGGTACCCTAATATATATGTCCTAAATTTACCGCATGCGAAAACTACACTCAACAGTTCTTTTTCGGTAGTATTGTAGTTTCGTTTGCAACTGTTCAACACGCGGCTAGCAAAGCTAATTACTAAATGGTTACCGTCCTGATCTTCCTGATAGAGGGCTGCACCTAAACTCACGTCACTGGCATCGCAGTTTAGAAAAAATGGTTTTGTAAAGTCGGGATGATGCAACATTACGGTTTCTAAAAACTTTTCCTTTATGATATTGAGCACTCCATCTTGCTCTGGTCCCCAAGTCCATTTGTCTTTAGCTGATAACTGCTTTTGGAACCTGGCAGTTAGTTCTGAGTAATTGGACCGAAACTTTCTGTAATAGTTGCAGATTCCTAAAAATGACTGCAGCTGTTTCCTATTCTTTGGGGTGGGGAACTTCTGTATGGCCTCTACCTTTTCCTTGGATGGAGTAATCCCTTGTTCTGTTAAATTAAATCCTAAAAATTTCACCTCATTTGCAATGAATTGGGACTTGTCTAATTTGAGGGTGATATTATTCTCCGATAATTTCTGTAGCACCTGTTCAACCCTATTACAATGGTCGTCCCAATTCGCTGAAGTCACCAGTAGGTCGTCGACGTACACTGTCGTAAACTTCAGTACTTCCTGCCCCAATATTCTGTCCATTATCTTTACAAACACCGCCACAGAATTTATTAAGCCAAAAGGTAACCGCTTAAACTGATAGTTTCTGCCCTCGAATATGAATGCCATATATTTCCTACTATCAGGGTGGAGTTCTATCTGCCAGTATCCGCATACCGTATCCCATGAGCTTATATATCTGATTCCGTGGAACTTTTTTAATATCTCCTCTATCTCCCCAGGTGATGTGCGGTCGTTAACAATCATTTTGTTAATCTCCCTAGCATCGAGACATATACGTACCTTTCCGTTCTTTTTTGACACAGCTATGATTGGGCTGGTAAAGGGCGAATGACTATACTCGATTATGTCGTCCTCTATCATCCTGTTTAATTCTTCCCTGACTTCGTTCTTTAGCGAGTAGGCGATCGGGTACGATTTCCTGTTAAATTCCACCGGAGTGTTGAATTTTATGGTGCATTGATAATCTCTGGCTTTACCTGGAGCGTTCGAGAATATGTGTTTATAATGGTTGTATACCTCGATTAATTGTTCCGCCTGTTTTTCGCTGATCAGACCCCTTGCTTTCGTCCTTTGGAAATCCCGTATTTCTTCTAACTTTTCTAACCACAACTCTGGGTTTTCCTCCTGATATATAGGCATATTGATTGGACGATCGGTACAATAATAATGGTTCACTATCGCTTGATAAGGTGTATTGTCTGTACCACTTCCTTGGACATCGATCAAATTATTGGTCCAAATCCCCTTGTTAGTCTTAAAAGTTATCACCTTACTTTCCAAATCTATTACAGCATTGTATGGCCTAAGTATATCGCAGCCTATTAGTATACTCATGGGTAAATTACTCGCCACTAATAACCCTATTGGTATTGTCACACCATTACTAGTCATCTCTAATGACACCTGTTTCTTTATTGATTTATTTTGCCTCCCCGTTGCTCCGACTAAAATAATGTTATTTATCGGTATTGGTAAATTACTATTTTGTTTAATCCGCTCTAACTCAATGCTATCGATAAGTGACACATTTGACCCCGTGTCAATGAGTAGTATCGCTTCTATGCCATTGATATATGCTTTAATCTGCACGATACTATTATTCCCTTGGTTACTATTTTTAATGATATTATCACCTTCTTCTAATAACTCCTCTCTAATATCTTTTAGATAATTATTTATTCTTATCCTAGTCCCGTCTTTGTCCTGTCTATGTTCGTCGTTTGTCACCCCATAATATTGGTTCAGTGAAGGGCGGTTTTCCTTTTTCACTGCCGCGTTTAGTTTAAATGAGCCACTGTCTCATTGGCCCGGTCTCCCGGAACATTGGGTTGCTGACCCGTCTGTGTTTCCTGCCTGACCTCGGGATTACCGTTAATAGGTTGGCTATTCGCCGTGTTACCCTGGCTACCTGGCGCCTGTTGTGGGTAAAACATGTAAGTGGGTACATTAGGTGGATATGGCCGTCGGTTATTGGCCATTGTATAATTTACCTGGGGTCTATATTCATTTCGGTTTCTCCTATCGCCTCCTCCTTGGTTTCCCCCGTTGCGATAACCATTACGTTGACCATAATTACTTCCTCTATAATTATTCCCGCGATAACCGTTTCCCTGGTGGAAGTTCCTACCGTAGTTATTCCCGGTGTAATTACCTCTGTTTGGTCCCGGATAGTTGTGGTTAATTGGGCCCTGAGTGTTATCATTTCGGCCATTTGGTGGGATATTATTATTCTGATTATTGGTGTTTAGATTATTACCGTTCCCACCTCCATTCCGGTTTGGTCCGTTATTATTGTTGTTGTACTCTACCTTACGATTGGGGGGTTGGTAATCCTGGAACCTTCCTGTGGATTCGCAATTTTCCAATAATTTGGCCAGATTGGCTATTTTGCTAATCTGTTGGTATAATTGGGCATCCTTGATACCATAGCTGTAATGTCCAGCTAACTGCCTTACCAAACATTCTTCTGGGATCGGCGGTATCAACTTCCGTGCTAAACATACCTTTCCCAGGAAATAAGACGTCGGGGACTGTCCATAGGACGCGTCGTATTTGCCATAGAAAATGTCCATTCTTACCCTGTTTTGTGCGGTCTCTGACCAATACTTTTCCTTAAACTGGCGTTTAAACTCTGCTAAATTCGTTATTTCGGGTCGTACCGCTATCCACCAGTTATCCTTAGTATTTTTAAACGTCTCGTCAAGCATCTCTCTTATCCTGTCCCACCTTGTATCTCTATTTCTCCCAATAAACTCCTCCATTCTTTCCAAAAATTCCATTGGGTTTCGTCGATAGTCCTGGAAGTTGATTACTTCCCTGTTTTCACCATGACACGTATGAGTGTTTAGTATTGGTGTGTCTCTCAGCGCCTCTAATCTTTCCTGCAGGTTTTTCTCTCTCTGGTCTATTTCCATTATACTATTTTTGTTAATTTTTATCTGTTCGTCCAGCCTGTTAGCGATGTGCTGGGCTTCTCCTACCTCCTGCATGATGGCGTCTTGGTTCTGCCTTACCATGTTTTCAAGATTTCTAACATCTTGTTTGGTCTCTACTGCTTGTTCCTCTATATTTTCGAAACGTGTATTGTTTCCCTCCCGTAACCTTTCCAACTGTTTCTCCATATTCTCGACCTTCCTGTCACTATCGATTTTATTATCATCGATCTTTTTGGTTACTGTTTCGTACTTTATGCTAATTTCTTTTTTCAGGGACTCTATACTTTTTTCATTCGCCTTCTGAAATAGCTCTAGCTTTTTCCCATTGTCATCTATTTTCTCGGTTATATCCTTCTTTAAAGATTCTATACTTCCTTTTATTTCCGCCTTGTCTTCCCGTCTGTTTTTATTCATATTTTCGTTCATTTCTTCCATTTTTTGGAGCATCATCATTAATATATTCGCGTCAGCACTCCCTGTTATTTTTTCTGGTTCGGGTTTCTCTGTCTGTTCTACCATTTGTATGGGTTCTTCTCCCGTTTGTTCTTCTAATTCCTCTGCCGTTTGTACCGGTCTTTCCATTTCTAGTGTGGGCGGTTCTAATTCCGTTTCCTCCATTTGTACTGCCTCTCCGTCTTCCACACTTAACTCGGGTTCCACAGTTTTCTTCACCTTTTTTCCCTTTGGTTGCGGCATTTTAATATGTTGGTAGTTGCCGGGCTTGTTCCGTCTTTTTCAAGCCTCACTAGTTGGGCTGCCAATTTATAGTAAAACAAGTAGTGGGTTTTAAGTAATGTGTATGTGTTGTAAAATGTCGGGCGTTACCTCCGCGCACTTTTGTTACTTACTCTGTTGACTGGATCCTCTGCAGCGATGTAGTCCTGTAACACAACTTAATACTATGCTTTTTGTGGGCGCCACTTGGAAACGTTTGTTCCAAGAAGAAAAAAAAAAGTGATTGATAAAATTTTTAAATCTACGAAAAAATTTAAACAAGTCAGTTTAGCTTGGAAAAATCAGTTAAGTTTAATGGTTCTTTAAAAACAAACAAATCGTCTGAAGGACTATCATTCATAGAAAAAAATTATAAAATTGCAGAGAAAAAATTTTACAAGTTATTATTATTGACAATTTTTTTATATATCCAATCAAGTATCGGCTAGTATAATTCAGATTTTGACTCAGTTGAAAAGCATGAGTTTAATATGTGAAAAATCTTTACTCTCAGGACGTGACTCCTTTGAACTACCAAGACATATCAATTAGATGCCTTACAAGAAAAAACTAAGTGATTTGAAGGTGTATGTGTGGCGTGTAAAGTACAACTGTGTGATAAATGTAACCAGGTAACAAATGACTTTAATTTTGGTAACTCACGTTCCAATGGTCGTTTATTCTCGCACTGGACACTTCCTTCGGGTAGTTTCTCAATCTCGCCTCTTCGGGTGTACACTGAATCTATTTAAAGTCAAATTTTGCGATCATTACTTTTTCCGCATTTTTGTAAAAACGTTTGGCAGTAGAATCTCGTTCAAACGCCGCCGCTACGAATCATCTGTTTAGCGTTGATTCAGAAATCTGCCACCGCAGCGCTGATTCCCATGCAGTGTCGAGGAAGGCTTTGTGTGTTGTATGTTTACGTTAAAGGGGATTTTTTTTCAAGTTAGTCAGTCAATGCGAACACAGCAGAATTCGTTCTCTATTTAAATTTGTTGGTCCCTCCTGGGCCGTCGACGTTCTGGCTGCGTGATTTCTATTAAAATTTGCCGTATCGCTGCTCTATTTCAGCGATACTTTTGGCGAAAATTCTCGTTGAGGTTAAGTCAGTCGGTTATGTCTATGTACGGGAAAAGCCTTCATGCCGTGTCTTGTCGATTTCTCGCCTCTTCGGTTTCGCCTCAGCTGCGTCGATCAGTGTCGTGGGTGATGCATCAGTTCTGGAGTTCAAGTTTCAAGTGTTTTTGGGTCGAATTTGGTCTCGCTTTTATACTAATTCAGGATGACTGTTTTCATCGACTTCCGGTATATTTGTGTAAAAATTCTTTCTAGATTGTTCGAGAATAAACGAAATGGAATGTCATAGAACAATTTTCACTTCCGTAGAAGCTTTTAGAATGAATTTCTTATTCTTCATACAAAGGATATTTCAAAATTTACACTGGTATTTATCAAACAGTTTTACATTAGTACTCACAATTTGTATGCCATTAATACATTTAGATTCCCTGTTTTTAACTGAATCTAGCGATACTAAATATGATTGGTATCTAATTAACTTAAATCTAATAAACAATACAATATACAACCCTCACTTTGAGTTGTTGTCATTGATAACTCAATTTTTATAACAAAAATTGTTGTGGAGTTACTAAGTTCCTTCCACAAGCTGAACATCTAATACTATTACTTTCCTACAACAAAATAAACAAATTTTAACATAGATAAAACACAAATAAATACAATTTTATATGGCCTCTGCTCATGGCCTAGATTCTTGTCAGTTTTCTAATACAATGATTAGTCTTTTTCTTTAATATATGTATTATTTCACTACTATACACACAGAGTTTATTATTTTGTCTATCTTTTGTGATACCTGGTTACTCTGTACATATATTATATTTATCACAAGATGACATAGCATCATTGATTGGTCTTGAGATGTCATTTTTTATGGTGTGACAAATCTCACTCTAATTAGTTAAATTCTTTTAGAATTGACTTTACTTTCAACTGAGTTTGTTTCTTATTAAGGTATACTGATGTATTGTACCTTTCTATCTTATTTTTGTTAGTATTATGTAAGTATTTAGCCAGATATGATTATTTTTGTACTGGATAATTGGTTCCAGCCATACATGGTATAAGTAAATATTTTGCTAACTTGACTATTACAATGTTAAAGTTGGTCAGGTATATTAGTATAGTTGCTTTATATCATATTACAGCTTTCTAATACAGTTTGGTTGCATTTTGGCAACATTAAATTCATAAATTATACAATATTAGATGCCTATTACATGTTTTTAGTTAACACTGTTTTTGGCTATTTTGACTGCTTTTTATTCATTTGACAGCTTCCTTTATTTAAGATAAATTGTTCACTATTGTCTGCTTGACAATTACATATAGTTTTTATTTAAATCTGATAATAATTAATTTTTTCATGAAATCTTGGTGTATGGTCTCAAATCCAACACAGTAATATTTTTTGTCATTGCAAATATACAATTTTTATTTTAACTTAGATTCTTTCTAATAATGTATTTAAATCATTTAATACATTTATTTTATTTATATCACATAATATAATGATGGATCATGTCCATTTATTCACAAAAAATAGTTTTTAATACTATATTCATAGTTATAAAACTTAATAATTATTGACTTCATTTTGGTGGATTCTGACATTATTTCTCTCTCTTATAGTGTCTTATGGTTTTTTTCACTCTTATTCACTTTAATAATATATATGGGGTTTTGTCTTAGTCATAGTTTGGTCGTTTTTTCAAGTTGATAGAAATAATTATTATACAAAATTACACAATTTTTTGGGACTACTTGGGTTCGATACTGTTCACCTCACTTTCCTCTTATGCTAACTTACTATATAAATGATTTCTTTTATGGAACGTTCTGTGACGTTACAAGGTTCTTGTAACTGTGGGGAAGACTAAAAATACATAGATAAGAATGCAAGATTTACAAAATTTATGTGTTGTGTATTTAGTATGATTAATATAATATAATTTACCAGACTCGAACGAAGCAAATCGTGTAGGCGGTTGATCGCTAAATTTAATGTTTTGGATGATTATGCAGTACGGTTTTTCTTTCTTCGGTTTAATAAGAGTAATTCTTGTCCTGTCCACTTCGGAATACAGCTTTTGGATTGATTTACAGCCCGATCGATGTTTCTTCTGCACCGCCAGGATCCAAATAAGTTCTTCCTTCGGTTGAAGCAATTAGGTATGTAACCAATCAGTCAGTCAGTAACCATAATAATGTTGCGTTTAGCTGGCGGCTGAAAGACATTATCATGCTCTTAAGCTTTTACCATTTGGTAAACGGTACTTTACATTTTTTATTTTATTTAATAACATTTCATCATTTTAATTAACATTCTTGATCATTTTTATTTCTGTAAACCTTATTTGTTGGTAGTTGGCTACACTATTCATTGATACATTAGTTTTACATCTCTTCTATTTATAATTACTATAATTACTGTATTTTTCAATTATTCTTCTGTCAACTCACTTCTTTCTGTTTTCTTCGTCACATTCCTTTGGAAACTGAATTTATTCTTGCAACTATTCTAATATTCCTTAAATATTTAATTTCCCTAACAATCCCTAACACATGCGTTGGTACAGTTCAGAGAGGCACTGTTTGGCTTCATACTCTGCTGCCCACACCACATTTTAATATAGTACTGCTGGAATTCATCTACAGTCAGCTATAAAATATAATAATAATCTCCTAATAATCTCATTAATCATTTAATAATAAATATTTGGGAAAAGATTTTTTCTTTGTTGCATTTATATTTCTTCATTACTATTCTTCATATTTCGTAATTCCATTTTAATTCCTTAAACATTCGTTGATATTGACTTTGACAGTTATCATTTGTAGTCATTTTTGTTTTCATTTTTGTTGAGATTGTAATGTTAAGTATCTTCTTCGTTTGTTTTTTTTTTCTCTGATCACAATATTTTCTAAATAGTTGTTGTGTAATGATCATTAGAATTGTAATTTTGACTAAATACATTCCTTAGCCCCAACTATTCTTCTACTTATCGTATTTCACTATTTTGGCTGTTTATTTTTCAATGAATTATGTTCATAAATACTCTTTCTTTCTTGTCTTCTTTAACATTATATTGGTTACATTCAATCGTTTACTGAAATTGTTCCATCATGTGGCAATGTAGTATATATTTTAGGTCATATGATTTTTTTTTCTTTCTTTATTTTGCATATGTAGATTTGAGGTAATAACTTTTATCTTGGGGTTCCATTCTTCATTATTCACACTATTTCTTTATAAACATTTAATAATAATTCTCGCCTTTTTCTGTAATCTTGGGTTTGTTATTCATTATTCACACTATTTCTTTATAAACATTAATAATAATTATCGCTTTCTTCGGTAATCTTGGGGTTTGTTATTCACACTATTTCTTTATAAACATTTAATAATAATTCTCGCCTTTTTCTGTAATCTTGGGTTTGTTATTCATTATTCACACTATTTCTTTATAAACATTAATACTAGTTATCGCTTTCTTCGGTAATCTTTAATAAGTTGTTCTTATTATTTTTAGAATTTAGTGGTAGTATTCAACTCAAATTCTTTTTAAATTCCAAGTAATTTTCTTCAAGACTGGTAATAAGTTGTTCTTATTATTTTTAGAATTTATTCATCATATTTCTTTATGGATTTAGTAAAATTTTTTTTCTTACTAAATTCGTTTTATCTATAATAGTTATTTCAAATAATTTTTTGTAAGTTGGTCTTACTGTCTTTTAGAATTTTGCTGATATATATATGATTTCGTTATTACTATTACTGTTTACATGTTTCTCATTCTCTTCCAATAAATCTTCCCTGATATTCTTTAAATAGTGGTTATTAATTATGGTTATTTTACGATTACACTTAATTTTGTTTATTAGTCGTTGTTCCCCAAGATTACGGTTCAGTGACGGGTATTCATTAATTTTCACTGCCTCTATTAGTTTAAATGAGGGCTTACTCCCTCTTCTCTATTTTCATTTTGATTACTGTGTTGATTTTGTACTGTTTCAGTGCGATCCTCCGTATTATGTTCTGCTATCCTATAATTTCCATCATGTGGGTAGTTGACTTCATGCCGAGACTGGTCATAATGGTTGTCATATCGGTGACTCCTTGGGTAGTATCGTCGCTGATTACCTTGAGGTCTGGAGTAGATATAATTGACGTTATGTCTATAATTATTGGGTCGTCTGTCCCCATCTCCTCTATTATTGCGACTATCACGATAATTGTAATTGTTATTGCCGCGATAATTATAGTTTCTGGCATTATTATTCGCGTTTTCATTTTGTGTTCTATTAGTATTAACGTTCTGCGCAGGTCGATTGCGATCGTTATTATGAGAATTGGTTGGTGGCGCGTTATTATCATACTTCTGATATTTATGATTTAGCATTCTATTTCTTTGGTATTGGTTCTGGTGTTCATAATTCTCCAAGAATTTGGCCATGGCTGGAATCGTTTTGATTTGACTACACATACGCGCATTTTTTATCCCTTCCTCGTAATGATAGGATAGTTGTATCACCAAACATTCTTCGGGAATTCTGGGCTCTAAGTTCCGCGCCATACATACTTTTCCTAAAAAGTATGAAGTAGGGGACTGGCCTACATTTGTTTCGTATCGACCGTTACTCAAATTATTCCTAATCATGTTCTGGGTCGATTCAGACCAATACTTCTCCTTAAACTGTTTTTTGAACTCAGTCATGTCCAGTATATCCGGGCGCACCGCTGTCCACCAATTATCATAAGTATCTTTAAACGTTTCATCAATCATGCTTCGTATAATACTCCAGCGATTCTCTCTATTTCTTGTGATCACCTCTTCCAATCTCTTTAAAAATTCCATAGGATTGCGCTTGTAATTACGAAAATTAATCGATTCTCGGTTCTCATGGTTATTTGTGTGACTATGTTGGCATGTCCTATCCCGCCATGAATCTACTTCTTCCTGTAATTGTAATTCACGTCTACTAATTTCTTCTATTTTATTTTTATTGGTATTGATTTGACCTTCCATACTATTTAAATTGCCATAGACTCTTTCGAGTCGTTCGCCCATGTCTGTCTGTATTTGTGTAATACCTTCCTTATTCTCCTCCCGTACCTGATGTATTTCGTTTTTAAATTGCTCATATTTTTCAACAGTTTCCTGTTGGATTTCTTCGACCAAAGTTTTATTCTCCATTTTTGTGTCATTAATTTTATTCTGTAATTCTTCAGGAACCTGTACTATTGTTTCGTTAGTTTTTTCTAACCCTTCATTTGTTTTGGCTATTTCTAATTTTCTTTCCTCATTATTTTGGTCCACCTTCTGGTTAATTGTCAAATGAATATTTTCAATTTTTTCATTAATTTGCTTTAAATTTTCTTCATGTATTTGTAAGATGTCTTCCTTCATTTGTTTTAAACCCTCGTCATTCCTATCTAACCTTTCGTTCATTTGTTTTGAGGTTTCTTTAATTTCCTCATTTGTTTTATCTAATTTTTCCTTAATTTCCTCTTTCATTTGTCTATTGCTTTCCATTATAATTCTCAACAGCTCCTGCATACTCATGTCTTCCTTTTTGTTGGATTTATCTGGTTGGTCCCCTTGGGCAACTTCTTCCATTACTTCCTTTTCCTTGTCCGCAATTATTTCAGTTTCCGTTATTTCGTCTGTCTGTTGTTCCAATTCACTGTCTGTTATTAGTTCTATCTCCTGTTCTTGTTCATTTATTTCCTTCTCCGTTTCTCCTGCCCTAATCCTTGATCTACCTCTGGAATGCATGTTTATTCTCCCACAGTTGCCTGCTCTGGTTAAGTAATATTAATATGGTTACAGTTACTTAACTTAAGCCCTACACAAGTTGAGCGCCAATTTGTTATATCCCTCTCGCGTCACCTAATTAGGTCCCACGTTATGAGCGTCAATTTGTAATAGATCGACGTCTTGCGTCTTATAATGTGACCCTCGGCTCTTACATTGTCTCTTACTGTCGCGGGATTCTCGTTATTTCCGGCCCAACGTTGCCGGCGTCAATTTGTAATAGATCGAGTACGTACGGTTTAAATTCCCACTGTTGTATTTGTCAATTTGTTTTGTATTACTTTAATTATATAAATCTCGGAGATATTTGGAGTTGTGGAATATATGGATGCAATTAATTAATATTAACTTAGCTCTTTAATAATTATCAGTGTTAGTGTGCCTAGAACTTAAACAACTTAAGCGTTATTCTACAATTTCATCCAACCCTATTATACCTTGAAGAGAGTTCTGTCTAATTTTGTAATTTTACGCTCCCTCTTTGGTGTCAGATAATTCCGCTATAAGCGCTGTAGTATCGGCTCAACGAAACTTATAGGTTATTTCGATGTTTATATTAACCATTTATTCTATACTTATTCAGTTACTTTTTGTTCCCAGTTCACTAAACCATACTCCAAATAACAAGATTTGACAAATATATAAAGGTTCTTTATTTGTTTACTTAATTCACATTAAATAAGATATGTTCTAATTAACATATGCTTGGACTATAGACTTCAGGTATCGATTGTTGATTATTTTAATCCTTTATTTATATTTGGTTATATATTATGTTTTGATTTGTATTTAATTTATTTCAGGGTGTGAAGGTTCTTGTAACTGTGGGGAAGACTAAAAATACATAGATAAGAATGCAAGATTTACAAAATTTATGTGTTGTGTATTTAGTATGATTAATATAATATAATTTACCAGACTCGAACGAAGCAAATCGTGTAGGCGGTTGATCGCTAAATTTAATGTTTTGGATGATTATGCAGTACGGTTTTTCTTTCTTCGGTTTAATAAGAGTAATTCTTGTCCTGTCCACTTCGGAATACAGCTTTTGGATTGATTTACAGCCCGATCGATGTTTCTTCTGCACCGCCAGGATCCAAATAAGTTCTTCCTTCGGTTGAAGCAATTAGTGTTGTTCCGTGTATTTGCAAGGTTATAATTTCTGGTGTAGTGAATATTATTAATTGTGTTATTGTTAATTCTTTCTATTTGATTAATATCTCATCAATTCCCTTCGGATATGGGACAGTCCAAGTTCTTTCTTGTAGACTTCAGTTATTTACCCTCTATTATTATTTCAGATTGTAGTGTTATTTGGTTAATCTGTATTGGTGTTAGACGTAACTATTGTCATGAGAATCTTGTACTTTATAATCGTATCTGAGAATTATAATATTACGATTAAATAGATTATTCTTGGGTTTTTTAATCTCATCACATTCAGTTTATTCCAAGCAATTCTTGTCTTGTCTAAATCAACAACTTCTTTTTCTTATTTGTCGTCCCTAGCAACATATAATAATTTCTGCCTTCCACATGTTTTGAATATATAGTGCTTCTTTCATATATTTTTTGTCTATTCTTTATCAATTAGCTGTCCTATCGGAATGTAACTTTACCGATAGTTGGTTTATTATTTTATACACATATTCTACTGGTTTTTTGATATAAGTCCGTTTTTTTCTTTTTTATTATATTTAATCCACCTTCGATATTATATTTTACCAATCGATATTATGGCATTATGGTATTATTATAATTTGTATAAATTTTATTAAATATTATTATTAATTTAATGTTTTTTTTTCTTCTAGCTCTTCATAGCGTATTTTTTGTTAATTATTATTAATTGATGCACCTAATCTTTATGTTATGAGTGTTTATATAGTAGTTTTGCCTGTTAGGCCTTTTATTGTAAACTGATCTACCTGTGGTTATGTCTGTTAGGCATCTATAGTCCCTTTTATATAAATTCATACATACAATCAAATCTTAATTATTAGCACTTATATAAACAATTATTTTTCTATATCTAATAACAATTTTATCTTGATCTCTTGATCACATACAACAAAATTCGAATTTATGAACATTGATTAACTGCTTCACACTTCATTCTACAACAGTCATTGAATAATACAACTTGTTTCATTATTTTTCATTAACTCAACACATATTTGATATAACATCACATAAACTTTATCATAACATTTTTGCCATAAAATAATACTTCTTAACACAAAATTCTTATTTGTTATTACCATAAATTAAGTCATTGTTTCATTTTTTTGTTTTGCTATTCATTAAACATATATCATTAGCTATTATTTATCTTACAGGTTCGTTTATTCTAGTCAACACTACCTTGCATCCTTATTTAATTTTGTCTATGATTATACTTGTAATTATTGGATCTCTGTTCTATTATGGGTTTAAATATCAATTTGTTTATTATTCTGTGAACCGTCTTTTATGTAACATGAATGCTAGCATTTCTGTTGCGTTACAATATGAGTTTTGTTCTTTCCTTCTCGATGTTTATAATCTTTATTATTATCTCTCTTCACAAATATTTTAGACTCTGGAAAAAGCGTTTACTTACGATTTTTAAACAACCATATCAACGTCTTAAACAAACGCTTGTTAAATGTGCGTATACTACTCAAAACAAAAATTACGCCATCGTTTAATGTTTACTCTCTCGTGGTAGTAAGTAAACAGAAACAAGTAGCTAAACAAAGTAGGAAAATCCTGACTCAGCAACTTTACTTACTAACGTCGACATAAGAAAACTTAAATAATTAGAATTTTACTACAGTTACGATAAACCTAAATTTATTACCAGTCGCTTCACTTCTTCCATTTAATGGCCTTGTACTGAAAGGATTATTTATTAATTTCTACACTTTACCTTAGGTACAATTTATTCTACGTCACAATCAAATTTACGTTTTTTGTACATTTATTAGAAAACAAACGCGATAAAACTACAGTTCAGACTACAATCAGGTTCTTCCTTTTAGACTCATATGAGTCACTTGGCGTAAATCCTGCCCATCCGTGCATAGGGGCAATCAGCGTATTTCATGCTCTGTAAAAAGAGCTTACCACCGACCCACGAAGCTACTTTTCTTAAGGGATCTCTGTGTTTGGCATCCTACCTATCTACTGTAATTTTTTTTCTAATGACTTACTACTTCATATGAACTGTCGCACATTTCATTCACCTCTCTCCCATTCTTCTCCAATAGGGCAATCCTTTTCAGTATATATAGTATAACAATAGGTAAAATACCTAGGCAGACATTTCCAATTAGATAGGCGGATAGGTTAAGTCAACGATAGAGGCTAGAAACTTGCTAGCACCACCAAATTTCATAAGGAAGAAGAGGAAGAGAAAACAAACTAAACAACAGTCAGATTGAAACGGGGGTAAAAGGGGAGGGAAAAGGAACGTGGAAAATTATTAAGTGACAGGAGCAAAAAATGTAAACATGGTTACAAAACACAAATGGTAAATTTACACTTTCACGACAAATAAAGCTTTGTTCTATTTCATATGTAATGTCTCCAAATAAACGGCCTCCAAATTAGAGTTGAATAGGTTTACAGTTTACTGAGGTCAGACCAATGTCAGCGGGAGAACCATACATTTACGGTTTGAAGTTTTTCATTCACATTCAGTTTGTATACATATTGTCAACTCTATAACATGCTTGTAAAATATAATATTGTAATAATCGTATCTATTATTGTTTAATCACATAAAAGTGTTATTATATATTTTTTTTAAATTTTAGAACAAAACTGAGCAAGACTATTATGTAAAGGAAGTCAGTTACCAAGCCTTACCATAATGCTTGTAGAGAGAAAGCGCGCCACCCTAGAATCTAAATCTGTCTTCTTGTCAGATTTAGAGCTGTTTATGTGAAGTGTTTGCAATAATTGGCGTCCTTTTGACTTCTATGTGACCTGAACGAGTACCGAGCTCGTGCATACGTTTATATTATTGCCACTCTCATGTCATTTTTTCTGTCATTGATGTCCAGGTTTTGGTACATTGAACTCGTTACATCAAGCTTGTTCCCGATGAGATAAATTGTCATCAGGCGTGTTGGTGGCGAAAGTATTAAGTACTTCTACCCATACTGTGCGTACCCGCTCGACATTTTTAGTTTTTCAATTCTGCTTCAAAATCTACGTTCTTTGTTCTTTATTTATTTAAGTTACCTTCCATCGTCTAGAGTACCAGTAAAACAATAATTACTGTATTACCGTACACCTACGTTTGATCCACCCGTCATATTAAACATTGTATATAGATCTAAATTGATTTTAAGCAGCTCTATTGGTTACGTATTGGTAAATTAATTTAAGTCTTAAAATATCAAACTCGACATATATTTTAATCATGTTTGATGTCGGAGATGGTTTTATTAGTAGTATTTATTTTTATCTCACGTTCCTGTCTACACAACAATGATAACGCTAACAAAGTTAGCAGCTGTTGCTGTTCTGGACTGAGTTAACCTAGCAGTACAATTAGAGGGCACAACAGTGTCAACATTGTCTACGTAGGCTTACCGTGTAACCGCTAATGCTTTGTTGCATTACACTGGTGAGAACCACAACACATTGTCACTACAGACTTACCAGGGCTCCCAGGGCGTACAGTATTACAACATAAATTACTATATACTCTCACAGTATTGCAACTTTCTAGATTAACAACTACTTTGTGTATTTAAATAATTCGTTCACTTAACGTTTTGATTAAATATTTTTACTCTATTTTGGCACTATTGTGTTGTGTATAAATGGAGGTCTTGAATTTACAATATTAAATTCACTTCCATGGCGTATAGAATGGACCATTATGAGAACAATGAAATAAATTGTACAAAGGTAATGTTTAGCGATGGCAGTCAAGTAAAGGAAAGACAGAATGGTTTTATCGCTAAAAAGTTTACTATCAGTTATGTTCTCTATGTTAGCAGTCTTCATCACAACTTTGTCAAATTTTGTTGCTTGCCTGCTATATACACTTTTTTCTCGAACAAGGCCTTTCGGTTTCGCAACCATTATCAAGTTCTTCCTACAACAAAAGTTTACGTTTTATGAACTCTCCAAAACGGTCGTTCCATGTGTAAAAAAGGTAAAGAGTTTTTTAAACGTAAAATTATTCTTAATTATATAGGTAATATTGAAGAAGCAGAAAATTACTTAAATAACTTGAATGTTTCTTAAATATGACTTCCAGATATTATCTTGACATTTCCTTTAAATGCCTTAACGTCCCTTTATTTCGATAACAAAGTACAAGCTCATTTCAGTTAAAATAGTATTTATTAGTTAATGGATATGTGTAAAAATATGTGTACAGCATTAACGTGGGCGTAAAATAAGAGACAGAATTTTGAGTTTTGTGTATAAACGAACACCGTTGATAAGGTTACAGAATAACTGAAGCTTCTAGAGTTTCTAGAAGCGTCTCTGTTTTTACATAATTGTTTGCTCGGCGATATTAGTCTGTGGATAGTTGACTTATTTAACGTCGGTTAATACCGAACTTATTTAACGAGTGGTTAATACGCCCTATACTCAGCAAGTAATTTACTAATCCCGTTTTATGGTCCCCCATATCAAAATTTGTCGTGATTAAATCGAGTGCCTTTTTAATGAAAGTTTTGAATCCTATGGTTGTTTATGTAAAATTTAAAAAAAAAACATAGTTATTCTTTCGTTTAGAAAACATTGTCTCTAAAACATACCATTAAAGTTTGAAATTGAGCGCAGAAATATGCGGCGTTAAAATTGTTTGCTTAGTTGAATGTGTGTATTTTCCAGCTACAGTATTTTGTTGATTTAAGATGGTGACTTGAAATTCAATACACGTACTGTATTTGAGGCTACAATGGATCGGATTACTTTCCTGCAATATTTTCCAACGTAAAGAGGAATATAGAAGAAAAATTACTATTACGTGTTCTGAGTCTTCCTATTTGTATGAGGGAATCAGTAAGCATAGAGTAGAAGAAACATATTCGTAAACCACCCAGTGGGTGACGGCTCAGAGGGGGAGTGAAAGTACACTACAAATATGGGATGAACTTTTGTATTCATATGTACGGTTATGTGTTGGTTTTAAACATAAAATGTATTATTAAATTGTATTTGCTTAGCCGAAAAAAGGGTGTGTAGAGAACCAGGGTTAATCAGCATTAAAGTATGAGTTTCAAATCATTTAAACGTAAGTCAAATATTCTTAGATAATTTGTTTAAAATTTAAACATTCGGGAAAACGTTTCCATTAAGTCATTAAGCGTTGTACTACCTTTTACAGTCCCCCGTTAAAAGACTCTACAGCCAAGGTGCCATCCAACCTAGAGACGACGCCATTAATGGGTTACCCAATGATTTTAAACCCAGCTGAACTTCATATTGATGGCACAATGACACTCTTACCCTGTCTCGGCTCGACGGTGTACAGGTTTGATATGGCTACTGACAGTGCATGGACACGATCGTCTGTTAGATCCATCTATGAACTTACTAGAAGTGCAAACATTTTAAGAATGAGGAAACTACACTACGCGTCATTCAGGCCGGTAGACAGTGGATTCTCGGCAAAGGGGTTGACCACCTAGTGAAGTCACAACAACTACTTGGCGCCCTGTACTAGCTTTGTTCGGAAACGATTGGTCGGGACACAACGTTGACGTTGGGGGCATATCCTTCCACATCTTGTCCTTTGACTGTGTCCAGCAGTTCAAGTTCCTGACATTCCCAGTACACGATGCGAGGATTTCAACGAATCATGTGCCTCACAGCTGGCGGGGAGGCCAATGACAGACTCCATGTTTTGTCTGTCATTACTGGAACAGAAGTATACAAAATAAACCGGGATTTACATGTGTAGCAATGTAAAAAGGTACTTGTCACTGCTATACGTGAGCCGTGTTTCTAGGCAGCCAGTTTATGTATATTAGCCAATCCAAGATCGAGTTTGAAATAACGCTCATGTCGTAATAATTTTTGAAAGACAAAATATATAAATCTACTTTGAATCATAAAAAATCTAAACTTTGCTAGTCATAAATCTCTTTGGCAGGAATGAGTGTTTTGAACAATCCACAATGTACCGCATTCACAGTAACGCTTCATGCCCACACACTCTTATAATATTGCAGCAGGAATCAAAGGAACAAACTACCGAGCTTGACAGAAAATCCTAACACAGTTTTGTAATGCAGTTAAAAGAGGACGCTTAGTAAGAACTGCAGTTTATTATAGACATCCGTGTTGTAGGTTAGGTGACTTAACGTTAAGTGAGGTCTCGTAGTTTCTTCTTTCTTGATTTCCAATAAAATCTATTTCCTTTAAGCGTCTATAGTTCAACGAGTTCTTAAAATAAAGGTAATGTGATAAGTTACATTTAAAATAGTTCGCGAGTTAAAAATATGACATTATACGTTTCATTTATTCTTGAATTTCCAACAGAACATTAATAAATAATCATTTTGACAAATTTATTATGTTTTCCAATGTTTTATAAGTAAAGTGATAAATCATTACTTACACAGTTAAGTAGGTGATACGCTATAAACATCAGAAGTTGATTTTATTTGTGTTAATAAAACATATTCTAGTGACACTATTTTTTAAATCAACAAATGAATTATTTTTGAATTTGAACTTGAACTTAAACTTGCAAATATACATTAATTTTATTGTTTATGGTAATAATATATATTGGGTCATGTTACTAGCTATGGGGAACATGTTGGTGAGAGGAAATAAAGAATTAGAAACGGATAAGCGAAAGTCGGTAGCAGAGGAATACAAACACTAATCAGTTTAGTTGAACATTAGAACGCCAAATGCTAAGGATACGAAAATAGTAAGGATAGTAAATCGAACATTTGCTGAAAACATGTTAAGTAGGTTCTAGCTGTAATAGCGGTGCATGGAGAAAGATTTATAATAAAAAAAATTGAAAGGAAAGTTGTCTTCGAGGAAACATTGCAATAGTTACATAAGAGCTGAAACTGATTTGAAATCTGAAGTGACGATTGTTGATGCAGAAAGAGAGTCGAAAACACACAAAGAAGCTGAACAGTTTGTTGAATACGGGGAATAGTAACGACATACAGAGATATTTAAAGGGAAAACTGTGATGATGTCATAGAGCATGTTTAAGAAAGAAGAAAACAGCTGTAGTGTAGCTTTAGAGCAGTCACAAAGCTTACACGTAACTGAACCTGAAAATGTAGAAGCCGACATGTAGAAGTCTTTCGTAACTGTAAAAGTCAGCCGATCTCGTAGCAATAGTAGCGGTAAGTATGAGAGTAGTACCACAGTACCACTAGCTATCTAGTAATAGGCAGTGGTACCAGTACCACATAAGATACATTTAGTTACAATATTGCAATAATAATAATAGGATTCATTTCATAACATCCTAGTGATTTAGGAAAGGCAGGGTATATTGCCAAGCTAGACAAACAAGAAAGGTGCATTGGCCAAAACTACGCTTTAATTGCCTATTATTTGCTCAGATGTTGTTCTAGGTACATATTTCTACAGACTAAATTGATCAGGCGCTGGAAAAATCACATTGCCCCGAACGCCAGGTGAAGCGCCGCACCCATTGGTCTAATTAGCCCCTTTAATTCATTAAACAGTTTAATTATAATAACAAATATAGGCTATTATTAAAATATGAAATTTAATGACATTAGGTTTTACGGTAGAACTAGTGCCCAAAATTAATTGAAGCAACGGAAATGATTGAATAAAAACGATTGTAAGGAACATGGTTAGAGGTGGCATCCAAGATATGAAACATCACCCTTAGATAGAATGGTGACAATGTATTATTCTTATATTTATTATTTATTTATATTATATTATTTATTGTTAGGTTTCATATTTAGGCCTATTGTGTCTATAATATCAGAATTTCTGTTTTATTAGAATAACCTTTTATTTTACTTATTAAATAAATAAACTTTACTCGTTGTTTCTTTAAGTCAAGTTAGGACCCTGAGGCTAAGTGAATCTCCACCACCTCTGGAATATGTAGTCCTAATGAACGAGTGGACCACAATGAGAAAAAAAGTTCCGAACTAAACTTAAACGTAGTAGACCTATTGTGATCCTGCCTGTAAAGTGGAGGTTTTTTAGTGGGTGCGAGTCCCACACACCGGGAGACCAGTCGGGTGTCTCCTGATGGTGCATAATGCATTTTTCCTCCCCCGTAAAAAAAAAAAAAAAAAAAAAAAATTGTGATCCTGTTGTTGTTTTAAAATGTGGTCACAAATTTAAGTTCTACAATCTGCTAAAATTTATCAGTTAATCTTGTTCATTTAAACTAACGTGCAAGAACATTCAGCTTTTTCTTTTCAGTGATCCTATTTGTGTTGAAATTTGTCAGTTGGTTAAACACGACAGGCAGCATATAAGATTAAGACACATGGGGAATAGTATAAACAAAAATAAAAACATACAAAAGCAGAATATAAACGAAAAGTAGAGTAGTGAGGAAACATAAAAAGATACACAAATAAATAAAGTGAAGATTAGGGTATAGTATACGATTAAAGTATATACAGAAGGTACTCTAAAGTTCAGCTAACAAGTATATATAAAATACTTCCCGATTTATAACCGTAAAACTAAAACACGAGTAATTCAACACCGGCTTTAAGAGATTAACTATTATTTTATTCTTCTAATCTGCATAAAACAGTCAGCAAACAATTAAAAATGTGCGTGTGGTTTTCACCAAAATTTTATTATAAGTTTAGAAACTGTTTTAAAAAATTTAACGATAAAATAATAGTAAAAATTTATAAACATATTAATGTAAAATATTTAAAATTTTAATATTCACTGAAAGCAGTGGTCTGTTATATAGGTGTTCGCCCTAGTATAAAAATCTATCGGTTTGTTGTGTTACATAAATACAGTCGACTGAAATTATAAGACGCAGAGGCTTACTGCGATAACTCGAATGTAGATCGTCATATTGTCAACATTAGTACAAGTAACAAACGAAGTTGCTAAGTTGCTAGCAACAAATTGATCGTTCCTGTGGATTGTAATAAATTTGCTAACACAACGCCAGATATAATTAACACTTTATAAGCAACGTAAAGATAAAGATCAATTAATGTTAACTGGTGTATCTCTCTAATAATGTTATAAACACTTATAATGTAAGAATTCTATACGTAAATTAATATCATTGAGTCAGTTAATACTAATGTCGTTTACTCTTCTTCGTATTTCTCTTACATCCTCTGTGTTTCGCTTTATTTATCATATTTATCGTTTACCATCTTTTGATGTTATTTCATATTATTATTTTTACGTTGGAGCATTAGTGTAAGTTCCACGTATGAAGTGGGTACGACTGTTGAGACCTCAGATTCATTAGCATTCCACGCGGACATTAAAGCCAGGTGTGCTCGTAACAGTTTTCATTTAAATGTGGCAATAATTTAACATTATGTGAAATGCAGAGAGGCCAACTTGTTTCTTCTTGAAAATTAAATTCACATCACAGAGCGTTGCCTGTCTCTTAATGTCGCTACAAACGGTATCACTGAAACCAACGTTAAACGCTTGGTCTTTTATAACAGCTGCACTTCCCACTCCATCCCTTCGCCAGTCACTCTTGCATCTCATTTTCTGATAAACTTGTTTGTTATGTAATTTTTTTATTTCATATCAAGACATTCTTTCCTTTTAGACTATTATCACCTGCAATATAAAATTAGGACAGTGCATAGCAAACATAATGTTTAAATCAAATTCTAATGAATAAAATCAAGTCTAAATTTACAACTAATGACTGTAATTAATACAAATGAATCACATTAACTTACTAAGGAATAATATGATTTAGCAAGTATAAACAGCGTGAAGCAATAAAAAATGGAATAGATTAGACTTGAATGGAAAAAGGAAAGCGTTTATTTCACTAACGCTCTTCTATGCAACCAAATTACTGAAACAGAGAAATACATTAGTAAACTGGTACAACTTTTCCCCTCACTGATCATTTTTGTAGTTTAGCTATCAATCATAATCCCAGCAAATAACAATCAATTATTAAAGACCCAGCAAAGAAATATTTATAGTATAGTTATGTACGCAAGTTGAATATAAAACTTTTAATGACAGCGTTACACTCTTCATTAATTGAAACATAAGAGAAAAATAATTTTAGAGACAATACGGTAATGAAGAGATTAACCCTTAGTACCTTTTTTTAATAATTTAAGCGTCAAGAGTTGAGTTACTTCTGAATAATTCTAATATAAGATCATTTCTTTAAACTAAACTTTAAAACGTGAAATGTAAATAAATTTGAAGAATTCTGATATAACGTTTTGTTATTAGACTATTATAGTCGACTAATTCCATTACTCATATATTACTCTTCATCTTTATAATAACAGTCAATATAAAGTAACAAACTCATTTTTATGAACTTAACCATTAGTATTCGCAATGAGCTGATGTTTATGGAGATAACTTGAACGTTACTTATAACAGTCAGGCACATTCATACGTATGTGGTCCATTATGCCGCGGTAGGCCTATGTGCTGTCTGCGCATATTCACCTGTTGCACAGTTTTCTTCTTTTAATTGTCTATGAAACTGAAACCTCTGCATTTTGTGTTCTAATTGTCTCCTAACGGTGTGTTGGTGTGTTCCAATTTGACCTACGTCTTACTCTGTAATAATATGCTTAGTTAAATTAAATTGAAACTTACTGTTTATCTCCATCAAATTCAAATATTCGTAACAAAAATCCATCTTCACTTAAACTACTTTGATCGAGAATAAACAGGAGACTACTTTTAAAATGAAACAGACTGTGAGGTGAGAGGATAGAAAATATGCTACGTTCATCTGAAAGACATTGCCTAAAATACGATAAGTGAGAACTTTATATCTCTCTTTGTTTTCTGGCACTACAGCCTTACGTGCAGTATTTTCTTTCTTAAGAGATTTGTAAATACATTTATTTGGTTCTCGTCTTTTTTTGACATCCACAGTCTCAAATGCGGAAGTTAACATGGGTTTATTCAGAATGCGTACATACTTTGTATTCAGAATGTGTAAATTTTATATTCCTAGATAACAACTCACTTTTAATGACTGAGAAATGTACATGCGTAGATGCCTTGAAAAAAATAAGGTGAAGTGCACACAGAGTGAGAGAGTTGTTAGATTGGAATAAAATAATATTTTTCAAATTCGGTGAAATTTCATTTAATCATAATAGTGCGTACACAGAGATAAAGTAGGGGTCATATTAATAGAGATAAAATTTATAGAAAGTAGAGACTAATAATTGCTAACGTAAAGTTTTTAAATGCGTATAAGAGACTGTTTAAGACTGTTTATATAGGATAACTGGTTTTGCTGGTAGATCGGATTAACAAGAAAAAAATAGAAGAATACCTTTAGCCTGGAACATATTTTTGGTCACACATATATAATTCTTCGTTATTCGTCTTCATCAGTAACACATATTATATTGTTATCAATTTTTTTTTAAATTACAGGTTATATTATATTATATTACTGGTACCATTACACAAAAACACTAGACTCATAAATCCACTAGAGCTCTACCTCTACTTGAGCTGTTGGCTTCAGCCATTGTGGTCATTTAATTAAATTGCCAATTCGCTCTTGAATCGAGCGGATTAATAACAAGGTGTATGCAACCGTATAAAAAGACGTATGCATGTGAGTGCGACCCGACACTTCTATATTAAAAGAAAATTTACTTAATGTTCAGTATATAGCCCATGTTCCTTTTATTATTACTATAATAGTGTGAGAGGTACTGTAAGCTCGGATACTGTAAGTTGTTTTTTACTTCTATGTTCCGTAAGGAAATGAAAGTATGGTGATCGCAAAAAAAATCGTGTTCGAGATAAGGGCTGATTCTGATTGCACTATCCTCAAAACATGAAGAAAAATCATTTTCCGAAAAGTGTCTGTCTATGTGTGTGTGTGTGTCAATATGTAGAATTGTTTATATGGCGAACGATAACTGCTCCAAATTCAAACAGTCAAATAATTTTATTTGCATATGTGCCCGAGTTGTATTGGACTTAAGGCCCATTGATTTTGGTGAAGATCGGTTAAGGTGGAGGGTTAAGGGTGAAGATCGGTTAACGAGTTTACCTGCTATCACAGATTTCTTCCCTGTTATTACTAGCGGAAACCTGCAGAATATAGAAAAGCTTTAAGAGGAATAACACAGAAGGGACTAAGGATTTGCATTTAAGCGGTGATGCTCACCACGTAAGCTTTTAGCACGTTTCATCACGAACACTGGAGTATTCTGAACTCTACGATTATTAAAATTATAACTTCATGAGATGTTCTAAGGTATGAACAGAATTAACATTAAAATAGAATACAAGATAAGGAGACTATAAAGCTAATAACTATAAACATAAATATAAATTAAAGAATCATATTTTCAGCGTTTACACAGTTTTTGGATTTATTTCCATATCCTACACACGTTTTGGTAATCTTCACTGTAGTGTTTTAGTAGCTAGATCGAGATATTTGCAATAAAAAGGCGCAGCCAAATACACTAAATGAAATAACATTACGTCGTACTCAAAAACAATGATCTCATCCTTATTAGATAAAACGACGAAAGCGTATATGGGATACTCATTTCAGCACATTTTGTGTATCTCCTCTGTTATAATTCAGAAACTTGCAAAGTTATAAATCTTTTAAACGCCAAAAAATTAATAATAAATAATTTTATACAATTAAAAGTAATATGCCTATTAATACCGTATATTACCTGTGTACATTGGTATGCTTTCTAGCAACCGACTTTAGAGAATATTGTACAACGTTAAGTATTTGTGAAGCCCCCAACGTCTTGTGAGCCATTTATTTTGCAACATTAAACAACATTACTTACGCTATAAAATTATGACAGGTGTAATCGTAATAATAATAACACAACGTAATATGGTTTAGAAACATTTAAAAATTTATTAATCAAAAATTTTCTATTTTGTTGCGATTTAAAAATATAATTATTATTCGCATGTGTGTAGCCGTAGCACACATCTAGTTATTAACATATAAGTAATAATCTCGCATTACACATAGACATAATATACACTCTTATACTACCATAATCATTTGTAATTATATAATAATGCTCTCGGCTTGATCATTACTGTGATAATTATTAGATTATCTAATCTCTTTTTATCTAATCTATTTTCTTTTGATTATATTGCATATGCATTACTTTGTTTTCTAATACAAATAAATATTTACATTTCCAAAAATTATTAATTCATCTTTGAATTATATTGTCTTTCGTTTTACATAATTATATTGTCTTTACGTGAGTCTTTGTTTTACAAATACGTGGTTTTGTTTCACCTTATTGGTCGTGGTAATTCTCAGCTTATCCTCTCCAGTCCTTGATCCTCGTCCTTCAGATCCTCTCCGTAGTCCGTCGCCTCGTCCCGTACGCTGGACTCTATCCATGTACTTGGCTGCTCCCTCGTATCCCGTCATGGCCTCAGGTTGCAGGTGCTCTCACGAAAGTGATGAGTGTTCGTGAAGAATCTCCGGCTGCTGCTGTGGTTGATAGACAAAAGAGTTGCTGTCATTGGGCAGAGCCTCCGGCTGCCACGGTAGTTGTATGAGAAAGAGAATTAAGTTAGCGCGTCTAGAGTATTTATACCCTAGGGCGCAAAAATTATGTTTCGACAATATTCTGCAGGTCTGAGCCTGTCGTTGGCGTCCCTTTTTAAACACGATTATTTTCACACTTAATTCGCTTGTTTTCGCAACATACGAAGTCTTTTGCACATTACCCGATATTCATCTTGTGGTAATTTTTATGTGTTCACTGTGTATAAACCGTTTTTCCCTATCTTAATTAACATAAGTTTTATTCATATTTATTTTCACTATAATCGAACTTTTTATTATTATTTTCGCACTATTTTTTATACACATGTGCGTCTTTATTTTATACACACTGTGGCATATTTGGTTTTGTGATATTATGCACACGTTCTTTATAATTTAAATAATTCATATAATTAATAGCGTTCATTAAGGGGTGACGCTTTGCAGGAATCAACAAGTCTCACACACACACACACGTAAAATACACGTGTACACACAGGCACAGCTGCGTGGCGTGATAAACCTGTCCCAGCATGAAATTTGGTCGTTACATTTACAGTTCAGATTGAAAGCTGAATTATTATTGCTAACAATATGAATTATTGTTAATTATTTACTTATTATTATTTATTTAATTATTTACTTTAATTAATTATTTTAATTAATTTGTGCAATGCACAGTACCCTATACATTTGTACTGTTGCAATTGATTAGGTTTCATATATTTAATAGTCCTACAATACGAAGCAAGTAGTACAGTACGAATTGTAATTGTACCTCATTCATGTAAAGCGATTTTCTTCTACACAGAAATAAACGACTTTGCTGTGACCTATTTAAAGAAATAATGCACATTCATACAGATGCAAGATCATTTGCAAGCTTGTAATATAATCTAATGTCTGCAGTAACAAAATAAGATAAATTTAAAATCCTTTTGGCTACTTTAAATTTATATAGATGAATAAAACAACATGGGTTCTTTATGGAACATAATTTTTCTACGATATTAATTGATGGCTCGTTGGGCACTTGGTGAAACATATTAATACAAAGGTTTTGTAAAATATATAAAAACACTTGTTAAGTTTCACAGATTTTATTTAACTCTAACAGCTGTTTCGGCTACCTAAGCCATTGTCAAAGAGGCTAATGAGAGAAATTATTAAACACAGGATGTGAGTAAAGGTCGTGGTGGTGGTAGTGACATCTGTTTAGGGAGTATCTAGAACATCTGTGTTTAGATGGAGAGGGGGTGTGCAAGAGACAAGGGAAGGTCAGGTGTCTTTAAAAATTAAATACAATCATGAAATGCAAAATATAAAATAAACTAAACTAAATAACAGCTTTCAATAAAGGGGATGCACAGAATTCAGTTTATTCAGATTATATTTAGTTCGGTTAATTTTATATTTTGTTTTCAGATTATATTTATCTCAAATATTTATCTCCATCTCAACACAGATGTTCCAGATATGCCCTAAACAGATGTTATTACCACCACCACGACCTTTACTCACAGCCTGTGTTTAATAATTTCACTCATTAGCCTCTTTGACGATGGCTTAGGTAGCCGAAACAGCTGTTAGAGTTAAATAAAATCTGTGAAACTTACCGAGTGTTTTTATATATTTTACAAAACCTTTGTTATAAATTTTTCTAGTTGTCTTCTTTCTTTCCTAAATGTCTTCTTCTCTAGTAAAATTGCGTTACGACAGGTTTCAACTGGATTTTCGGTCTTGTGCTTTTGTCTATAGCTCCTTCTGTTTCTGACGTCATTAAACGTTCCAAACTTCCTTCTTTCGTGACATCTCATTCGTTTTATCTGTGCTCCTTAGTTGTTGACAGTTTGTACGCAATATGTGTCTCTCTGTGATGTTCTTCTCTTTCTTATTTTCTCTTTCATCAGTTTCCTTTCCCCTTCCCTCATCGTCAATACTTCATTGTTTCTCATTCTATCAGTCCAATTCACCTTAATTCATCTTCGTCACAACCACATTTCTAAACTCTCTATTTACCATTCTCCATTCTCTTTGATGGTCCATGTTTCACAGCCATATAAAACGACACTCCAAATAAAACATTTAGAAGACCTTCATCACAATCGAATCCTTCTTGCTGTCAGATTTCCTCCATACAGCTTCCATTCCATGTCACTGTGTTCCCCAATACTTAAATGAGTTTACTTTCTCTACTTTTCCTTTAGTAGTTAAACTTTTCATTTCAAGGAAGTGTCACCAAAACCTTCATTCATCCAAATTCTCATCACTTTAATTTTTTTTTATATGTGTCTTCATTCAGAACTCTTTCCCCACTCTTACAATACTCTCCATAATAAATTATAGCTCTTTTTGTGATTCCGCCAACATTGCTTGATGATCCACGTATTTAATGGTCTCCTCCCACTGCAATTCCCACTACATTACTTTCTGTATCAATTTTCCTGCGTAGATATGAATAGTGTTTGTGACAAACGCTATCGTTTCATCCTCATCTAATCGTATTACTACCTTCTGTTTGGTATACGGCTTGTTTTTTAGTCTTCTGTTCTTCCAGCCCATACCAGTATCTTTCAAAATCTTCATTAGAATCTTTAGTCAACTCTGCCGAAACCTTTCTTCCAATCGACAAAACTAACACCTCTCTGTTTACTTCTAATACTTTCACCCAACATTCTCAACCATCCAGTTGCATCGCTTGTGTCTTTCTTTTTTCTAAAACCGAATTGGTCTATCCCCACATTTTCCTGAATTCTTCACTCTATTCATTAGCAGTGGCGTACGCAGGGGGGCTCAGGGGCCTCAAGCCCCCCCCCAACCGCAAGAATGTAATATGCACTTCCTTAATTTACTTAGGTCTCGTTTAAAATTACAAATTTGCACGGCGGATTTGGACGGGCATATAAATATTAACAAAATAAATAGTTTATAATAAAAATTATTACTTCAGTTATAATTTATAGTTCATTGAGCGGTGTATTACGCTGAGTGTAACATTCAATAAGCTACCTGGTTTCTCTCGCTCTCGCTCTCATTTGACGGCGCGGAGGCGCGGCCACAAGCACGTCAACCAGTGACGTGCCACCGGCCACTACTACCAGTGAACCCTAAGAATTCTTACTTAAGTATTAAATAATGTTTTTATGAAACTTAAATAAGTACAGTGGAACTTGGTTATAACGTCATTGAAGGGACCAAAAAAATAATGACGTTATGTCCGAGTGACGTTATAAAAGAGTCGCTTTTTAATCACTAGTAAGGAAGGAGAAATAAAAAAAAAGATCTTTGCATTATTAACATTATTCGTGATATTTATTCTAAAGTTTACAAACTGCATTTCATTTATACAAACAGCGTGAAGAATATTTTAAAAGATCAAAAAGAAAGTACATGTAACTTACATTTAGGCTTACTGTCGAAAGTAATCCGTAATTTTCTTTTGAACGCTCCTTTCTGAAAAATAAATTCTTTCTGTTGTGCTGTGGAGATGCTGCGCTGCATTGAACGTGTCGTCAGACGTCTCTCTAAAGCAGTAAAATCGTGAAAGAGTTTCGGCGGCTCTCATTGCTTCCTGTACTGTAGGACAAACGATGTCGGCATCCTCCTCTTGCTCAGCATCTTCTTCAACACTATCTTCTGCTTCTATGTTTTTTACTTCCGCGATAATTTCTGCGTCACTCAACACTTGGAATGTTTCTACTTGGTCATACACTGATGCATAGGAATCAAGTTCATTTCCAAATTCATTTACGTCGAATTTCTTAATCCACTCCGAGAGCGGCAAGTCGTCGTCTTCGTCATCATCGGGTAAATTTTCATGTACGAGTTGTGCTTTACTAAAGCATTTTGCTATCGCCTTGTGTGTTACACTCTTCCAAGAGTCGTCTAGGAATTGTATTGCATCTAAGAGTGAAATTGTGGCAGGTTGCGCCGTGTCCATACAGAAAATAATTTTTTTTTTAAAGTTGCTTGCGGTAGTGACACTTTAGGCTTCTAATGACGCCTTGGTCCATAGGTTGCAGGACACTCGTACAGTTGGCCGGTAAGAAGACCAGATTAATGTTTGTCAAATTTAACTTTGGATGGGCTGCACAGTTGTCAACTAGAAGTAGAATTTTTCTGTTTTTCGATGACAGTTCTTTATCCCACTTTCTTAGTTCATCTTCAAAAATACTAGAAGTCATCCACGCTTTTTTGTTGGCAGTGTAACTTACAGGAAGTTTTTTGATGTTTTTAAAACATCTAGGATGCAAACTTTTCCCGATAACTAAAAGTTTCCTTTTTTCGGTTCCCGTCATGTTCGCACAAACAAAAACTGTAACTCTTTGTTTAGAGAACTTCCCACCAACGCACTTTTCATTTTTAAATGTGAAAGTCTTATCTGGAGTTTAATTTATAAAAAATTCCGGTTTCATCTCCATTAAAGATGTCTTCATCTTTATATGATCGTCTAATTTCTGGCCAAGTGTTACGCACCCAATCGCCTGTAACGTTCAGATCTACGCATTTTGCCTCACCACAAATTTTGGCAAAGGAAATCGAGTGTCGGGCCTTAAATCGATCTAGCCATCCGTTGGAGCACGTAAAATCAATACCAAACAATTTTCCGAATTCTGTAGCTTTCTCTTTCAGAATTGGTCCACTCACAGGAATATCTGAACATCGACACTGTTTGAACCATTTCAATAATCCTGCATCCACATCACCATGTTCGCATTTCCTAATTTTTTTAATTTTTTCTCCATCTTCCTCAAATTTTTTTAAAATTTTGTCCTTGTTTTTTAAAATTGAACCTACAGTAAAATTCACTAAACCAAACTCACGCCATACATCAGCTATTTTACGTCCGCTTTCATATGATCTAATTACACGTACTTTCTCTTGAATAGACGGAACCTTTCTTTTTGTACTAGAACTTGCCATGATTACTGTATAAAAATGTAGACCTACGTATAAAATTCTATAAACAGTGGTTATAGTGCTGATACAGTGCTTATCGCTTGCATACAATGTATGTCTGTAGCCATGGGCGTAGCGCGCGCACATATATACCTTTATATGAAATTTAGAGTAAAATATCTGAGAAATGTTTGACGTTATAACAGAGTAGTACAATATTTAGTGACGTTAAACCCGGGAATTTTTATAATGTTAAAGATATCAGTTTGACCGGACTTATGACAAAATAACGCTACACCCGAGTTGACGTAACAGCCGAGGCCGTAATAACCAAGTTCCACTGTATATAAACCTTTTTCATAAAAATATTATTTAGTACTTAAGTTAAATTCAGCACTTTTTTTTTTATATCAGTCGAAATTGCTCCCCAAAGTCCAGCCCTACGTCCGAGCCTACTACACCTTGGCCACGTGGGGAGCGGGCAACAGCTATTACCCTGTAGCTGGCTAACAGGGCAATGGTCCGTGGAGGCTACCGCTTGGTAGAAAGGGAGGTGGCTCTCCCACGGTCCTCTAGCTGGGCTTACTCTTTTTCCACTTACTTTGAGTAAGACCCCTTCTCTTTTGTCTTTTCTGTCTGGCCTCTCTTGGTCAACTCTTGTTCTTTCCGACCCTGACGCTATTAGGTTACCGAGGGCTAGGGGTCTTTCAGTTTCATATTTCTATTACTCTATACTTATTGGATAAACATTAAAGCAATGGAGAAAACAAATAAAGGAATGACTACCCCAGGTGGCAGACCAGGTAAAAACCTGGTAAATCCACCCTCTTCGGAGGTTGGCCCCATGGATTCTGGGGGGGGGGCAGCTATTGCTTGGTGAGGATCCGTTTAGAAGAGGTTTGTTGGTGGCAAAGTCTCCGCCAACTAATATAAACTGTAGCTTGGAAAAACAAAACGCACAGATACCAACACTGGAAGTCCCAGAGGACACAATAAGCAGACTGCAGGTTCAGCTTAATTCTGCTTATAACGAAATCAGACGACTACAGGAAGAAATCAAGAAGTTACAGCCTAGGGTATCCTATAGTCCAGCCAACTCGGAAGAAGAGGAAGAAATCGTGGCCAAAGAAACTGCTTGGATACTGGAAAAGAATAAAAAACGTAAAAGGAAAACTATGGAATCACCAGAAACACCGAAAATCAGTCCAATAAACAAAAGTAAGAGGACTAAAGAAAATGTAAAAAAATCGGCTAAGCCACCGCCAGTGATACTGAGCAAAGTGGAAAATTATATAGAAATAAGTCAGAAACTGAAATCAAAAGATCTGAAATTTAACACCAGCATGATGAACAACAATCAGCTGAAAATTAATGTAGACACAGAAATGGAATATAGAGAACTGACAAAACTCCTAAAAGAAAGTAAGTTGGAATGGCATACTTATGAAAATAAACAGACCAGACCAATAAGAGTCATGGCACGTAACTTGCATCCAACATGCAAATCAGAAGAGATTAAAGAGGAGTTATTGAATAGAGGATATAAAGTCCTTGAAGTAGTTAATAAAATTAGAAAGACTAAAGTTGACGGCAAGGAAATAATCACACATTTGCCATTATTTATGCTAACGTTTGACAGATCAGAGGATATAAAAAAAATATTTGATATTCAATATTTATGTCATATGAAAATAAAAATTGAAGCTCTCAGGAGTAACAAACTGATACCACAGTGTAAAAGGTGTCAAAGATATGGTCACACTCATAAGTATTGCCAACATGGACCTATCTGTGTTAAATGTGCAGGCAATCACAGGACCATCGATTGCCAGCAAGAACGAGATGTGCTACCAAAGTGTTCAAATTGTGCAGAAGCACATCTTGCTAGCTACAGGGGTTGTTTGGTTGCACGTGAACTTCAAATAAGACGCAATAATTTAATAAGTGAGAGACGACCTAAAAAACCTCAACCAAGGACTTTCACAGCTAATAAAATCAATAGTGAAATGTCCTTTGCTCAAGCAGTTAAAGCTAACAAGACTTTAGTTCTAAATGATGATTCATCAATGGTGCAAATGATGCAGAATATGATGGACATGATGAAAATAGTCATGGATAGACTAGATAGATTAGAAGCCAGAAATCCGGGCACAATCCCACAGAGAACTAATCAATGGACCAGAAAGACCTAAGGATAGCTACCTGGAATGCCAACGATATCCAGAACAGAAAGCAAGAAATAGAATTATTCCTCAAGGCACAAGACATTGATATATGTCTAGTATCAGAGACACACTTAACAAATCAGTCATGCTTAAAAATAAATGGATACCAGGTATATCAAACAATTCATCCGGATAACAAAGCCAAAGGAGGAAGTGCTATTATTATTAAGAATAGGATTAACCACTATGAGGAGTGTCACCTTCAGACTGCAGAAATCCAACTCACTGTAGTTGGAATCAAATCCACCAAGCAAAAACTAATCGTTGGTGCGATATACTGTCCTCCAAGACACAACCTAAAGGAGTTAGATTACAAGAAATTTATATTACACCTAGGTGAGAGATTCATTGTAGGCGGAGACTACAATGCTAAACATGTAGATTGGGGATCCAGATTAACAACAACTAAAGGTAGCGAGCTTAATAAAGCAATACAAGAAACAGGTTGTAGCTTCCACAGTACAGGCAAACCTACTTACTGGCCCACAGACCCTAATAAAATTCCAGATCTATTAGATTTCTTCATATCAAGGAGGGTCTCGCAGAACTTTATTGATATCGAGGAGAATTTTGATCTTGACTCTGATCATTCAGCAGTAATCCTGACGCTCAGTGAAAGGATAATAAAAAAAGTAAAAAAACCAAGCCTAGTTAACAAAACTGCTGATTGGGAAAGTTTCAAATTAGAACTTGAAGGCAAGATACAACTAAATGTCCAGTTGAGAACTAAGCAGCAATTAGAAATAGAAGCCGAGAAGTTTAATTGTAATATTCAAACTACAGCCTGGAACAATACGAGAGAAATCACCCATGGAATTGTTGGTAACAACTATCCTAGAGAGATCAGGGAACTTGTCAAAGAAAAGAGGCGAGCTAGACGAAAATGGCAACAGACTCGTGACCCAAATGATAAAACTGTACTTAACAACAAATCGCAACAACTAAAGCGTGTAATACAGAAGTTAAAAGAAGCATCAATAGCTTCCGATTTGGAAAATCTAACAGCAGATGCAGATACAGAGTACTCGTTGTGGAAAGCAACGAGGAAGCTTAAAAGGTCGATCACTCAAGTACCACCTATTAGAAAAAGCGACGGTACATGGGCTAGAGATAATAAAGAAAAAGCTGAAGCGTTTGCTGAACATCTAGCTGACATTTTTAAGCCAAATAATACCCAGTCAGATACAGAGCTAGATGAAGATACAAATCATGAAGAGGAGGACATTCAACTGGTCACCCCAAAAGAGGTAGCTAAGGAGATCAAGATAAGCTTGAACCCCCCGAAAATCACCTGGCTTTGACCTCATTACAGGTGAGATCTTAAAGCAGTTACCTAAGAAAGGGATTGTTATGCTTACATATTTATTCAATGCGGCACTTAGGCTAAAGCATGTTCCTAGTGTCTGGAAGCTGGCAGAAGTTATTATGCTACGTAAACCAGGCAAACCGCCAAATGAGGCCAAATCATATCGGCCCATATCACTGTTGCCAACTATATCAAAGCTTTTTGAAAAACTTCTGTTGCAAAGGCTAAATCGAGTAATAGAGAGAAAAAAGCTGATACCAAATCATCAATTCGGGTTCAGACAAAAACATTCCACAATAGACCAAGTACATAGAATAACAGACACAATAGAGAAAGCACTAGAAAAAAAGCTAATCTGCTCGACAATCTTCCTCGATGTGGCTCAGGCCTTTGATAAAGTTTGGCATAAAGGTTTAATACATAAACTTAATAAAATGCTACCAAAACAATATTCTGACGTGTTAAAATCATATATATCGGAAAGATTATTTAGAGTCAAACAGGAAGATGACTATTCTGAGCTAAGAGAAGTGAGGGCAGGTGTGCCCCAAGGGAGTGTTTTGGGGCCCATCCTCTACTTGTTGTTTACATGTGATCTGCCGCAGCCAGAGAATGTGTCTGTTGCTACTTTCGCTGGTGACACAGCTATAATGGCGATTGGTTCGACCTTAGGTGAAGCTACCAACATGCTTCAAGATGCTAGTGATCAGATACAGCAGTGGACTAGGAGATGGAAAATTAAGCTTAATGAACTGAAATCTGTCCATATCAATTTTACAAACAAAAGAATAGAGAACAGTCTTCCAGTTACCTTAAATGGTGTTGTAGTACCATATGCAAACACTGCCAAATATTTGGGGATGACCCTAGATACAAAGCTACGATGGAAGGAGCACATCAGAAAAAAAAAGGACGGAGCTTGGTCTCAAATATAGACAACTGTATTGGCTCTTGGGACGAAATTCTCAGTTGTCAATACACAACAAAATTCTGATATATAACCAAATTCTGAAACCAATTTGGCTTTATGGAACACAATTGTGGGGTTGTGCGAAGGAAACGAACATTATTGTATTCAAACCTTCCAGAATAGAGTGCTACGGAACATGGTAAGTGCTCCATGGTACATCAGAAATAGTGATCTACATCGAGACCTTAGGATCCCTGATGTCGCCAGTGAAATTAAAAGGTTTGCTGCAAAGCACGAATCTAGACTACACCAGCATATCAATGTAGAAGCTATTGAACTGCTTGACAACGCCAATACAGTGAGAAGGCTGCAGAGAACTAAAACTTTTGAATTAGTGTAGTGCAGTGTGTGCAGAAATCTAGAAAGTAATATATAGTACACCAGTGGGCGACTGTATAAGTAACTTAAAATTATAACAAACATTAGATGTAAATTGATGGTTGATCTTTTAGACCAGTTTCAATAAAAAAAAGTCGAAAATAAAACGAAAATTTTAATAATGTTCCTAATTTCATATCTTGAATAATGCCGCTGTATAATGAAAAATTACTTTAAAAACACTTTACATTTATAAATAATTTATGAATAATTTTTTTACTTAAAAAAATATAATCGTTATATATATTATTATAAAAAATTAATTTCTAGAAACAATAATATTTTATTTAAAATGTATCGTATTTTCCTAACGTATAAACATAACTAACCTACCTACCAAATCCTGCACGCCTGCCTGGGGCGTGCAGGACCTTCGAAGCATGCACGCACTCCACAGCGTGCGTGCAAAATTTCGAGTTCCAGCATGCTCGTGCGAACAGATATTCGCTGCACGAGCGCCACGGGTGAGAGATAGCCTCTACAAGCTTCCATATATTCGTCTATTTTCTGCAGTGATCTGAGGTAGTCGTTCAGGAGATACTTACACCACTCGTACACAGGTTGCTGTCGTCACCCGCCATTGTCGCGTTTGTGTTTGTTTGGCAGTACGGTGTTTATTAAATCCGCCGTTTTTGTAGTTTTGTTAGTGATTATTTGATTGTTTGTTACTTCAAAGATGGAGACTGATAAGTCCAAACTTGATGACAAGACAAAAGTACCAAAAAGGAAAGTCAGAACTTTGGGTTTCTTTGTGACAAAAATTAAATTAGCGAAGTGTGATAGTGTAGCAGAAAGGCCTACATGTTTTTTGTCAACTTCTACATCGTCTCAGCAAGATACTTGTGTTAGTGAGGCTTGTAGCAATAAAACAATGTTTCCGGGCTTGTTTCTGAATTCTCTGAAAATAGTGAAACTATAATTCCTGGCTGTTCTGACACAAATGTTTTTTCACAAAACGAGTCTTCATTATTACGTAAGTTAACAGACATTAGTAATTTATTATTACAATATAAATCTCAAATTGATGATAACCTGAAGTAGACTTATGCCGTTATTTGTAAAAATTACACTGAAAGTATGGCTGACCACAAATTTCCTGTAAAAAAGAAGGTGTAATTATGCTATCATTCCAGTATTCTTGTCATCACATATCAATCACATAGAGCAAATGCTGGCCAGGAATTGCGGGTGAAACAACTCTACAAGCTAAATTTATATATTCCTTTTGTTGATCATTGCGTTGTTGAATTAGAAACTCGTTTCGGACCTGAGTTTGATAAAATTTGTCATCTTCAAGTATTTATGCCTCATTTCATCATTAAGGCTACTACTCAAGAAATCAATCAGTCTGTTGCCTCTATCATTTACCCTGATATTTCCAAGATAGAACTTAAACTTGAGGCAGAAATATGGAAGCAAAAGTGGGTGGATGAAGCAGATATGAATTTTCCAGACACAGCTCTGTCTTCTCTCCAAGCTTGCAATCCAGATATATTTCCCAAAGGTTCGAAAAATTTAAGAAGTACTGTGTGTACTCCCAGTAACGTCAGCTGAGCCAGAACGCTCCTTCTCTGAGGCGGTTGAAGACATGGCTGAGGTCTACAATATCGGAGACAGGGCTTAATGGGGCTTCGCGCAATATTCACAGGGAAATCGACATCTCTCCTGAAGATATTGTTGAGCGATTTGCCAATCAAGGAAATAGGAGAATGGACTTGGCTTTTTAAATTACAAATTGCTTGGCTTGGACAAAAATGCTTTACTTATTGTAGGCTAAATTAATAGTTAACTTGATTCTTATTTACTGTACAATTTTTCTTTTTCATTTTTCAAATACTGCTGTTAATTTTGTAAGAATTCAGCTAATATGCACTTGTGTAATTTTTCATTAATAAAGTATTAGTAAAATAGTAGTATAACAGTTTAATGAAAAACTGTTTTTCGTATTGGCACAATTAGGTAATTAGCAAGTAATTTGAAATATGTAGTTGTTAAATACCAACGTTGCAAAACTTTATTCCCAGTGCTACTGATATTAATGTAGCCTATAATATTATAGTATAATTGAAGTAAAATGAATGTGTTGTTAAAATATTACAATAAATATAAATAATCTAGTAAAAATATTTAGTTTTAGAAAGAAAAAGTATTGTTTTAAAATTGCTGATTAAAAAATAGAATGAGACATAAATCCCCCAATCACGAATAATACATTTTTAATATAGAAAATGTGAAACCTACTAAAATAATATGCCTACTAATAAATTTTAACCATTAACTGCTAATGGTACTGTACCTTATACTATAAGTTGTAGAAGAGTAGGGTAATATATGGACTGCTAAGGTTCAAGCCCCCCCCCTCCATACTGATTTCTGCGTACGCCACTGTTACGCACTGTGTTCATTAGCACCATCCTTGCAACAGCCTTTGCAATCTGACGGATAAAACTATTGTCTTATATTGCCTTTCTAATTGGGGACTATAATAGTCTTCAGTAAGTCTTCAGTCTAAATACTCGTGTTTAGATCCTATTGAATAGTTTCTTAATGTGAGCAATTAAAATCTCACACTTACACTGTATTTCAGTTTTACGATATCAAAACATAATAATTCGAGTACATACCAATGAGTGTGTGTGGGTGTGTGTCCGTCTAGCATATCTCAAATAATGCTTGAAATTTCAATTTATCATTAAACTTTTTAGTTTAGTTTCATTAAACTAAAATATGATATGGGTACAAGTATGGCGTACGCGTATACACTTATTTTATAATCTGAACACATCGTTGTTTAGTTGTCTGAGAATCTTTATATTCAACGGTTTAAAGAAACTCTGAATTCGTACAAAAGATGAATTTGTTTGCTGAAAATTAACATAAACGTAATAAGACTGTTAAAGTCAATTAGACGAACGATGATGAATTGCTGTGCTAATGTAACGGGAGCTTAACGCATCCTGGGAAGAATATTTCGAAATAAATGCAGTGTTTGGTCAAAATAAGTACACTAAAATTATTTTAAACGATGTAATAACATTAACGATTGAAATAATCTGTTGCTATATGACTTCCGTGGTAGAAAAACATGTTTTTAAGAAACCAATCATTTTAGAACCATAAATCCGTTTTTTATCATTTCATAGAAAACGTTTTTGCTTGTCTTTTCTAGTTTTGCTCCATATAACGTGACTCAAACGGTCTACGACTCTCCTGCCGTCACTAACATAATGTTATCTTTCTGACTAGTTAATGTCAACTTGAATGTATACCAGTTCGTATGTCCGGTAACACAAGCACTACATTTTCCATTAATTGGTGACTGCATGGTGTAGTGTTTAATATAGTAGACATAATCCATTTCTATTGTAATATATTATATACAAATATTTAGATTTATTAGCTTCTGATCTGATTTTCGTTATCTTTATTTCTTAGTCAGGTGTTTTAAATATCACATGGGACCATTCCTTGTAAGCATTTTTCGTCATTAAATAGCTACGTGTAAATTTACATAATTTATTTATTATTTAATAATACTAATATACGTAAAATTACAAACAAAATTGTATACATAATATTATATAATTTATTTAATACAATCGGTTTATTATGTATTTATTACATAATATTTATTAAATACATATTAAATATGTATACATCTTTTGAATTGTATATTTTAATGCATAAGAGTTTTTAATTTTACAAAATGTGAGCTACAGATATCCAACGAATGCGATGAAATCCGTTATAATCACAGTACCTTGAGGAAGCATGTTTATAATCACGATATTTCATTTTTAGTAACTACGAAAAGATTCAGTTCACAATTTGCTGTCGGCTACTGTTAATTTCGTAACGACTACAGTTCTATTTTTAAACGGGATTTAAAAAAGTTAAACAGTGATTCCGTTAATCTAGTGTTCTTGCAAGTTAACTGAGAATTATTAGTACAAACAGTCTGGGGACACCGTGGTCGCACTACGCTAATTATGTGCTATACAGCTCAACAAATGTGACGATTAGTCATTTAAATCCGAGAGGACAGTTACAGTTATAATTAATTAGGTCTTTAAGTCTTTATAATTAATCAATCGTGTACTCTCATGCACATTATTGCACAAACGAGTAAGAAAGCATCATACGTGTTGTATTGTTACGCGTAAATAACACTTATCACATATTTCATTATGCGCATTACGGTCCCACAGTTATCGTTGCTACTTCAGTGCACACAGCAACGCGTGTAGTGTTGCAGAGAGAAATTATGAACAAGCAGAGCTAGCGTATAGCACTCAGAGGCGAGCCGCATGTTTATAGCCTTACGGTATTCGCACTTTAATATTGCAGTCGAATGGTTAATATTTATGCTGTATTTATGATGTCATTAATATGATTATATTCTTCTGTGAGGTGAGAAATACATATTTCTGTCGCACTTTTTAATCGTGTATGAAATTTTCAACGAGTTAATGAGTATCACAAATTGGCATCAAACTACGCTTCGCTATAAAATAAAAGTCGAAGACTAAGAAGACAAATTAATATTATAGATAAAAGAATTGGTGACATGTACGTTAATTTGCGATATTTAGAAGTTTACGAAGCAAAACAACCTATTTAAAATTTGCAGTCTTGCAACATTCCCAAGTTCACAAAATTCGTAGGCCTAGGACAAGGTATTTCTTTTCTGAATTAGTATCTGACATCTTTTACGTTTTCATACTTACAAACGAATTTCTCAAACACCACAGTATTTCTAAGCAGCTTATAGAAGAAACAGTTTATAGAAAGCCGCTTCCTGAACTGAGAAACTGACCTGTTGGGATTTAGCAGGTCTAGCAGGTAACTAAGCTTTCGCAGACTCCTTATTTAATAATTAATTATCATTATTTACAGGATGATTTAACACATTTATAACAAACGATTAAAGTTTCATTAACGCGCTTTTTAAAAGATACATTTTTTTGTATATGATGTTCATATTTTGTTAATGATATTTGATTATTTAACTCAAATAAAATGAAAAAAGTTATAATTTCTTTAGTATTCTCGTCATATTTAGCCCTTTTGCAGAATTTTTATAGTTTTTTAAACTTTTAAAAACGTACCGTCTTAGCAGCGCTACAATAGTAATAACTTGTACAAAACAATATTATTTACTTAATAACAATTTTTAAAATTTACTGTTAATTATGTTACGTTTATATAATATTATTTAATTTGGAATTAACAAAAACTTTTAATGTTCGAACAGAATTTTGTATGTCAATGTTGATTTTAAAATGTAAAATAACCATTTATTAGTTCAACAGTGTATTAGAATACATGTTTCTAATAAAATAATTTTACAGAAATTTGGATAAAATGTTTTAAACGGTATTATTTTTATTTTAAATTCTGTACTGCTGAGGTCGACAGTATCAAAATATTTTTCACTTTCAGATCAACCATTCTTGAAGTATTAACGTAAAAACGTAATTGAAATACCTGGAAAACACTCTTATACTAAACGAATGTATCAAATAAGATTATAATACTTTACAGCGTTATTGAATAAAATTCCGTGTAAGATTAATTTACTATAAAAATATAGTAAATTAGTTAATTTAATTAGTAAATTAATTTAATTAGTTCTTTACATAAAACATACTTTCATTATCTAAATTTAACTAAAATTCAAACTAATCGTGATGAAGTTTTCGTGTACCATAAAGTACACATAATTTCTTCATCTCTGTTGTAAAATATAAAGATAAATTCAAGTCAAAGAAACTGTCAAGCGTCTGAAATTTTATACCAGACACATACTCTGTAAAATGAAATATTAGCAGAGAAAACGGAAATAACAGTAATCTTGCATATGCGAGAACAGTTAAAATAATTTCCTCTGGTGTCGCGAACTTTTAAATTTGCACGTGAAATAATGTTGGTCAGAAATATTCTATCCCTTTTTACCTTCTTATCATCGAATCACCAAGTATCGAGTGAAATGGAGGGAAAACCCAAAAAATTGAAGGAGAGCAGTTGATAAGTACGATGCCCGTAAGAATCTGGATGGAGTTTCTGAAGAGAATTTAAAAGTAAAGGAAGAAGGAAGTGAGTAAAATTATGTAACATTGAATTATGTCAGAATTTAAAAGTTATGGAAGTTTAACTTTAAAAATCAAAGTAATTAATGCGTATAAAATTTTCTCTTTTTGTTCATATTTATCGTAAAAAAATTATTTTAAGCTTTATGAGGAATCAATTTAATATTACAATTAATAACTTTTGTACGTAGGTAGCTGGTACACGTCTCAAGATGGGTTAATCAGTGTTACTTTATATGTAAGTAAAGTAGAATGTACTTAATGTAAATAAAGTAAATTTCTTAATGATAATATAATTCTTTAGTAATCAAAGAATGCTTACGTTATTTTATCAGACCGACCACTTTACGTTTTTATTTAAGGTCCTTTAAATGATTTTTGTCGAATTTTACGAACCTAATGAAAAGGGGAGGGTGTCTGTAGGCCTATATTTATTAGCGTTTCTTCTCACTCGCAAGGTTAGTAAATATTTTTAAAAATAAATTATTGTTGTGGAAAGTAATATGAAGTTTTATATTTTTAAAGCAAATTTTATTACTTCCATTCAAAAATACACATGTGTAAATATTCAATGCCAATTCACCTTTTAAGCAAGTGAATATTGAGTCACTTAAAAATATTATTTTAACATATAAATTTTGATACAAATCAATAAAACGTTAGCTTTAGATTTTAAACGACTTTTACGTTTCCTTAAGATTTTATGGCATTTAGTTTTAAACGAAAGTTCATAAAATGTCTGTATTGTAATTTGCAGATACAAAATCTTTCTGTAAAATTTTTAAAGTAATGTGATGAAATTCAATAACAGGGATAGTAGTTAGAACTTATTAAACTGTGATTAACTAATTCTTTAATTAAAATATATAACTAAAATACCAAAAAGTACATTATGGAGGAAACGAGGAAGAGACGATAAGGAGGGTTGCGGACGATGAACAATGCAGGAATGTTGTTGTATTAAATGTTTTGTCTGCATTTAGTCTACAAACGTACATTGTTTTAGCGGGTATAATTGCGTGTTTTACATAAGTCTCACTCAAAAATTTTAAATAATTTTATTGTAAACTGTGAACTGCGAAAACTCAATTACTGAGAATGTCAAGTTCAGTTGAGGTACATTACAAGTAAGAAGAAAATTGGAGAGATAGGAAGAAATTACTATTAACGTTACATAGTCGGAAACCAAGGCCTAAAATGTTAAGATATAACAAACAAATTCTGTAATATACATTTCTGTTTCCGACTTTCTGCATATTTTTAACTAAATGTGTTCTAGCCTAGTGCTTCTGACTTGTAAAAGGTATAAAGTAGTATGATTCAGGAAAGTAGACAGCTGAGACAGCATGTACTACTTTCAGTTTAAATTTTCTGCAAATGTGCACTGCTTTGTCACATAGAATAACGGCATCAAATAGTTCAGCAAAAACTGAAGACAACTTTTCCCTCAGATGAGAAACTTTATGATACAAAGATTTATCCCTCATTGTTCACTTAGTGCCCTGTCAAACAAAACATTTAAAAAGCATTCAGTGCTGAAACACAAATTTAATTGAAAGCATTTAACCTTTAAGAGGAAAGAAATTCCTTAAATTTAAAAGCAGTTAAAGAAAACGCGTAATCTACAAGGTTATGAAATGACGTTTGAATGCACTACTATTTATAAACACACTTAGCTTACGATACGACTGCTAATATTATCTTTCAAATTTAAATAAGTATTTCTTTACACTATACTCTCCTCTCTCCAGTAATTTTATATATGACTTACCGCTTGTACGTAACTGGAATAAGCCCATGGTACCTGCTTTCACGTACCCCAGCGACAACTGTAAAGTGTCGCGTTTTAAACGCTGCTGATTTTACTGTGCAATTTCAACCTGTCAGAAATGAACTTTTGTTTTGTGTGGATATTTGCAGGTGGTAGTGATAAAGATTCCTTCGCTGGCGTAAGCATCCAATAATATGATACATTACCTATAAAGCAAAACAAGTGTTATTTTGTTGTTCTCCAACTGATTCCATAAGTAAAAAAATTATAACTTTTAAATTTAAATAATATTACTCATTAGTTACTAGTAAATAACTTATACCGCTCGTCTTATATTACTTAAAATTTAAAAGTAAGAATATTTAAAACTTTTAAAAATCAAGTCATAGAAAAATTCAAATTCAAATTTGCACAAACAAAAACTCTTTTAGTATGTCTCGTGACGAAGAAGTATTCAACATTTGGTTAATAATAAACAAAATGTAAAACAATGTGTCTAGTGCCTTCAAGAAGTCAGGAAGTCTAAGCTCATGTTACTTCAACTAAAAAACACTATAATTTTCCACTGTAGAAGTCTAATTTAATTATAAAATTATTATCACTTACCAGTTCAGTAAGTAATCTGACATAGTTAATTACGCAAAGTGAAATATATTCGCGTAATATCTAGTGTTTTCTGTTTTCTACTCATACAAGAACAGAAACGATTATCAAGGATATGCTTCGCTTTTGTTGCACGATATATCATGCTTATCAGCGATGTAAGTTATTGAATTATTAACCATTATCACAAAGATAGATTATTCAACAAAACAAAATTTGCTTGACACAAAACTGTTTATACATCAAGTAATGATAAAAACCCCTTGATAATAACCATGAACAGCGCATGTAAATGCTAATAAAACTAATTGATTTCACTGTGGCGTGAACACGACTGCATGCAATAAATCATGACAAATTAATATACCAGCATCACGCTATCCAGTAGCCACTTTTTTGTGCACTTAAATCGATTTATGTGTTACTCTATCTCATGTATTGTTTAATTTACTTCACTAAACAGTTAAACTGTTCAGACAATATATTTTGTCGCTATAATCTGTTTTATATTTTAAGCTACAAAACATTAGATAATTCCGAAACTGTACATCCTTTCATAAGACACTGAGAAGTATGTGACACTTAGAGAAGATTTCAAAATGTCTGTTTCTTGTCTGTCATTTTAAATGTAATTACGTCCCTAAAAATAATAATTTAAACTACTTCTTCTTCTCCTTGGAATGAGTGTAGCCATTTGAACAGGAGCCCATAGATTTCCAGTAGTTACACTGAGGGAAGAAAAAGAAATTTAATAGGCCTAGGTAACAGTGGGTATCAGAAGACCAGTTGCGGGCCTAATCCTTCGAAGCGGAGAAGACGAAGAAGAAGAAATGTTTCATATCGATCTTTTTATTCCGGGCACGGCACCGACTTTATTACTCATTTTATTGAGTAATGTGTCATTTTATTTTATGAACCGAAATAAATCTGGAATATTACAGGTGACATGTCACACTGCCATATCATGTAAAATCAAATTTATCTACACCTACATTAAGATCACAAAATAACTTATTTATTTATTTATTTTAAATCTTTACAATTTAAAGATTATTTTCATTAAAGACTTTTTTAATATTTGGAAACGATTACTTGTTAAATACAATGTGTTGCGCCCTCAGCGTTGTTTATAACTGTTATTTGTTCAGTGGGGTGTCATTATTAAATCACAATGGTATTGGTGCTTATTACAATTTATTTGATTGTTCAACTAGAACACGCAAATTTTTTAAGGAAAATTAAAATTTTAAATGTAATTGTGGTGTGAGTTCTGACAAAGAGACATAATCCGTGCCCAAGAAAGAGAAAAGAAGTTTCTGCCGGCTTGCCAGCCTATGTAGTGATAGATAATAGAAATAAATATAGTGAATGATAGAAAATAAATCAAATATATTCAAATGGAGCTTGCGATCTATTCACAAAAATATCTGTGTATATACCTGTAAGTGTAAAGTTCATCTGAATTAATAGGCCTTCCAATTTATACCCACATGTAGAAAAAGAACATCGGGGCACCAAGTTAACGGTGGGTAGAAATGAAGCCGGAACAATTCAACAAGCTTGCTATTGTTGACAGGGAAGAAGAAGGTTAATTAATCCTGTCTTGTGTCATTTGAAACTGAAATCTAGTAGACACAATGTAGAATTTACTGAGTTCAACATCAGAGAATTATTCTACGTGCAACATTAGTCTAGTAGTGTATCGTTGGGTAAATACTTTAATGTTGAGCATCCTACACAATAATAAGTTCTAAAGTAAACGCCCTTTCGTTTGAGCACAGTCTGATTACATTAACTTCATTTCCGTCTAGACTTCACAGACTTAATATCACTGAGTCACAATTTGTTAATAAACGTTACACTTTATCAGCTTGTATATCTTTGCACCTACAATTTATGTAGAATTTCTATACCCAAACATTCTCACCCGCTAAACTACTTACATTATCTGAGGGGATCCAGTTACATGCAACCAACATCTCCGTTGAAACCAAACAACCGTTACAAATACAAAGAAACGCTAAACCTATACGGCAATATACGGCAACGAATTCACTCTCTAGCAGACACTCATTTAGCCAACAAATTGATAGTTAGAGTAAAGGAAATACGAGGTGCATGATTCACGGATTACTTTACTAACTTAGGTAGATACGGTTGTTGAACATGGAAACAACTTAAAAACGGGAAAAATATATAGAATCCGCCCCACTAACACGTATAACAATTCCAGTGGTGGGGCCACGAGCGAAAAGGGTAGAACTCCAAACTCTATGCAGACTATTCTGCCAGTATATTTACTCCACACAATGATGACAACCACAATGAAATAGAACTAAATGTATCACACCCTACAACAGTTCAACAAGTGATGATACGACTCCAAATGAAGTAAAGAAGTTATCAAATATGTAGAAGTTAAAAATTCACCTATATCAGGCCTAAATACTCCAAAAATGTTCAAAGAATTCACCATTAAAGATAGTCTTGTTAACCTACATATTATAAGGAATGTTGAGAATAGGCTACTGACCCAAAAAGCTATAAATTTTACAAAGACCTGATAAAATGGATAGTACTAAGAGATAGTGTTCTTTATCAAACTTTGTGCGTTTTGTTTTCATCGGATTTATCAACAACCAGAAACACAAAAATTGGAATATTTGCAGACGATAAGACCATATTAACCAGCAGCATATCCAAGATCAGTCTCAGAGGTGTTTTACTTACGATATCTTATCATCCTAATCCAAAGCTATTCTAAGAAATAGCATGCAATAAAAAAAGAAGCAAGTAGCATTAACCATCAAACACGTAAATAATAAAAACCTACTCTGCTACGCTATAGTAATACCTACATGAACCTACAGCACTGAAGTGAAGTTCAGCAGAGAATCGAACATAGTTATTAGAAGACGTCAATCTAAAATATGAAAACGCTCTGGTTTAGGTTTAGCTACGTTTGCAGGTTTTATAAAGGTGAAAACGAATAAAAGTGTAACTAGAAATGAAACATCATAACTACACATTATTTACAACTACATTACTACTTTACATTATTTACTTTATTCTTTTAATTATTTATAGTAATTCTTGCGCTATTTATAATAATGCTAGTAGTAACTGTAGTGTGTGTTTGTGTGTGTGTGTGTGTGTGTGTGTGTGTGTGTGTGTGTGAGTGCGTATGTAAAAAATACTATTAATTATAATAAATTAATCGGATGCTGAACGGTATTATTTTAGAAAAAAATATTTAAAATAATTGTGTGCGCGTCTGAATAATTTATTATAGTTAGTGATAACTAAAGACCGGATTTTCGTGCAGTATAAACTATTGAACGTGCAACAAAAACTTCAAAACGTGCAAAAACGTGCAATAAAAAAATTAAACGTGCAAAAGGTGTACTAAATAAAAAGATTTTCGTTTTTATTTTTTATTAGCACCAAGTAGCCATAAAATGAAGTAAAATATTGAATACAATAAAATTAATAATTTTCCTTTATTTAAACTATATTTTGTATTAATAAAATTAAATAAAAAACACTCTTAGGAACAATAATTATATGCGGTTTAGAAAAGCATAAACAGTAAGACAAAACATAATACAAAATTCTATTAATTACCATCAAGTAGGTACATAATATTATGTTTTAAAAGAATATATTTTAAATCTATCTTTTAAACTATAAAAGACGAAAACAATAGGAACAAGAATCAATTAATTAGACGATATAAACAATTCAATAAGACAAAAACAAAATAAAGAAATCAATTTTTTTCGTTAAAATTTACTACCATGTACATTTCTAAATTTTTTTCTGTTAAATTATACCTCCTGTCATCGAGGATATGTTTCAAAAGAGAAAAAGCTCTTTCTACATCAATACTCGTAATTGGGCATTTTTTATAGGAACTTAAAATGTTTGGTGCCACATCTACATCTGAACGTTTGCCATTTAAAACGTCGTTAAATGTTTGTAAAATTTTAAAGCCAAGATTTTTTTCAAATACGGTTTGAAATTTTTCATAAATTAATTTTCCTTTGTCGTTATTTACTTTTTTGAGTGTCTCTTCAATACTTTGTACGATATTGATTTGTTCATCTAACGATAGATTTTTTGCCTCTAAACGTTTTATTGCAACGGGTATTGGGCTAAAATGGGACCTTATGAATGCCAATTCGGACTTAACTGAATTGTTTTTTACAATGCTTTTTAATTTGGTGATAGCAAGAGCATCTTCTTCCAAACGTTCTATTAACTCTGCATATCTATCCAAATTTTCGGAATAAAAAAGGGCGGCGTCTATCCAGGTTCCCCACCTGGTAAGAACTGCTTCTGGGGGCAAGGGGCAATTCATTACATTCCTATATAAAGCCACTCGCTGAGGGGCTTTCAAGAAGATTTTTTTACCACAACTTATTAATTTATTTACATTTTGGAAAACTTCACGTATTTTCTCGGCAACTCTATTAAGACCACGCGCCACACATGTTGTGTGAACCATGTTTGGGTAAAACACTTTAAGAGCGTTCCCAGTTTTGAGCATATAAGGGGCTGCATCGGTTACAAAAAGTAAAACCTTATCTTGATACCCGTTTTGACCGAAAAAATTTAACAAACTATCGTTAACAAACCGCGACACCGTCTCAAAATTGGTTTTTTCCAATTCTTTACAAGAAATTAAGTGAGGGGTAGGCTCAATTTCTGGGTGCAAAATACCAATTATTAATGCAGAAATATATTTCCCTCTCGAATCAGTCGTTTCATCGACTGAAATATAAACAAAATTATTGGAAATTTAATTTTTAATTTTTATTAAAGTCTGTTCATAGCAGACATTTAGATAATTTTTTCTTAGTGTGCTCTCGTCAGGTATTTTCTGTCCAGTATATTTTTCTAAAAAGTTTGTAAATTGCGGACATGAAAGCTTGAATAGCGGAATATTGGAGGAGACTAATGCCATACACAAGTCCTGATTAAAAGAATTCTTCTTATTGGCGCCACTACAGCTTTCTGTTATCAAAAGTTGAGTTACGTTTTTTCTTTTCTTAGCGGCCTCAACTGCCTGTTTATGACTGCCTATAAAATAAAATAATAAAGTAAAAAATTGTAGGTACACAGACCGAGATAAATGATTTAAAGGTCAGCATAAATTGCGCAATTTGACTGTTTAGGAAAAATTAAAATTAAACGTAGGTAGTACATTAAATTACATTTTCTAGATTAGGATTCAGGAAATGCCATTTCATAATTTAAGTCTAAAACTTACTTGTTTGGCAGTGGGCGTCTACTTGCGATTTTCTATCGACACCTACATTTTTGCAGCAAGATTCACAAAAAATGATTTTTCCATCAGTTTTTAGTTCTGGGTACGGCTGTATCCATCCCTTTAATTTGGAGCAAACACAACTTTTCCCTTTAGGCATGTTTGATATTGAATTGCACAACTTGACAGTGGCAGAAGGAATGAAAATAAAGAACTGAGAAATACAAACACGGCTACCGGATATAGGGGAGAGTGGGGTTGTTGAAAAACATAAAACGATTCCCAGAAAATCATCGACTCGAGAATTGAAAACTTCTACGAAAAAATATTAAAACCGATTCAAAGAAAATGGTTTGTTTTATTCCACTTGTTTTATAAAACGTATAGTGTTTGTTTATATTGAAAGTAATTAATTTTAATGTTTTATCCGCTTTGTTGACTGATTTTTTTAAATAACAGACAAATTTAAAAATGAAACCTTAAAACGTGCAATTTCATGCAGGAAAACCTTAAAACGTGCAATTTCGTGCATTAACGTCAAAACGTGCAATTTCGTGCAATATAAAACTAGTATCGAAATAACGTGGTTTTCATGATTCGAATTTCTATCAAAGTTTTAATGAATTTGAAGTTAGCAAAAAAAAGATGCAATTGCACGAAAATCCGGTCTTTAGTGATAACACTCGGACACCTCATGAGCAACAAAATCCATGAAAAGTTTACTAGTCGGTATCTTTGATGTTCGAGGTTGTCGTATGGAGGTTAAACCTATTACAGTAAACAAAAACTAAGTGGGCTTATGTTAAAGTACTAAAGACTAGCAATAAAGACTTTGTATGACGCACCGATGTTTAGGACTACATGACAGTAGATGGAGATGGAAAGGAATCTTGGTAATTTATTATTAAACCGTTCTGTAAATAATCATATAAAAATTATGTTCATTAATTCTATATCCGTAGAGTGCAAACGATAACTTACGAACGTAAGTCCTCACAATTTATTACATAATAAATTCCACTAACAATTGCCTTTGGCAAAATAGCTTACTTTTTGCAAGTAAGTTTTTACTCTTTGAATAAACTATTCTAATGAGAGAACATTGTTATTTAAACTAGGATAGTGGCAGCTTAATGCGCTTAGAGACAGCACTTTGTTTCCATTTAAATGATTTATAAATATTCATACTGTTGATGTAGTTAACAAGCACATTACAGTAGTAACTCTTCCTGCGCTACTAAGGTACACTTTACGATATTAAACTTTATGTTAACTACACGGCAGCTTATAATTAAGAAAGCTTTGTGCCTTAACAGACTACGGTCGTTCTTCCTTTTCGTCTCTTTAAGCTTGTTGAAACAAGGAAGTGGAATAGTTAGGTCAATTCCATTTAACTTTTACTGATATATTTAAAAGGTTATTGAACGAGCGAAACGAGTTCTCCGTTTTAACTCAGCGGTTTAGCAGTTGTTTTTCTGTCTCTCTGCCTTCTGCCTATTGGTCCGCATTTGTGTCTTCTCTTTTGGGGTATGCCACACGATTTCGCTTGACTACGCCTACAGATTTTCGTTAAACTTGACACATTTACCCTACAGACTCCTACCGCTTAAATTCTTTTGAAATTAGATGGGCTGGAGGAAAAATGTGAGGAGATCAGAATTTTGAAAAAAAAAATTGGTAGAATCTAAATGAGGTTCCCAAACTAAGAAGAACCTAAAAAAAATGTAAATATAGTGTTCAATTTTGAAAATCTACAAATTCATTGACGCCAGAGTGCACAAAGTGAATCAAAACGATCATAAAATTGCAAAAACTACAGAAAACTTTAAATCAAAATCTGTTTAGTTTTGGAAATTAAAGAGTGGGTTAAAATTTTGATATAATTTTAAAATGCATATGGACTATTAAGTTAAATAGAATTTCAATCAAAATTTATGTATAGTGTACAGGTTTAAAAATTCCAAAATTTTAAGATACTAGAGGCTAAAAAATGGATTTAAAATTTGAACAAATTGAAAAGTCAAGAAATATTTCAACTATGTAAAATTAAAAAAAATTTAAACATTTTCAGACTAAAAGGAATTTTACCACACCCGTATGAAGCACTTTGTATGAAATTTGTTTAACTTTAGGTCACCACTGACCAAAAACGGAATTCAAATTTTAATAGAATTACAAAAGCCTATGTTGAGGATCAACTTATGACTTATTTAGTTAAAAATACAAACTCCATATTTTTTAATATTTTACAGAATTACCTTTTAATAAAATAACAATAGTAGAATACAAAAAGATTACATTAAAAACATTATTTTTTCAAAATTTTCAGAAAAATAAGGATTTTTATAATTTTTCTGATATCGAAAAATTATTTAACATTGAAATTTATCTGATAATAAAAGTCTCTTGTTCATAATAGTGATCAAGGTCCGCAGCTCAGGGACCTTACTAGTTTAATAATTTATGTTGTAGAGTCTGGAACACAAGAAACATAAAACAAAATTTTATGTTTACGAAACAAATAATTTTATAATGCTTTGGGGTACATAGATTATAGATAAATAAATCACCTTGTATCCGGCGTGTGACTTCGTTACGTCGATTAAAATGACGCGTTTCGTAACATCTGCTCCATCATCAGATTAAATCACTCTATTGAGGTCGTTAACAGTTAAAATCACATGTTACACATAATTGTCAACCAATGTAACTCACTCGCTTTCTAACTGGTGCGCACCACCGCGAAGCCGATCGGACACTCTTTTCGGAACATCTGCTCCATCATCAGATTAAATCACTCTATTGAGGTCGTTAACAGTTAAAATCACATGTTACACATAATTGTCAACCAATGTAACTCACTCGGTTTCTAACTGGTGCGCACCACCGCGAAGCCGATCGGACACTCTTTTCGGAACATCTGCTCCATCATCAGATTAAATCACTCTATTGAGGTCGTTAACAGTTAAAATCACATGTTACACATAATTGTCAACCAATGTAACTCACTCGCTTTCTAACTGGTGCGCACCACCAGTACTTTGGGGTACGTTATAATAAGCTAACAGTGCTTAAGAATCTTCTAATGTTTTAATAATATGTAAATGGTGCGTATCTCATGGTTACATCACTTACTCAAGAATTGTATGTTGTTTTAATACCTTTATTACCTCTTAAGGACGATATGTAGGCCTATCTCAAAATGTCATGACGAGAATATGTTACACAAACCTCTAGATTTATGTAATTGGGAATTCATTTTTATTCCCAGATATCATTCCCTTGTTGTAGATTTTTTTGTTCCTATTTAAAATAGATTGATTCACGAACGCTAGAGAATTCCGTATTTTTTTTGTTTTGCAAATCTTTTTCTTACCGGTACTTTTGCGTCTATATTTAGGAAGGAGAAACGTTTTTTTTGGAAATATTCCTGTATATATGTGTAAATATGATTAGTCTTTGCTGGAGTATAGTATACTATAATATCACGTACTTCCTTATCAGGTATGTTAGTGTTAAAATGCATAATGTGGCAGTGTCATTCCAACGGAGTCGGGTGACCAAAACAACCTAGTTCGAAAATCTTTTCCTGTTGTCTAGTACGAAGTAACTGACTTATGTCTCATATAGCAATGCTGTCCAGAAGCATAACGGCTTGCATCAGTAAAACGTTTAAAAGTCAACACAACTGTTTCAATTCAATAATTTTGAAATACTGGATATTAACATGTACGTTGCCAGCCCTACTGTCTTGATTATTAATTAGTCTTCTTTGCCTTCGACATTCATTTTATTGTTAAGATGTACATATTCTGTACCTCGTTAGAGAGTTCATGAATAATTTCTATAATACATTTTAATAAGATTTCTGAAGATGGCAATTCGTTGACGAAACGCGTCATAAGACAAGAAAAACGAAGTCGCACGACGGATATATGGTAAATATCTATTATAGAATAATTTCTGTGCGACAAAATGTGTATTTCTTGCATCACAGAACTACTATCATAGTAATTACATCGTAAATAATAGCATAAATATTAACATTTAGCAATATTAGAGTGTAAATACTGTAAGGTTATGAACATTTATGCGACTCGCCATTGTCCATTAGCTCCGCTCAGTCATCTCCTCTCTGCAACGTTTCACAGTTACAGAATGCACTGAAGTTGCAACGAGAAATTTCGGACCATAAGGGATGTAATAGAATATGAGATAACTTGTATTTACACGTACATGCAACGCATTTCGAGATATTGTACTTGTTTTTGTTATGATGTACACGGAATACACACCCTTTAAAGATGTAATTAATTATATTTGTAATTGTCCTCTCAGATTCAAATAATAACCGTTGCAGTTGTGTAGCTATATAGTACATAATTAGCGTAATGCTGCCACCAGACAGTTTGTACTGATAATCCTCAGTTACCTTGCCAAAGCAGTGGATTAATGACATACTCGTTTAAACGTTTGAATTTTCAATTTAATCACGAAGCTGCTGTATGTTATACGAAATTAACATTAGCGGGCAGTCAAAAGTGAACGGAAATATTTTCGTAATCACCAATTATGAAATGTGATTACTTATATCCTTTCTCATGCTATTATGTTTTTATTTGTTTCACCACCGTTCTTGGATATCTGTCGCTTACATTGTTTAAGATGTGACAAAAACTGTTATGGTTTAAAAAATAAAATTCCAAAGGTGAGGATGAAAAACGATAAAGTATGTTAAATAAATTATATAATAAATTAATATATAATATTGAACTTTCACTTGTGAAACTTACTTGTTTTCTCCCGTACGCATTTCGGCGTGATGTGCGCCTTCATCTCAATCCGCTGATGAAGGCGCACATCTCAATCCGCTGATGAAGGCGCACATCACGCCGAAACGCGTACGGGAGAAAACAAGTAAGTTTCACAAGTGAAAGTTCAATATTATATATTAATTAGTACAGTGAAAAAAGAAGATGAACTATCAAAACAAATATAATAAATGTTTGTGATAATATGTATATAAGCATTATTAATATTATTATTATTAATATATTTATTATTATTTTTTTAGAAGTAGTAGTAGTATTACAATAAATAAATATACTGTATTGTATAAATAACAATATATATTTTTTATTAATTTTACGTTTTTACATACACTTCGCTGTTTATAATTACAAAAAAATAAAACTTATAAGGGAGTGTTGCCACGTTACATATCGATCATGAGGCTAGGGAATAAAGAGAACGATGGTCAGTTCAGAAGCTAATAAATCTAAATATTTATACATAATAAAAAATTATATGTAGTATTGTTAGTTAGTGAATGTATTATTTAATATTGTATGTTTCCAATTAATGGAAGAGATACTGTTTGTGTGTACAACCGAATAATATAGTATTGGAGATGCACTGAAACTGACACTAAATGGATTGGAAAGTGTCGACACTAAAACGCGGTCTGTATTAGTGAGGGTAGCAGAGTTGTAGAAGGTTTGAATTACGTTGGTAGACTAAAAAGTGGAAAAACGTTTTCAGTGTAATGATAAAGAAGAGCTTATGTTATGGTCCTGAAATTAGCTTATTTTATGGTTTTTTTAAACTATTTTTTTCACAACAGTAGTCATATATCGTACTTCAGTCAACAGTGTTATTATACTGTTTAAAGTACTGATATTTTACTAATATTGACCAAACAGTATATTTATCTAAAATGTATATTCTCACCATCTGAAAGGTTTTTTTAGCGTGTTCTAATGACACGTTAAATTCCCGCTACATACGTAAATATTAGCGAAACAAGTCATTATTAATTGTACAATTAATGCCAATGACTTAAGTAGATTGCGTTTATATTAATCTTCTGCAAAAATCCATCATTCCTATGAATTCACAATTTTGATAACCCATTCAATATAAACTTTCTTAGACAACTGAAAACCGATATGTCTATGTAAGTATAGTCCACGCTATCCTTATCAGATTTTCACATTTCAATTTAATCTGTAAAAATTTAAACACAGCCTAATCACAAAATTTAATATAAATTAAATTTAATCACAAAATTAGCCTAATCTGTGAAAATTTAATAGAGCCTAATCACAGCATTAAAAACAGTTTTGAACTCATAGAAAACATTAAAGATATTAAAATTTCCCCACAATACAAACTACTATCGCTAGACATCATTAACATGTACACCAATCTACCTGTACGAGATACCTTAACCGATATTAATAATAACTTAATAAGAGCTAAGAAATTAAGCATAATAGAAATCAACGAATTAATCTTACTGCTGAAAGTAGTATTAGACCAAAACTACTTCACACAACGCGAAGGACTTGCTATGGGTTCACCACTCTCAGGTCTATTAGCTGACATATTCATAAACAATTACGAAAACGAAGTTCTTTTTACCCATCACAATAAATATTTAAATAGAATAATCTTATACAAACGCTATGTCGACGATACCTTTATTATATTTGATGGCACTACGCGCCAGATAGAGAAATTAAAAAATTATATGAACAGCGTACACAATAATATTCAATTTACAATAGAACATGAAGAGGAAAACAAAATTAATTTTTTGGGCCTAACCATAATAAAGATGGCAAATAAATTTCAGTACAAAATTTACAGAAAACCTAGAACCACGGATTTAACTATAAACGCAGAGTCACACCACCCATATTCACAAAAATTAGCAGCTTTCCATAGCTTTATAAATAGGTTAATCAATATACCACTGGAAACAGATGTTTAAAGATGAATTAAATACCATAAAATACGTAGCCACAAGAAACGGATTCAGTAGCACATTAATAGATACATTACTGAAGAAACATTTAAAAAACAAACATAATAATAAAAATAAATTTAAATTAATAGAAACACTAATATCGTGAAATATATATCAGCAGAGTATACAAATATAGTGCCGCTTATTTTAAAAAACAATTTAAACAAATTTTACTTCCAAGTGATTTTCCGTACCAATAATAACTTACAAAAAATGCTTAAATCAACAGACAAAATATCTATAGAGAAACAAATAGGTGTATACAAGCTATCAAGTAATGACTGCAACAAGATATATATAGGCCAAACTGGCAGACGATTTCGAGAGCGGTTTAGGGAAAATTTGCCTAAGAGCAAAATTACAAAGTTAGAACGTAATCCAATTGCTCGTCACCTCATAGAGTCCAACCATGGGTATATAGATTTTGACACTAATTTCAAGCCATTACATTATTGTGCTAAGGGACGTCGGCGTCGTATGGACACACTCGAGGAATATGAGATTTACAAGGCATTTAAAACATCCTGGAAATGTTTTAAATGATCAGTTATCTTTTTGAAATCACATTATTTATTTGATACAGCTCTTAAGTTCGAGACACAAGACAATACTAGATAACATTAATAAATATACACCTTGGACCTGAGTTCTGATAAGTTTGACAGTATGAACTGGACCTCCATACAGTGCGCACTGTGCAATGTGAAAAGACCTAAGTTTGTAGTGTAAATTATGTGTATGTGTGTCATTGTGTCATTAATGTTTATCGTTTGACGACGGAAGAGTGATTATCCTCTGAAGATGAAACCTTAGGTTTTGAAACGCGTCAGGAAAAAATAAGGAGAAGTCGCAAGACGTTTATTAAGGTAATTTTTAATTATTAAAATTTAAATGTTTATAAATTAAAAAAATGGCGAACAGTCACATAATTATAGACGCACGCGCGCGTAACAACACACACACACACACACACACACATTTTCTCCCATTATAATGTTCTGATATCATAAAACTCTAATACAAAAATTATTCATATGACATAATTCATATGTATTATTTTAAGTAAAAAAATGAGTCAAGGTGGAAAATTATGTTCTGTTAAGAGCGCGTGTTGTTTTATTCGGCTAAGTTTCTATATAATTTATACGTCTGTCAACATATATCTTGTTTTGTAGCTGCAGACATTCGTTTATATTACAAGCGCGAAAATGTCTTGCATCTGCATGTTGGAATGTTATTGCTTTAAATAGGTCATAATAGAGTCGTTTATTTCTCTGTGCAGGAAAATCCCTTACAATTACAGTTTCTGTATTACTTGCTCATACTGTAACTGTTTGTAATGTATGGAACCTGTTCACTGTGCTGAATTAGTTGTAAGGAAGTATGCTGGGTTAGACATGTAATGTATTCATATTACTTTTAACTGCAAAAAATGTATTTATCGTTACCTTTGAAAGATGTATAACTTTGCAAGTTTAGATTTTATAACTGCTAAGTGTACTGTAATGTGTATCTCAAACGTGGAATTTTATCATTTTATCTATTAAGGATAGATAACTGTATAATAAATAAATTGATAACTAAAAGGATTATAAATTGACATCACTGTGTTTGTGTGCAATTCACATTTTATTCTGTTTACATTTGATTGCACCTTTCTATTGTAAATGTCAGTATACAGTAACTACTAAGAATATCACATAGAAGAATTACTAAAAAATTTTAGTAAATAAAAACAACCCCAAAACTATTCTGAACAATCGAACAATAGTATTTATGGTTTTGATTTCATATAACAATTCTTTCCTCAGAAACAAAAATTGTCTTGTAATTCTTGTTCTGTTTTATAGTTATTAAAGTTTTAATTTTGTTTATCCTGTATTTGATTTTAATTTTATTTTTGTGTAAATGTAGCACGTCTCATGAGGTTATTATAATATTCGTAGGGATCAGAATTCTTAATTGATCTTTGTTGAGCGTGTTGAGAGTGAGCATTGTTGCCTATATCTTACAAACTTAAAAATTAAAAATGTACAAACTTTTAACATTCACAGAGTTACAAAATTTGGAAGCTTACGACATAATACATTTTTATGAATCAGTACCAATTGATGTCTTTTACGGTTACATATTTTACAAACGAATATTTAAAATACTACATTGTTCCTAAGTTTTCTCAAAAAGTAGCTTCCTGAACAGATAAACAGAGCTGTTACCAAATGGCTTATTTAATAATTACCTATAATTTTTTATACAGCGTGATTTATACAAAGGTTAAAATTTTACCGAAGAGCTTTAAGCGGAGATAAATTTTGTGTATGTTGAATGTGAAACGTTTCTGGTGAAACATGGTAACTCAGAGAAAACGAGAGACATTACAACTTCTGTGATATTCTCAAAACGTTAAGTGATATAAGTTATTTATCCCACGTTCGTGGTCCCCTCTATATTTTCACTTCTAAACCGCTTCAATGTACAGTTGGTTTTGACTACTCATAGAATGTCTTCTATGTATTAGGTCTTTATCATCTGCACTCTTTATTCTCTGCACGTAATCTGTCTAACTAATTTTCCAAACAAAAAGTTTTGAATTCCCAAGATTGACAGTTCCCAAACCAAAAGAGGTCGCTTAATTTCTGTAAGTCCGTCTACTTTTAAATCTATTTTTCAAAACAGTTAGCTATTATGAAAGAAAAACAACCACTAGATCATTAACTTATTATAGTCAAACTTTCGCTGTAACAATAATATAAACATCTCACTACACCTTTAATTCAAGGGCATACCGACTGGAAATTCAAACGGTTTCCTCAATCCATTTCAAAATTTTCCTTTCAGGAATTATTGAGATGTTCTTTCCATTTATTTAATAAATAATTTGGTTTTATACATATTAATATCAACCTAGCCTTAGCTTTCTTGTGTATAGGACATCCAACATTAAGGCTAGATGATGTCTATGATGTCTCACTAAAGGTGTTAGGAATGTACATCAAACACCTACAAATAATAAGTTACCGAGTTTCTACTATCGCTATTAAGCAATCTAGTAACTTCTGCACATACGAGGTCGTATGTTTAGTAACTTCACACAACTTTTTCGTATGTCTGCTCCATACTTATTTTTTACTAAAGGGAATTTCATTTCAGACTAATAAAAACTCGTAATCTTTAATTATGTGATAAAATTAAATATTTCAAAAGACTACTTGCAAATTTGGATCGACTTCAAAATGTTTGTAAGATATGTAGGCCTATTCTCACCGGACAAAAGGCTTGCCGCATGACAATTGGCGCCAATCGTGTTTTTGGTGGCCCTAAAAAGAACCGGGTGGCGAGAAAGCTGATGTTGGTCGTGCCCGCGCTGAGATGTTCGGCGGCTGCGCCCGCTGTTCGTGGCGCACTGCAGTCTTCCTCTTCTTTCGGCATCGGTTGTAGAGTCGGCTGCCGGCCCAGCGACGTCCTATCGCTGGCGCGGAACTCTCTCTGGCTGGGGTGGGGCGTGAGTTCTATCACGGCCGGAGGCGCAACTATTGCCTAAAATGGAGAAGATGAAGAAGACTAAAATACCAATCCAGTAGGTGCAAAATTTTTAGCGTTTATTTTACAATTTTTTTGGTTCACAATTCTTAGTTTAGTAAAGAAATATTGAATACCCGCAATTTACTTAAACTTCCTGATAACTTAATAATTATCTCATATTGAAATTTGCCAATAAATACATTTCGTTCAAAATAGGAAGTCGGTTTTGGAGCTCTGAGTGTTAACTAATATTATATTATATTATATTATAGTATATTATAATTATTCAGATGAACACTGATTATTATCACTTTAAATACCTAGGCACGCACTAATACCACACTACTGTCTTGACTCAAAAATTAATTTTATCTTACGCTTCTACAAATAAAGGTTGTAGTACAGTTATTCAAAGTTAGTCGTCAAATTGTGTACATAATTAGGTTATACATGTTACCCTACTGTGTCTTATTAATGCAGCGCTTAATAATGCATTATGATTGGTTAGTAAACTATGAAAGATTACTGAGGAGAAAACACTTACCAGTATACCCTTATCATTTTCTCGATTCACTTATTTTTTTCACTGAATAAAGTAAGTTAAATAAACGCTCTTTGTTTTTAAATTTTTTCACTTTATTCCCCTTTTACGTGCTTGTTAATGTCATATTATTGGTCAATAGGTTTATGTAAAACATTTATAAAACCATTATTCTGTTTTAATGACAGCCAATAGTTACTAATGTAAAGCTGATTTTGATTCATCGGAAGTTACTTTAAACTATTCTTTATATTTATTGTCCTAGTTTTATACTGAAGATAATAATTTAAACGAAAAGCATTACTACTCGTAAAATTACAAAATAATCATGTCTTACAGAAAATGAGGGTGCAAGAATGAATGCAGGCATCATGCGGTAAGAAGTGTAGCGTTGCAGTAAGAATGTTATAATCAGGAAAGGATTTAACGCTGGTATTAGTGACACCATTTGTGGGGACATTAAGGGACAGGGATTTTCTATGTTCACCGTGTGTGAACTAAATTTATTTTACAGAAAGAAACGTTTCTACACGGAGCACTACATGTTTAACGTTATACTTTAAATGATTATCATATCTGAAAGTAAGATTATTTCAAAAATATTTACGTTCAAAAATTATAATAAGTAGGCCTACACCTAAAGCTAATATTTCAGTAGAATGCTCATAAATCTGAGGTCTTTACAATGATACCAAATGCGTACGTTAAACCTACATTACGTTTGAACGTGATAATGAGTGTAAATAATGTCAAAACGGTAGTAAACGATAAATTACAATACGAAAACTAAATAAAGAGAATATATGAGAAAACTAGAGATGAGTAAACGATAATCGTCTTACTTGAGGCAATGATGTTTCTTTAGGTATAAAATTGTTACATAATCGGTCTTACAGATACCGTAATTAGAGAGATATAGTAGCTACTTCAGATCTACACGTTGGTTGTAAAGGGAAGAAGCAATTAGTGTCAATTATATCTGACGTTGTATTAACAGATTTATCGCTCCCCCGCATCTGTTCTACTAGTTGTGGTGATGTTGATAATATGATCCGAGTTTTATCAGATAAATTACACTTGAGTTTTCTTAGTACACCTGTACGTCACATAAAGTCGGTGGAGTAAATCTTCTTAAGTAAAAATACACAGATAACCAGTACATGTTTATACTGTTCGAGTATCGGTAGATTAGTCAGAATTGCATTTTTTAATTTCTAGGCAAATTCCTCTAATGGCAGACAGTAAGTACTTTAAAATATATTAAACTCATGTATTCACGTATTCGTATTGTTTTTTATAGTAAAATTTTCAAAACAACGCTAATGGTTTAATAAATGAAAGGATCTTACCAGGTGCGGCGCTTGACCTGTAGGTCCAGGGCGACACCTCAACATCATCTTATTTTTTTCAGCTCCCAGATTAAATCAGCGTGTAGTAATCAGTGTCTAGGATAACATCTCAGTTCTGATTACATTACGTTCCTTGTAATTCGTATACTAATTATCTTGGAATTTTCTAAGCTACCAAATTTATGAAATAATTAGCCAATTTATACAATGTATGAAATGTGTAAGATGAAACCATTACATTGTAAGCAAATGTAACGTACTGTAGTCTTAGAGTGCGGAGCACAAAGGAAGGCGAGACCTGCCAGCTGCGCAAAGGCAAGACCATAGTATCACGTGATGTGGCAGCCAATAAGAGCCAGACAATCGTTTCGCTTACTGGCTGTCGCAGTATTACACTCTGTCACTCTCTCTCTGTCTCTCTCTCGGTCTCTCTCTCTCTCTCTCTCTCTCTCTCTCTCTCTCTCTCTCTCTCTCTCTCTCTCTCTCTCTCTATCTCTCTCTCTCTCTCTCTCTCTCTGCGCAATGCTCTTTCACTTTTCGCGTTTGCATGTGCTCTCGAGTATAGTACCAATTTCATTTCTTCGATAAATATCTGTACTAATTTTACGAGAGTACATGATTCTTCAGGCTATCAGAGATTGTTTTGTGGTCGATATCTTCAGTATCAATTACTTCTTTTATATTAAACGTTGAGCTATTTCTTTCATAAATATGTGTTCTGAAACCATCACAATTATCCCTGCAGTTATCCCTGTTTCTCATTGGTCTTAAACCAATACTGCCACTTGTTCAACTTCGTATCACAAAAATTCTCTTTCGACAATCGTCACTTCAGATTACCTACCTCATCGAGCTACGTTATATAACTTTTTATCTCAGTTACAATTATTCCTTCATACATAGCTTTTCTTTCAGTTTTTTTTTTGCTCTGAATCTTTCAACATGTACAACCTTGTTACAACATTGTTACAACATTGTTACAAACAGCACCCGTTTCCAACATATGCTTGATTAACTGTATTTTCCTGTTTAAGCTTACTTTGTTCATAAAGCCTTTGTACAGTATTCAACTGTGCTGATAAGGCATTGTCTCCTCTGCTATCCATTTTCGGTTTTTTGCTTCTCGATTACTTCTCGTTCGTTCCTCCCTTACATCAAAATCTTTCTAATAGACAGTAACATGTTCTATATATTATTCTCATAAAAAAACATAATCTTTGTATATTTTCAAATGCAATTTCAAAAATAATGTCTTAAAATTTTAAAAATTGTGCCGTTAGAATATATGTTTTATTAACACGATTTAAGTGAGTCAACGTCTTATTATTATACTGGGTCACCTATTTAACGTGTTTAAATTAAGTTATTAGTTTGTCAAGGAGGTTATTCATTATTATTACTTTGAATATTTAAGAGCAAATGTAGTATAATTTTGTAATTTAATATATAAAACTGGCAGCAACAAAGTATAAACTACAAGACCTTACTTACCGTTAAGCGTCATAAACCTACAACAAGGAAGTCTTTAACCTTTATATAACAAATTGCAGTTCTTGCTAAGTGCCCGTTACAATGTTCTCTAGTAACTACTTCACAAAACTGTGTCAGCATTTGCTACCAAGATCAATAGTTTCTTTTTTATTCCTGTCGTAACATGAAAATAGTGTGCTAATATGAAATGCTACCTTGAATCCGGAATTTTCTGGATTGTGTAACAGTTGACATGTGTGAAAATTATAAATAATTATACGCGTATAGCAAATTTTTGTAAATCTTTCTTATAATCAATTAAGGTTTTGTATAAATTTTAAATATTTATTCAAAGTAATTTGTATATTTCAGAAATAGAATCTAAAGTAGAGTTATCTAAAAAAACATTAAGCTATAATGTTTCTACAAACACATAATTTTTTGAACCTAAAAACGAATTTCTCAAACGTATCAGAATGACACCTTATTACAAAATCTTATAAGAACGAATCTAAAAACAACGTTTAAAATTATAAGAAATTGTTAGTTATCTTATTTTTCTGGTTTTTATGCCATCTACGTCTAATCGCTCGTGACGGTTATTAGTATTCTCTTCGTCGCCATACAACTCCGTTAATTTACTTTTCTTATTTTTATTTTGTTTAGCTTACTTACTATGCTAGTTTTAAAACTTTTTACTTAATTATATGTTCTTTCTTTCAAAAACAGTTTTCTGGATATATCCAGAAAACTGGATATATCCAATTATATCCAGTTTTCTGGATATAATCCTAATTATTTTGACATTAAGCAATCGTAGTAGAGGGAAACTGACAGTTCTGAGGCACAAAGAATGCCGCCTTTCTTAAAAAACAATAAAAAAAACACTAAAACACATGATCTAAGAGATGACGCCGCCACCACTGGACCCGAAGCATCCCGATGGACCACAGCATCTGCGAATTTCCGCGAATAAATTTTTTTATTTTTTTATTTGGTTTTTTATTTTTTTAATTAAATTGATTTGCATATCAATGGGGGTGGGATGAGGTTCAATGGACCACCAGCATCCGTGAATATACTTTTTTATTTTTTTAAGAAAGCTGATTTGCATATCAGTGGGTGGTGTTGGGTAGGAGGTTTTTTTAATTTCATATCAGAGGGTGGGGGGTGTTTCCAACTCGATGCATTATAGTGTATATTAAAATATATGATCAGGTGTACCAACCTTTGCATGAGTTCAAATTTGTCGTGTGTTAGGGGGTGGGATGAGGTTCAATGGACCATCAGCATCCGTGAATATACTTTTTTATTTTTTTATGAAAGCTGATTTGCATATCAGTGGGTGGTGTTGGGTGGGAGGTTTTTTTTATTTCATATCAGAGGGTGGGGGTGGTTCCAACTCGATGCATTATAGTGTATATTAAAATATATGATCAGGTGTACCAACCTTTGCATGAGTTCAAATTTGTTGTGTGTTATAATGTATTTTAGCTCTCTCTCTCACACACGTTGTGTATGTCTCACTCTCTCTGTGGTCAGTACCGCGCGCATGTATATGAAATTAGAAAGTTTATATTTATTCGATAAATATTAACGCCCTCTCTCTCTCTCTCTCTCTCTCTCTCTCTCTCTCTCTCTCTCTCTCTCTCTCTCTCTCTCTCTCACTTGTTTCAACTGTGTCAACAAATAGTAACGTCCTCTCTCTCTCTCTCTCTCTCTCTCTCTCTCTCTCTCTCTCTCTCTCTCTCTCTCTCTCTCTCTCTCTCTCTCTCTCTCACTTGTTTCAACTGTGTCAACAAATAGTAACGCCCTCTCTCTCTCACTCTCTCTCTCTCTTACCGTGTACATGGAGTAGTCGATGTGATGAATAAATAATTTTAGCTCTCTCTCTCTCGTTGTCAAAACGCCGTCTTCATTTTTCATGTATTAAATAATTAATAGTTTATAATGCTGTCAGTGTGATTGATCCTTGTTAGAAATATATATATTTGGCAAATATTAACTTTGTATGTTTGTTGTTGTCAATGAACTACTTACCTGTGTGCTGTTACAGATGACAAATCCATACGTTAACGGCTTAGCAATCTGGTACAATACTTCTGTTTAATGGGTACAGTTTACACACGCACATGGGTTCAGTGGTGTATAGCGAAATAAATTAAAATTATACACACACATGAAAACGGTGGTTGAAATTCATACAAATCTTCTGATGTAACAGTTCCCACAAGTAATACAGTTCACAAAAATAAATTAATTGTACACATGTTCAGAGGTGTAGAGTGAAATAAAATAAAGTCATAATTTGTTTAAATGATTAAATATATTTTAAAATTCATAATAAAATTGAAAATTCACAATTCACAATTAAATAAATACATTATAAAATTGATATTTTTTCGAAAGTTTATATATAATTGTGTCGTACTTGTAGGAGAAGCAACCTGCAACTTAACAATACAACAACATTAAAATCATGTTAAATATCACACACACACACACACACACACACACACAGATATAGTTGGTAGAATCAACGCTTTACGCGAGTAACTTCTTAAATTATGTGTCATTCTCTCTCTCTCTCATAAATTAATGTCCATTCATCAAAACTTTGTAAATTAGAATCTGCACTACATTCAAACACACACACACACAGTGATAAAAAAATTGTTAACGCCCTCTCTCTCTCTCTCTCTCCTCTCTCTCTCTCTCTCTCTCTCTCTCTCTCTCTCTCTCTCTCTCTCACTCTCACTTGTTGCAACTGTGTCAACAAATAGTAACGTCCTCTCTCTCTCTCTCTCTCTCTCTCTCTCTCTCTCTCTCTCTCTCACTCTCACCTGTTTCAACTATGCAAGGTGTCATACCCTTTCTCCTGTCTCTCTCTCTCTCTCTCTCTCTCTCTCTCTCTCTCTCTCTCTCTCTCTCTCTCTCTCTCTCTCTCTCTTACCGTGTACATTGAGTAGTCGATGTGATGAGTAAATAATTTTAGCTCTCTCTCTCTCGTTGTCAAAACGCCGTCTTCATTTTTCAATGTATTAAATAATTAATTAATAGTTTATAATGCAGTCAGTGTGATTGATCCTTGTTAGAAATATATATATATTTGGCAAATATTAACTATGTAAGTGTGTTGTTGTCAATGAACTACTTACCTGTGTGCTGTTACAGATGACAAATCCATACGTTAACGGCTTAGCAATCTGGTACAATACTTCTGTTTAATGGGTACAGTTTACACACGCACATAGGTTCAGTAGTGTATAGCGAAATAAATTAAAATTATACACACACACATGAAAACGGTGGTTGAAGTTCATACAAATCTTCTGATGTACAGTTCACAAAAATAAATCAATTGTACACATGTTCAGAGGTGTAGAGTGAAATAAAATAAAGTCATAATTTGTTTAAATGATTAAATATATTTTAAAATTCATAATAAAATTGAAAATTCACAATTCACAATTAAATAAATACATTATAAAATTGATATTTTTTCGAAAGTTTATATATAATTGTGTCGTACTTGTAGGAGAAGCAACCTGCAACATAACAATACAACAACATTAAAATCACGTTAAATATCACACACAGATGCACACGCAACGCGCGCACACACAGACGCACACGCACGACGTGCACACGCAACGCGCACACACACACCACACACACAGATATAGTTGGACGTGTGGTAAGTAAGACGTTGTTGCAAGTGAGTGTCGATATGTATGCAACTGTACTAAAAAAGCTGTTATGCGCATGCGCAAATAATTCAAATGCACTTACGTAGATGACTGAAAAAGAGATGATTTACATAATACATGTACGCTTAGACCAACTATTTGATAGATCAAGAAAATTAAGTTTATTTTCGCGCGCACACACGAACACACACAGACGCACACGTAATCACACATCTGACGTGCACACGCACACACACACACAGACGCATACGCAACACGCAACGTGCGCACACACGAACACACACACAGACGCACACGCACACACAACGAGCGCACACGTTGGCATGAATCATGTTAGGTCCAATTACGTTGTGTCGCACTGACCTGATATTTATAACAGAAGCATATAACAGATTTAAATAATACTTTCATGCTTACAATATACAACCAATGTACACAAACTTATATATATCATTCGTTGGGTTGTAATTATTATTAAACAGTAAATATGCTTAGAATGAAAATATTTGCTATGATTTTAGTAACATATAACAGCGTCTTACATACCACTCGAAGCTATATATACTGTTCTGTTTCAGATAATAATAATAATTTGATCACACACACACACACACACACACACATACATACATGTATTAAATCAATAAATAATGCACTTGATAAATTATGCTCACCAAACTAGCGTATGTTGACTACACACACAGGAACTTGTGTATACTGAGACGCACAATGATTCAAGCAGTCTTTCAACTATTAAAAAAACTGCTGAGATAGATTTATCAACGCACGCAAGCAGTCAGTGTGAAACCGCTAAAATTCAGTTATACCTAAAAATATATATCTTCAATTAGAAGTGTAATATAAAAGGTACAGTAAGAATATATTTCAGAAAATTGTAATTTGATCATACGCGCACATGTATTAAATTCAAATATATATCTTCAATTAGAAGTGCGTTAAGAATATATTCAGAAAATTGTAATTTGATCATACGCGCACGCTTACACACATATGTATTAAATTCAAATATATATCTTCAATTAGAAGTGATAGGTTCAGAGGTGTAT